>JAKSZU010000009.1:65645759-66158259 GCA_026018925.1 Tupaia tana | reverse complement strand
CTGAACATCATCACAGCATTCAAAATGCAATTTCCCATGCAGAATACACTCTATATTGGCTTAATCATACATGCTATTGCCAACAAATAATTTTCCATTTCTTTTTTCTTATATATTTTATCTTTTTTTTTAATCCCTTCTAGTCACCCTCTGCTGTTTCCCACCTTCCTTTCACACTGTCTCTGGTATCTACAGTTACTTTCTATTCCTTTTTTCCACCACATTTTATTGATTCACAAAATATCTTAATTTATCTAAATACTTTCAATAGCAAGTTCAGCTGATATATGTAACACATCTGCGAACACACGTCTGACTGAAGGAATGAAACTCCATGGGTAGAATGAATATACTTAGTAGCACCTAGCTGAGGCTATATAGCTTACTGCAGTCCTTAAATAGGTATTTTTAATGTGTGTATGTGTATATATATATATATATATATATATATGTGTGTGTGTGTGTGTGTGTGTGTGTGTCAAGAAAAGCAGTTTTAGCTTTAATAAATCAAAATAAAAAAATGCTAAGAGAAATTTGCTTATGACTTAAAGCCAAGAAACAGGTTAGGATTTGTTCAAATAATAGGTGAACCTATTGTCAGTTCAAGTGAAGACAAAAATCCTTAAATCATAGAAGAAAATCAGTAATGTTTTAGTCAAGAGTCGTGAAATTCTATTTCACCAGTTTAGTCTCATGTAATTAATCTATCTTCTGTTGAGGTTCGACCTTTCCATTTAAAATCTGGAAGATAACGTTCAACTTTGTACTTGTCCCTACAATTAAGTTGACCATTTTATCGGTTGTTTTTTAACTTATTTCCATGTGTTTGTATTTAGTTTTCCTGGTATAGCATTCCCTTCAGAACTTCTTGAACAGCTGATCTGGAGTTGATAAATTCTGTCAGTTTTGTTTATCTGGGAACGTCTTTGTCCTTTCATCCCATATAAAGGATACCTTGCTGGGTATAGTATTCTTCGTTCAAATTGCTTTTCACTTAACACTTTGAATATATTTTCCCATTCTTTTCTTGCTCACATTGCTTCTGATGAGAGGTTCACTGTTAGCCAGATGGGATATCTCCTTTGTAAGTAACTTGACATTTCTCTCTTGCCAATCTTAGTACCTTGTCTTTGTCTGTGGTTTTGGTCAATCTGGCTATGATGTGTCTTGGAGATCTTGGGTTGATTCTATTTGGGGTCCTTTGTATTTCTGGGGACTGGATCTTTGAATGCCTCTCAAGTTTTGGAAAGTTTTCTTCCAGGATTTCATGGAATAGTTTATCAATGCCCTTATTAGTCTCTTCACCTTCTGGGATGCCAGTTATCTGGATGTTTGGACATTTAGTGGTATCTAGATTTCTCATATATTATTCTTATTTTTTTGGCTATTTTCCCAGTCTTCATGGTAAATTTTTCTAGGGCAGAGATTCTGTCTTCTACATCTGAGATTCAGTCTTCTGTATGATTTAATCTGCTTTTAATACCTTCAAGGGAGGATTTGATTTTCTGTATTACAGCCTACATCTCTAACAGTTCCGTTTGATTCTTTTTTATGGTGTATATTTCCTGTTTCAGATAGCACAAGAACTTCCTCTCCTCCTGGAACTCGTTGGCTCTTTTCTCCTGCATCTTTTGGAGTTCATTATCTCTCTTCTCTTGCATCTCTATTAGCTTGGTCACTATGAATATTCTAAATTCTTTATCTGACACTTCCAGAGTTCCATTGTATTACCTGTGGATGAAGAGAATTTGTTCTTTTCCCTTGGGGAAAAGGTATTTTCTTGGTTTCTCATATTTCTTTTGCCTCTGTGGTGATTTCTGGTCATCCGATGGGTTATACATTTCTTTCTAATTTCTTAAGTTCAATCTGAGCGTTCAGAGGCTTGCAGGAGGAGGTTATCTGCCATCTTTCTGCAGTTCCAATTTTCTCCCTTTGTGCAGCAGATTCAGTGAGAATTGAAACATATTCTGACCCTAATAGTATTCAGATGTTTGGCTACTGTTCACTTAGACCTGTCTGAACACTCAGTGTGTGGAAGTTGAGCAACGAAGTGATGAAAGTAAAAGGAAAAGAAAAAGAAAACAAAGAAAACAAAATAAAATTTAAAAATGTAAAGAAATTTATCATTTTTTAAAGCCAAATATGAAAATCATGCAGTGTATGATCTCACTAGATGAAAGGAATAGTTCACAGCTCAAATACAGGAATCTTCTCAGAAGGCTTGTACTTTTACCTCTCATAAATAGGAGGGGGGAAATGTAAGAATTAGGAAGATAAAGGAGCCAAGAAGACACTTTATCTTATAAAAAAATAAAAAATATAAAGAGAGAGAGACAGAGAAGATACAGAGTGTGCCCTACCACTCTCTAGATTGGGGTTTGGAGGGTGAAGTTTCAGCAGAAAATCTTCAGTAGTGTTAGTCTGTGAAAGGAATAGTTCACAGCTCAAATGCAGGAATCTTCTGAGAAGGCCTGAGGTTTTGCCTCTCATAAATGGGAAGGGGGAATGGTGAGAATTAGCAAGATAAAGGAGCATCTGAGGGCCAAAATAATAGTTCACCTCACTTCTTTTTTTTTAATTAAAGAGAGAGAGAGAGACAGAGAGAAAGATACAGAGGGTGCCCTACCACACTCTAGATTGGGGTCTGGAGGGTAAAGTCTCAGCAGAAAATCTTCAGTAGTCAGTCCCTGAAAGGAATAGTTCATAGCTCAAATGCCACAATGTGAATTTTAAGCCTCTGGATCCAGGACTCAAACTGTGATTGACTACGTGGGAGTCCATTGATGTAACCATTATTCTATGTGCTGGTTCCCTGAAGCTATGTTTTAATTACAGTTTTAGCATTTATTTTAATATTTAGTAAAATAAAGCCTACTTAACTTAGTTATATCATTCTTCAGACTTACCAGGTTATTTGTGTATGTGCGTGTACGTGTAATTTTTTTTTTTAAATCTTGAGAGATTTTTGCTATAGGGTGTGTGTGCTCACTGGAGAGACAGAGAGACATAAATCACCTTCCCGATAGAGGATGGCCATGCCACAATCCCTCCTCCTCCATTCTTCTCTTGGGATCTTGGGCACACAAGCCCAGCGTGATTTTGAAGCCAAGTCTAGGACTTGAACTGCGGTCAACTACATGACAGTCCAGTGATATAACCATTACACCATCTACTGGTCCCATGTTGTGTATTCTTAATAACAGAATGAATTTTAAAATAATTTTTCAAATTGAAAAATTTTTAAAAATTGTGATTATCTGTACAATTTAATCTAACAATAAGGGTGATCTTTGGAATATTGAGTTTTCCTATTCCTCAAAATGCTGTGTATCTCCACTTAGGCAAATTTAATTTTATAATACTCAGTGGAGTTTTCTATACTCTTTTTCAGTTCCTTATATAAAACGTCAAAATTAATTTTAGTAGCTAAAGTTTGTTTCTCTGTATTGGAATACAATAATTTTGTATTTTATTTTACTTTTACTGATTTATGTTTGAATTAATGCAAACTAACATATTTTCATTTATTTACCCGGTAACTTGCCATCTCATTTAATTCTAGATGTTTCTAATTGTACTTCAGTTCATTTTGGGGGCTTATCCAAAGATAACATTTGACCTCTTTAATTTTCTATATTAAAGTGCTTTTAATAGCTCTCTGAGTGTCTGTTTAGATGATATTCACAACACTGAAATTCTGTTGTACTTGATAAACAACTATTCATTTGATTTACTAATTTGCTTTAAAAAATTCCTCTTAGGCTAATCAGGTTGACTGTGTACTATGATTTTGCATTCTGCTTTGTTTATGCAAATTTCCTCCTGTTTTCCATAGTTTAGTACATGCTTTTTATATACTGTTTTGAGGAGAAAGCTTATATCTTCATTATTTTTCATATACTAATAAAGACATTTTGAACTTATAAATATAGACTTTTATTTGAATAAAGATTTTACTGGGAACAGCAGTTAGCGTAATGGCTATGTTGCTGGACTCCCACATAGTTGACCACGGTTCGAGTCCCGGACCTGGGACTTAGACTTAAACTCACACCGGGCGCATGTGCGTGCGTGCCCAAGATCCCGAGAGGAGAATGGAGGAGAAGGGATTGCGGCGCGGCCATCCCCCCTGGGGGATGATTCCTCGCTTTCCGTCTCTCTGTCTCTCTCTGTCTGTCTGGTGAGTGCACATGCCCTATAGCAAAAAAAAAAAAAAAAAAAAAAAAAAAAAAAAAAAAAAAAAAAACAACAACAAAAAAACAAAAACCTCTCAAAAAAAAAAAGATTTTACTGTATCATTTTCATTATGATATCAATGGTTTATTGATTTTTTCTGAAATACTATACATTTAGAGGACTTCTAAAATCAAAGATGACAGTTTTCAGTACATCTGTAGTAAAGTAATGAGGATTTCTACTAGTTAGTTTTTGTGTCAACCACAAACACCCTCCCCACCACTTCCCAAGCAAGATATCATCAAGTGCACTGAACTTGATACGTAGCTTGTGATGGCTGTAACTTCACCAAGGACACTGTGGTCTGACTTTCACAAAATAAAGGTTCTTAAATTTAACACTTCAAAATCTTCACTCAGATAATTGCATGTCAATTTGTTCATTTAAGTTGCAGATGTGGGACTGGTCAGGAAAAGTAATTTGAGGAAAAGAATCCGTATAAACTACTTTCGGCTTATATGAAGGGGAGAGACAAGGTTAAGAACATACGGATCCATGGCAAGGCCACACGAGGCCACCATGGGCAGAGAGGGGCTGGCCAGCTATCTCTGGCTGCATCTTCCTGTGCTGGTCTCTGAAGTTGCTGTTGGAAAGATGCCAAATCTCAGCTTGTCCACCTTCAAGGAACAATGTGAAGTCAAGAGCAGTGGAACCATCATCCTTCGTTAGGAAAGGAGTTGGCTGAGGGCTGAGAGAGCTCCTGAGCCACCTGCTCCATCCTCTGACAGCCTGCCTACTGGCCTACTGGAGCATCTTGCATAGATTGAAGGGTATGAGGTGACCTGTCTGTTGTCCACCTGTCCCTTGAACCAGCCCTGCTCATTTTTGTCCTCTATCTTGGTCAGTTTGCCCCCAGCCTCGAAGCTCAGCTCATTGTGCTCTTGTCCCTTATAGCCATAAAGGGTCCAGACTTGACACTTGCATCTCCATGATAGTGTCCTTGTCAAAGGTTTTTAATCCCTTGTGGCATCCGTGGAGAAGGGGTCATCTGAGTAGTCAATGGGATAGCTCTGGGTCTTTTTGTAGCTGCTCACAGTTTTGGCCTTAATATCCTCCTTCAAGCTGATGGTGCTGCCCATTTGTCCTGATCCTCAAAGAGTTGTAGCTGAACTGTGACTGTGCAGACTAGGTGGAATTGCTCAAGGCACTAAGGTTGCTGGTGGGTTTGTTCTGCAGAGACTGGTTGCTTGTTGGGCCAATGCCCCTCAGTGACACCATCAGTGGCTTTCTTCTTCTCTCTCAGGCTAAGAGTTCTATTCAAGTCTGCAGACCACTCTGACTATTTTATGGCCATGACTGGATCTGAACCACCTCAGGCCCTCTACCTCACTGGCAGCTCTGATGCTCTGCTCTAGGTCATAGTAAATGGTTTTGTAGCTGGCTCATATTAGGTAGGTCTAGGTCCTTCCAGACCTCCAATAGAACCTCCTGGAAGCCACTCAGATGCTTCTCCTCAAGCTGCTAGCAGTGTGCAAACACCTGCTCTATGTTATCCAGGTATTATGAGGGATCCTTATCCAGCTCCTTCAAGATCTTCTCACTCTTCTCTTTGGTCTTAAGAACAATCTCGCTTGTATTTTTCTATTTTGTTTCATAGTTTCTTGAGGTGTTCTGGGTTGAGTGATGGGTCTGCTTTGCTGTTGGCTTCTAGTGATATAATCAACTTCATCTCTTTACACACTGCATGGTGCACTGTCTTTGCTGCTTCTTCCAATTTCTGCTTCTTGGCCCAGGTTTCTGTGCATTCTGAAACCCATTCTGGGCTTCTTTGGTCTCCTTAAAGCCTCCCATCATCTGTTTGTGAAAGGCCTTCTTCTATCAGTTCTTGATCTTCTCAAAGTCATCATTCATGACTGAGGCCTTCCACTTGCAGTGCAGTTCAATTGCTCTCTCTGCCTAGAACATGATAACCACTCAGGCCTTCTCCATGGTCCAGTGCTGTGGACCTTTCTCCATTAGCTGCCTCCAGTGCCAGGCCCACCCAATGAGCTACTGTGGGTATGCCTATTCAATGCCCTCCCACACATGCAGTTCACAAAGTGATTGCACAGATGATGGCCATTGTAAATCCACTTCCCGGTTTCCTTGTAGTTCATGACCTTCTAGAAGCCATCACATACACTTCTACTTCAACAGAATCATCCTAAGTGATGGTTCTTCAAAAGGTAAGGGAACAGCAGGAAATCTTAGATCTAGGAGTTGACTTTGGAAGCTCAAAATCCGTAGACAAACCTCGACTGCTGTTCAACTCCAGATTCACTGCGTACCTGGCTCTGACCACTAGGATGTCTCCTGCCCTGGCTCCAGCTCCCATGGGTTCCAGCCCTCACTCAGCTGCGCTGCCCACAAGATTTGTGGTAGTCTGTTTGTAGTATTTCTATCATCTCCATATTAAATATTCTAAAATTGTGATTCTGCCTTACTTTTTCATCCCATAAATGTTCAGAGGGTTGATTTAGAGATGTTATAAAGGTTCTGATTTTTTTTATTATTTCAAGTGCTTTTTAAGCCATTTTTAGTTTGTAGCCAGAGAATAGTCTTTGACCTGTTAACTTGTATAAATAAATTTGTATTTTAAAGTCTAATAAATAAAGTTTCTTATGTCTATAAACAGAGGTTACATAACTGTTTTCAGTATATGTATGTATTCGATTCATTATGTAATCTGTATCCTAGACCTTCTATGATCAATTTAACCTATTAAAGTCTGAAATTTCAGTACAAAATCTTTCTCTTTTATTTTGATTTTGACAATTTTTTTGTTTTTATACTTATGAATATATAACAATTTGGGTCAGTTGTATTTCTATGGTAAATTCTAGTTTTTATCATAAAAAAATCTTTTCATGTTTTCCCCTTTCTGAAAAATCCACTTTGACATAATAATATAGCATTTCTATTCTTTTTTACATACATTTCTGGAAAATATTAACCCATTATTTTGTTTTCTACTTTTCTAAGTCACTTTGTATTAAGCCTGTGCTACATTTCATTTAGTTTTATTTTATGCCCTAATTCCTAAATCTTTCTTTTAACAAGTGAGTTTATTTATATTAACTTAATGCTGATAAAATATGTTAAGGACCTCATATCTGTTTACTTCTTTTATTTCCATTGTTTGCTGTAAGTTATGAGTTTTCCATCATTTCTTTTGCGTGAAAATTAACTAAAAATTCTTAAATTTTAATTTTACAAAACAAAGATAGCAAACATTTTCTCTTATTAAAGATTACAGAATTATCGGTTTATAATTTCTACTATTTCTTCTCAACTATTCCAGCCCCACATCCACCTCCAAATTTTTCTTTATACTTCTTTTAGCATATTATAATTTAATTATAATTAATTTTAAATAATAAATATAAAATTCAAGGGGCTAGGAGGTGACATGGTAGTTAAGGTGCTGGCCAATCATGGTTTGAGTCCTGGACTTGGTGGCTTGAAAATGATGCCAGGTGTGAGTACGTGTGCACCCAAAATCCCAGAAAGAGAATGGAGGAGAAAGGATTGTGATGTGGTCATCCTCCCCCAGGGGGTTATTTCTCACTTCTCACTTTCCCTCTCTTATTCTCCCTCCAGCAAGTGTATGTGTCATATGGCAAGAAAAAAAATATTTTTAAAGTTAAAGTTCATTGAGACCAATAGGTGGCATGGTGGTTGGGGTGCTGGATTCACAATCAGCCGACTGCAGTTTGATTTCCGTACCAGGCAGCTTGCTTACTCACTTTTCCTCTTTCTCCCTCTCTCCATCTCTCTCTCATAAAATTACAAAGTAAATAAATAAATAAAATTAAAATAAACAATTTTTTAGAAATTTATTAAGTTATAATTTAATTACAATAAAAATACACCCACTTTAAATGTATATACTGTGTTAACCAACACATATGTAAAATCTGTATCACTTCAAAAAGTTTTCTCACTTTCAAACTCATCCTTTATGCAACTACAGCTTTGGTTTCTGTCACTGTAGATTAGTTTCCTTTACTCGTCTTTCATATAAATGAAATCATACGGTATCTAGCTTTTTTTTTTTTTTAATCTGGTAACTACAATAGCTTTATTTAATCCTTTTTTTCTTTTTCTTTTTCTTTCTTGGCCTATTCCACTTTTTTCTTTCTTTTTTGGATAGTGGAGTAGAAATTCCCTTTTTGTGTGTTAGGCCCACTGGTAGAATATAGAATCCAAGAAGACAATATAATTGTGATGCCCATCAAAGATAGTTTTGTAACGAAACTAATAGCTTTGTAAGAGTGCAATAAAATTTCCAAGGGTAGGAACAGCAGATGGCTTAATGGTTGTATCACGGGACTCCCACATTTGACTCCCGGAACTGGTGGCTTAAAACTCATGCCAGGCACATGTGCGTGTGTGCCCAAGATCTGAAGAGGAGAATGGAGGAGAAAGGATTGTGGTGTGGCCATCACCCCTGGGAGGTGATTTCTTTCTTTCTGTCACTGTCTTTCTGGCGAGCACACATACCCTAGAGCAAACATCACTAAAAAAAAAAAATCTAAGGGCAAATTGGAGATAAAAATATGCATAAGATGTGAATTCTGCTTTAAAGAAGCTTTCATCCTTAAAGGCCAAATAGCACATGTCCGTGACTGACCATAAAAGCAGGTGTTATGTGATTAAAATTCTGAGCTTTCACAAAATATTACAGGATTTCTTTTCTTTCTTTTCTTTTTTTTTTTTTTTGAGAGGTTTTTTGCTATAGGGCGCGTGCGCTCGCCAGACAAACAGAGAGAGACAGAGAGATAGAAAGCGAGAAATCACCCCCCAGGGGGGATGGCCACGCCGCAATCCCTTCTCCTCCATTCTCCTCTCGGGATCTTGGGCACGCATGCACACGCGCCCGGCGTGAGTTTAAGCCACCGGGTCCGGGACGCGAACTGCGGTCGATTACGTGGGAGTCCAGTGACATAGCCATTACGCTAACTGCTGGTCCCAAAATATTACAGGATTTCGAAGGAGAATGTTCTAACAGGAAGAGGTTTAGAGAGACCACCTGGGAGAGTGGTAGTTAAGACAGCTGGATCCTACATGGCCGATCACCTGCAATTGGAATCCCCTACCTGAAGCTTGAGAAGCACGCTTAGTGTGTTTGCCTGTGATTCCAAAATTCCAAAAGGAAAAACAGAGGAAAAGAGATTGCAATGTGGCCATCCCCCACGGAGCTTGCTTTCTCCCCTTGTATCTTTCATTCTCTGTCTGTCTCTGGCAAATGAACATGCCCTCCAGCAAATTAAAAAGAAAGTTTAGAAAATATTTTAATGAGAGGTAAATCATGCTTGTATTCATACAACTGATGCTTTTTTCAGAGATACATAACTAACTCCACATCTCATTCATCTCCAATATATTCTGAATGACAGATAAATAGGTGAAACTGGTTTGGTTTGCATCACATTATTTATATCTAAGCTCTCAACAAATAACATTTTATTTTGAGTGTTTATTCACTCTGTTTTATTGACTATTTGAGCTTACTCCGGAGAACAAATCCAAAATAAATATGCTTCCATCTATTCTATTCTTTGAATCTATCATTTGTATGCATTATTCAGAATCAATATTATGAATGGTATACAATGCAATTCAATTGAAGAGGACTAATGCTTGTAGATGATCAAGATGTGTGATAATGTAAAAGGAAATAAATTCTGAATAACTGATAAAATTAATTTAGAAGCTTTTTTATCAACAATGTTTCAGGTAAGAAATCTTTCCTAAACACTAATATGGTAGGGATGCCAATATAATCTGTATAAACTAGACATTTTCTTAGCTAATTTGTATTTTAACCTTCTATAGTTTAAATGCCCCTTTCCTCCAAAAAAAAAAAAAAAACTTACGTTGAAATTTAATTGCCATTGCAATAGTGTGGAAAGGTGAGATCTTTAAGAGATGATTAGGTCATACAGATTCTACACTCAAGAATGAATGAATGTTGTTATAACAAAGGTGGGTAACTTATTGTGGGAGTGGTTTCCTGATGAAAGGATAAAGTTCACCTCCTTTCTCTTTCTATCTCATGTACTTACTATCCCTTACAATATCTGCTAAGAAATGAAGCACAAAGACCCTCTCCAGATGATGACGTCATGTTCTAGGACTTCTCAGCCTCCAGAACAGTGGTCCAAATAAATTTCTGTTTATTTTATATTATCTGGCTTTGGATATTCTAACAATCAGAAGAAAACTAAGAGACACCTCATACATAAATTGCCATTCTCTTATTAAAAAAAAGTTTTGAATTATATTGCATTACTTCCTTTAATTTTGTATACACTGAAGAGGAAAAAATATTTCTTCTGATATATCTTGACAAGAACTCATGAACCCTTCTGTTTTATGAGTATCATACTTGGGTCATAAAATAAAAGATGAAATATTAGTGTCGAGAAGACTGTCAACAGTAACTCATGTTAAAAAGAAGCTGCAATATATGTCAAGAGGAAAGAGGTATAAATTATGAAATGCCATTTATAGGGAGAATGGAATATGTTAATTGCTAGAGTAATTTCAATTACAAGTCATCAAAAACGGGTTATAGCCTAGTAACATTGCAACTGTAAATCACAGACAAACTTAAAAGTGTTTGTTCTGTTAATAGTGAAATGAAACAAAAGTGATTCATATTCATTTTTTCTTTGTATTTGCAGTGAAAAATAGGATGATGAAAGACAAGCTCTTCTACACAACTTAGTATATATCAGTAAATTCTTTGTAAAATTTTCTGATTTTGTTAGATTTTCTCTCAGGAATTTTCTTTTCCTAGTTTTGTGATGTTATTTGAATTTTTGCTTTTTTTTTTTCCTGAGATTTTCTTTTCCCTTAAAATAAAAAAGGAATCTGAAAGATCCACATCTAAATAAGTCCATTGCAGCCAGGTAGAATGAAAGAACACAAGGAGTGGCAATACTGTATTTACAGCTACCTCCATCACTACAACCTTGCAAGTATTTTAAATAATATATTTCCTGAGAGGGATAAAAATGTTAGACTAGTATCAACAAATTCAATATTGTTTTTCAGTGTTTAAAATATTAATATTCAATAAAACCAAGTCTATTTCTATAACCAAGATTTTGTTCTAATCATTTCATATTTTAATATATATTTAAAAAATAATCCTTCAAAATTTTTCAATTTTCCCTTTTTCTTCCCCCACAATCAAAATATATTCTTAGAATAAGAAATGAAAAGGAGAGACCAGCAGTTAGCATAATGGCTATGTCGCTGGACTCCCATGTAGTTGACCGTGGTTCACGTCCCGGACCCGGTGGCTTAAAAAACTCACGCCGGGCGCGTGTGTGTGCGTGCCCAAGATCCCGAGAGGAGAATGGAGGAGAAGGGATTGCGGCGTGGCCATCCCCCCTGGGGGGTGATTTCTCGCTTTTTGTGTCTCTGTCTCTCTCTGTCTGTTAGGAGGTGGTGTGGAAATGAAGGTGGCTGGATCTCACAAGGCAATTCTGCATTCGAGTCCCAAACCTGGAAGCTTGGAAATTACATTGAGTGTGTGTGCATGTGTGCTCAGAGTCTCAAGAGGAGGCTGGAAGAGAAGGAATTGAGGCATGGTCATGCTCCCTGGGGAGTGATTGCTCTCTTTTCCTCTCTCTTCTCTCTGTCTCTCTCTGGCAACTACATGCACCATATAGCAAAAACTGAAAGAAAAATAAAGCTACAGAAATAAAAAGTATCCTAAGATTACTATGAAGAAAATCGAAGGGGAAAAGAAAGAAGTGAAACATGTAAGGGACACAAAAAAGGAGAATTATCTGTTGATGATAATGTGTGTGATAATACCTTTGATTAAACTAATATACAGTGTATTCATGCTGGTAAAATTCATCTTGCATACTGTAATGATATATAGTAATTGAATGTATAAAAAATAATAAAATATTTTTTAAAAAAGAATTGTTGCACGCCAGCACATTGGCTAACCTGGGAAAAAAGGTTAAATTAAATAAAATATATAATCTACCAAGACTGAATCATGAACCAGGTGGTGACACAGTGGTAATTCAACTGGACCCATATGGAAAAAATTCCGGGTTAATATCCTAAGACATCCTGAGTGATTGCCTGTGATCCAGGTGGATCATAACATAAGATGACATTGGTGGTACCTATCTCAGTCTCTCACAGAAATAAACTTTAAAAAAGGAAGCTTTTTAGACTGAATTACGAATGAAATTGAAAATTTGAACAGACCTAAAACTCATAAGTAGATTGTTAGTAATCAAAAGCTTCTCAACAAACAAACAAAAAAGTCAAGGACCAGGGAACTTCACGGATGAATTTTACCAAACACAGAAGAAATGGCATAAGTTCTTAAACCCTTACAAAATACTGAAGTGAAGGTAACACTGTCAAATTTATTTTATGAGGCCAGGGTTACTCTAATACCATAGTCAGATGAAGATACCACGAAAAAAATAAAATAAATAAATGCTTGGGATGGACATATATACAAAATCTTCAAAAAATGCCTGCAAATGAAATTCAACATTGCAGTAAAGTAATCAGACACTACAATAGAGTGGGATTTATTGCTGAGTGCAAGGTCTATTTATCATACACAATTGGTGTGATATGCAGTTTAACAGAATGAAGGATAAAAGGCATATGATAATATTAGGTACAGAAAAAGCACTTGACAAAATTGATTATCCTTTCATGATAAAATCTCTCTACAAATTAAAATGAAAGAACATACCTTCAACATAATAAAGGCCATGCACATGATAAGCCCACAACTAATATCATATGCACTGATGAAAAGCTGAAATTATTTTCTCTAAGATGAGGAGGAAGTAAAGGATGCCCACTCTTACCACTTCTTATTTTTTTTTTTTTTCCTTTTCTGAAGAGGTTTTTGCTATAGGGCACGTGCGCTCGCCAGACAGGCAGAGAGAGACAGAGAGATAGAAAGCGAGAAATCACCCCCCAGGGGGGATGGCCACGCCGCAATCCCTTCTCCTCCATTCTCCTCTCGGAATCTTGGGCACGCATGCACACGCGCCCGGCATGAGTTTAAGCCACCGGGTCCGGGACATGAACCGCGGTCGACTACGTGGGAGTCCAGCGACATAGCCATTACGCTAACTGCTGGTCCCATCCCTTCTTATTTAACATAGTACCAGAATGCTTAGCTAGAGAAAAACCACACAAAATGGAAAAGGCATCCAAATTGAAAGGAAATAAGTAAAATTATATGTTTGTAAACGACATTGTCATTTACTTAAGTTTAGTTTATTCACAGAAAGCATGTACATGTACATATGGGAAAGAGAGAGCGAGAGAGAGGGAGAGAGAGAGAGACAGAGAAGTACACCAGGGTCTGGTTAGTCTGCAATCCCTTTCCCCTAGCTCTTCAGCTGGTCAGGTTCTTGGACTCACATACATATACTCCGTCCTGTTTCAGGTTGATTAGGCTGGGAATTCAAACCCACAGTTGGCTATGTGGCTTCCAGTACTGCGGTTAAATATGCTACAAAGTGCCACAGAGACTTTTACGTTTGTAAAATTCTTAGTAACCTTCTAAAATGCAATAACTTGTAGGGTCCAAAAATCAACATACAG
Source organism: Tupaia tana (assembly GCA_026018925.1). Lineage (NCBI taxonomy): Eukaryota > Metazoa > Chordata > Mammalia > Scandentia > Tupaiidae > Tupaia > Tupaia tana. The sequence continues at coordinate 66,144,429 of JAKSZU010000009.1, read as the reverse complement.
AAATTAGTTTTCTTTCTCTATATTTACAACTAACTATTCAAAAAGGAAATTTACAAAACATGGGCATTTACAAGAGTATCAAAAAGATTAGAATATTTAAGAATACATTTAACCAAGAAAGTGAAACACTTGTACAATAAAAACTGTCAAACATTGATGATAAAAAGAAGAGTATGTAAATATGTGGAAAGATAGCTGATGTTCATAAATTGGAAGACATAATACTGTTTTTTTTTGTTTGTTTATTTGAAAAGTATTTTTGCTACAGGGCATGTGCACTCACCAGAGACAGAGAGAAAAAAGTGAGAAATTATCCTCTGAATGGATGGCCACTCTGCAGCCCCTTCTCCTCCATTCTCTTCTTGGGATTTTGGGCATGCACGCACATGTGGCCAGTGTGAATTTCAAGCCTCCAACTCTGTGACTTGAACCACAGTTAGCCATGTGGGAGTCTGGCATTTCAATCACTATGCCACCTACTGGACCCCATAATACTGTTTAAATGACCATACCCAAAGTAATCTACAGAATAAGTAATCCACAGAGTTAATGTTACCCATATGATGACATTTTTGCAAAAATATAAACAAAATTCATATGAAAAGACTGAAAATAGTCAAAGCAATCTTGAGAAAGAAGAATGAAGCTAGAGGCATCATAAGTCTTGATTTGAAATTATATTGCAAAGTTACAGTAACTAAAACAGTATGGTACTGCCATAAAGACAGACATAGGCTAGTGGAACAGGATACAGAACTCAGAACTGAATCCATGAATATATGGTCAATTGGTCCTTGACAAGGATGTCAAGAATACACAATAAGGAAAGTATAGTCTTATCATCAAATAATGTCACACAAACTAGGTATCCACAGAAAAAGAATGTAATTGGTAAAGGGTATCATATATGAATATCAACTATTATTTTTGAAGAATTTAACAACCTTCCAATCACTGATTGACAGATTCAGCAGGAAAAAATTTAGTAAGGACATATCTGAATTGAACAGCACTATCCATCTACTGTATCTAATCTATATTTAGAGAATAATTCACCCAATAGTATTAGAATATCCATTCTTCTGAAGGTCACATAGAATATTTACTGACCACGCTCCAGGCCATAAACTACATCATAACAAGTTTAAAAGTATATACATCATTCAAAATAGGCTCTCAGTTCCCTGTGGAATTAACCTAGAGGTTATTAACAGGAACACAGCTGAAAAACCCTCAAATACTTGAAGACTAATACATTTTAACTAGTGCATGGGTCAAAGAAGAAGTTTTAGGAGGAATTAAAAAGTATTTTGAATTAAATAGAAATAAAAATACAATTTATCAAAATTTGTGCAATGCAGCAAAAAGCAATGCTTAGAGGGAAATTTGTAGAATTAAGTACATTTATTAGAAAGGGAGGAAAATGTCAAATCAATAATCTCAGATTCTACCATAGACAATTAAAGAAAAAAAGAGAAAATACAAATTAGAGCAGAAATCAATAAAATTCAAAGCATAACATCAATAAAATCAAAAGCTGGTTCTTTGTGAAGATGAGTAAAGTTAGTAAATCTCTAGCTAAGCCAGCCAGACACACAAGAACACACATGCATGTGCATACACACACACACATACATGCACACACACATAAAAGTGGAAAAGAAAAAAAATAGCATAAATGGAAGAGGTGCCCTCACTTCTGATCCCGTGAAAATTTGAGGTCTATTTTAGAACTGTTATTAACAACTCTCTGCACCAAATTTGATCATTTAGATGAATTGACTACTTCTTTAAAGACACTAAAACTCACACAAGAAGCAACAGATTTTCCAAAAATTTAGATAGGCCTGTATTTAATACAGAAATTGAAGCAGTAATTCATAGCCTGGGAAAACTGCTAACATTAAGCCCAGATAGTTCCACTGGTGAGTTAGTTCTATGAAACATTTAAAGAGGAATAAGGGGCCAGCAGATGGCATAGTGGTTATGTTGCTGGACTCCCACATGGCTGACTGCAGTTGGAGTCTGAAACTGGTGCCTTGACAATTACGTTGGGGCATGGGCGCGTGCCAAGATCTCAAGAGGAGAATGGAGGAGAACGGATTGTGGTGTGGCCATCCCCCCCTCACCCCCCCATGTGTGATTTCTCACTTTCCTTCTCACTGTCTCTGACTCTCTCTCTCCAGCAAGCGCACACACCCTATGGCAAAAACTAAAAAAAAAGAAAGAAAGAAAAAGAAATAATACACAATTTTCTAAAATCTCTTCAAGAAAACTCAAGCAAAGGGAATACTTCCTTGTATAAGAAAGGGATAACGATTCATTCTCATCTATTCAGTTGTTTCAGCACCATTTGTTTAAAAGACTTTCGTTTTTGCTTTTCGCTTACTGAGTTGTCTTGATACCTTGTCAAAATCATTTGACTGCAGATGAGAAGTTTTAATTCTGGATTTTCAATTATATTCAATTGATCTATATTTCTATCTTTAGGTTGAGAACGTGAATATTACTTTTTTTTTGGAGAGGTTTTTTGCTACAGGGCATGTGCACTCACCAGAAAGACACAGAGAGACAGAGACAGAAAGTGAGAAATCACCCCGAGAGGGATGGCCACGCCACAGTCCCTTCTCCTCCATTCTCCTCTCGGGATCTTGGGCACGCACACACACATGCCCGGTGTGAGTTTAAGCCACCGGGTCCGGGACTCAAACCTCGCTCTACTACATGGGAGTCCAGCAACGTAGCCATTAATGCCAACTGCTGATCCATGAATATGATTATTGTAGCTTACAGTAAACATTGGAGTTGGGAATTTTGAGTTTTCCAACTTATTTTTCTTGCTCAAAAATTTAAAAACTTTATTTATTTATTTAATTTCATAAGAGAAAGAGTGAAGCATTCTCAATAGTGTCTCATGCTGCCATTCCTCCCCACCCCTCATAAGCTGTTCATCCAGCTAGTATCATGGTGCACAGATGTCTGGAATGAACAGATTGACAAGAAAACCTAACTATGATCAGGAAAAACTAACTATGGCTTCTGGCATCACAGTTTTGAGCTACTGCTATGCTGCTACAGCTGAGCTTCAAAATTCTTTTGTATATTCTAGGTTTTTTGCATTTCCATATGACTTTTTTGATAAGTTTGTCAGCTTCTACAAAGTAGCCTGTCATTTTGATAGGAATTGCTTTAAATTTGTAGATCTACGTGGGGAAGATTACCATCTTTACAATATTGTAACTCCTACTCATGAATTTGCAATATATTTTAATTTATCCAGGTCTTTTATTTCAAAATTGTTTTATTCTCTGAGTGTAACATTTTTGTTTTATAATTTGGTCAGAGAGCACGTGTGCTCACTGGAGAGACACAGAAGAGAGACAGAGGGAGCCCTTCATGAGTACAGGTCATGCCACAATGCCTTCTCATTTTCTCCCCTCTTTTGGGATTTTGGGCATGCGTGGACATGTGCCTGGCATGTTTCTCAAGTAGCTAATTCCAGAACTTGAACTGCCTGATGGGCCATGATGAATTCAGCTGCCTTAATCACCGTGCCTCAAGGGGCCCTTTGAGTATAAATAAGCTGACTTATTCTGAAGTATATTATGCTCCTTTGATACTCATAAATTGACTATAACACCTGCATGATCAATCACAATTCTTTTTTTAAAAAGAATTATTTTATTTAACTTTATTTTTATTTGTTTGTTTGTTTGTTTATTTATTGACCAGAGAGGGACAGAGTGAAAGAGAGGCAAAGTGAAAAAGTGAGCTACCAGTACAGAAACTCAAACTGCAGTTGGCCATATGGGAGTCCAGCACCCTTAACCACCATGTCACCTGCTGGTCTGATCATTTGCAACAATTCTTTCTCTCTGTCCATTTATCATTTGTCTATATTGACATAAAAGGTTTTATGTTTTTGTCTTTATTTTGTTTTTGCCATGGGGCGCATGTGTTCTACAGAGAGGGACAGAGAAAAGGAAAGTGAGAAAACACCCCTAGAGGGGATGGCCAAACCACAATCCCTTCTCCTCCATTCTCCTCTTGGGATTTTGGGGCATGTAAGCACACATGTCTAGCATGACTCTCACTCTAACCATGGTTGGCCATGTGGGAATCCAGTGCCTTAAGCACCACACCATCTGCTGGCTCCATAAAAGGGATTTATAAAAAGTTCATGTGAAATGCATATTATGAAAAAACTATGCACGGATTTCAAATCTTTTTGCACCAAAATAAATGCATACTTTTATTCCATTTTCCATAAACTTTTTGAAGCCCTCTTATACATAAATAACAGAATTCTCTGTGTCAAGAAATGTTCTAATAGTTTACATTCCAAGCTAACTTAGGAGACTTCACATGCCCTTGAACACTCAACAACATTGTAGAATTAAAATAAATATTGTCAGAAAGTACATGTTCGCTCTCTCTCTCGCTCTCTCTCTCTCTCTCTCTCTCCTCTTTCTCATCCTTCAATGAAGTGTGGACATTTGCAATTCTTTTGCTACATTTCTCTATCTCATCAGGACTTTGGGCATGTATGCACAAAGGCTTGGCACATTTTTCAAGCCACTGGGACTGGGATTTGAATTGCAGTGGGTCAATGTGGGATCTGGCTCCCTTAACCACTGGACAACAGGGCCAGCCTACTAATTTTTATTTAATACAATTTTGAGTACTTGCTCGATGATAATATGACATATTACTGTAAACAAAGACATTTATTTAATTATGTGTCAAATAATTTGTTTTCATGTATTTATTTTTTCTTTGTATTTTCTTTTTGGTTAGCTGACTAATTAAATCCTTGTTCCATTATTTTCTAGTAGGATATTCTCATTTTTCTTATTACTTTTACTTTTTTTATGAATCAAGTATTGTATGTTAAGTATTTGCAGTACATGTTTTCAATGGGCTATTTGTTATTAAAGAAAAAAATGAATGTGGTAGATTTAGAAGCTATGCCTACAAATGTCCTAGGGAATTTCTAAGCAATAGGAAATGTCTAAGTATGAAATTTCCAAGCAATAAGATTTGGTCCTAAATGTGCATTTGAATACTGCTTGCATAATTAGGAGAGGGATAGCATCTTGTGAAAGCTGATGCCAAGTTAGTTCTCGCGACTCTCAGAAGTTAACTCTGTTGATTATCAGCTCAAAATGATTATGATTCTGTCCAAAGATGTTTTAAGAAAACAAATCCTAAATTGTTTTGGATCAACAAAGCCCATTTTATCCCCTTCTAAATGGCCTGTTTCCTTTGAGGACCAGAAATTTATTTTACTTTCCCTATAGTGTTGATGCTAAACAGTTTTTAATTGCCTATAAACGGGAAAAAATATCCAATAGAAAAAAAAAAGAAAAGGAGATTATGTATTCATCTTTGATAAATAACCAATAAAGTTTTTTGTTGTTGTTGTTTGTAGATTCTAAGTGGTTTTGATAGTGTTTTCTATGTTTAATCATAATGCTATCTGTGGTTTTATTTAAATATGTCATTTTATTTTCTTCAAAGGTCAGAGTGACAAACTGCTTAATTATCTAATACATTTGCGGGAATGAGTGCTGTCAATCTGATTACATAAAGTTATGTTAATGAGAAAATGAGTTTATGTTTTGTCTGCTTTAGACTCTTACATAGTTATTTACTGGAGAAAATAATTATGAAAACTGATGTTTGATTTAAAAGCCTCCAAATTAAAAATGCATAATTGTCAATTTTTTAAAGGTACTTTTAAAAAGCAGTCAAGATTGAGAAAAGAAAGACTAATTTGTCCATATTTATTTGGTATAACCTTTGGAAGCAATCTCTATTGCTCTTTTCACCCAGATTCATGTACCTAAATACAGAATTAAATTGTACTTTCACTTTTCTTTAATATAAAATATAAATATTTGTGAACATAAAGTTTACAAACAAAGCACAAACTATTCCAAACTCCGACAAGACATCAGGTCATTACATCTATAAATACAAGTATGACATAAATGGAAGATATTTTGATTAAAAATGACAAAGTATTTCAACAAAAGAGAAAATTTGCAATTTAATTGAAGTTAATGTTTTACTTTACACTTTATTGCACATTGCTTGTCTTTCCTTTTTATCTATTAAAGCTGTTGTGAGCTATTGAAAAATGCTCATTTTTGTCAGTGGGTTATAACATAAAAAGAATTTTCACATTTATTGAATTGCTTCTTAATCTATGTGGTCATTCATTCTTGAGAGTGTTTTGTGTAATACCAACTGGCAATAATGACTGTATACTAATACAGTTTCTAAGGCAGTTTGCATTAGGACAGTGTCCAAATTATGTTGCTCCCGTAGTGCTATATTTTTTGCTGTATTTTATTATCTATTTTAATCTTGAAGTAAAGATTATATAGCTCAAGCTCAATGTTTAATTCTCTGCTTTTTTGCCTCTCTCTTTTTAAATGTACTAAAACAGTGAGAAGATCTATAGGGAAGATGTAGCATTAGGGTTTTAATTTTACCATGTTGCAAATTATAGCCCATGATTTGTTACACAAATTACACATAATTTGGCTAATTACTAAACTATTTACCCCTCATTTGCTTATTGACAATATATAATCTTTATATATTTACATAAATCAATGTGAAGTAAGAAAATACATGAAGATAATATTGTGAAAAATAAAAGAATTGGGTGAGATCCTAACTATAAAGAACTTTTTCTGTTTAAATTCATGAACTTGAACCTCAACACAATATATGTTTTTCAGATTTTGCATACTTTGATATTCGAAGAAGTGATTCGATACCTTTTCAAATATGTGGATAGTAAGTCAAAATTAATTCAAATCGTTTGAGGTAGTAAATCCTAATCAATGACATGTATAAATTATATCATTCATGTAAAATTTGGTTCTTTCTCTAAATTATAAATTATAATTAAACTCTAAATATATGCTGAGCCCTCTTTCACATTTGGATACATTATATCACTTAACCTGCAGAAAAACCTTAAAGAATGACATCATTATTGTTTATGTTTTATAAACTAAGAAACTAAAACTTAGATAAATTTAATAAATTGTTCAAGATCATTTTGTGACAGAGATAGTATATGAAGAGTCCATTATTTTTTTGTATGAGTAACTTCATTCTGTCTATGGGCTGATATATTTTGAATCCTTACTGTGTCTATGTGAAGACTGCTACTGAGGACAAGAACAAAGGTTAATGTATAGATAATGTGTATCCTAGTGTAGAAAAAATAAAAATGCAAATAGATCAGTAAGATCATTTCATAATTAAATGTGATGAAAGAAATTTAGTAAGTCAATAAGTCAGAGATTGGCTGGGGAGCATGACCACTGGATCACTAAGGGTCATTTGAGAGAAAACATTTCTGAAGACTTGACATTTGAGTTGAGACTTGTATAAGACATCAACCACATAAAGTCTAAAAGAAAAAGTTTTCTGAGTAATAGTATTAGAACAGTGTAAAGACTCTTTTTATTCATAATTTTATTATTTTCTTTTTTGTTTTAATTTTTTATTTGTTATTACTACTATTTCAATTTTCTATAGGACATGTGTGTTCACCAGAGAGACAGAGAGCGAGACAGAGAGAAAGTGAGAAAGCAAGTCACCAGGTCCGGAACTCAGACCATGGTCAGTTATGTGGGAGTCCAGTGCTTTAACCAACATACCACCTGCTGGCCCCCAATTTTATTATAATTTCTAATTTACACATGCTTGTGGGGTCACAGTGTGGTTTTCAGATCAAATTAGAATAAATGTATCCACCATTGCAAACACTTATCATTACTTTGTGTTGTGCACATTCAAAAAATCTGCTCTTCTTGTAAGTTTGAAATATATATTGAATTCTTACCAACTTTCTTTATGGTGCTATAATTTAATAAAAGTGTAAAGTACTGTGTTATGATGTGTATTTTATAGTGATGTGATTCTCATTGAATCTGAAAGCTTGCATAATTATGCCTTGTCAATATTAATTCCATTTTGAATGCTTTTATTATATAAATTCATTTGGGATGTGTAAATTTTGCTGAGTCAAACGTGCTGCATATTTTCTGTAACTGAGCCAAACTAGTAGATAGCCACATTATTAATGTGTCATAAGCTAGTGGACTCTAGGACAGTCCTCCTACCCAACCTTAACATCTGGAAGCTGAGATAAAATGTTTTTTGGGACTATAAAGTGAGGGTCTGCCTCTAAAATTTCCTTGTGAGACAATCTCACAACTCCACTCTTCAAGAAAATTTGATGAGACACATGTAACTGGAAATTCTGTCCAACTGGGAAAGTTATGATGTCATTTCTAGTGACTGGATAGCATTTCAGACCTATTCTAGTGCTGCTTTGAGGGAACTATCTTCCCAACTGAGTGAAAGAGTCCTCTCTTGGCCACATAGAGTATGGTTCTTTATTAGCACAAATGTGTATGCATGCCCTCCCTCTCTCTTTCTTCCTGTTTTTTACCTGTTTACCTTTTATGTAGCTTTACAACATGTACTTTATTCTCTCTTAGTGTATGTGTGTTCTGTAATAAACTGATTTATTTAGGATTTTCTTTTTCTATTGGTTTGTTTGAATTAGACATAAAAGAATCTGCCCCTCTCACAAGAGAGGTACAAATTTATCACCAGGTATTGAGAAATCCAAACCACCTCTGATTGATATATTGAATAGATGCCATATCCTATAATAAGTACTTAAAGGAACCCATTGAATCTGGAGTATTGGGAAGCAAAGAAAGAAAGAAAATAGTCAATATAGAAGTAGATAGGAACAAGATCGTGTAGTAATAAGCAGGCTGTGATATGGATACTTGCATTTATTCTGAATGCAGTAAGTTGGGTGTTGAGTAGTATTCTTTGACTTAAGCTTTATAAAGATAATGCTGACTACTGCATGAACAGTTCTAGGGATGCAAGAATAGATGGAGGGAAATACTTTTATGCAACGTCTTAAAAAGTTTATGAAAAATGCATGTAATGAAAAACTGTATAGAAGTCAAAATTTTTACAAAACATCAGTCTGGTACCTGAATTCCATTTTTCTCTCTTTCTTTCTTTCTTTTTTTCTTTCATTAGCAGAGGGTGCATGCATTGGCGGGCGCATGAGAGAGAGAGCATCTTTCAGTGGTGCATAGTCATGCCACAATACTCTTCCTATCATTTCTTTATCCTGTCATGATTTCTTCAACCTGTCAGGGTTGCGTGCGCACACACACACACACACACACACACACATGCCCAACCTGTTTTTCAAACCACCTGGACAAGTATTTAAACTGCAGTTGACCAAGTGGGGTCTTACTCCCTATGTACTGTGCTTAACTATTACACTCCAGGGCTGGCCTCTTATTTCTATTTTTCCACAACTTTTATATAGTTCCCTCATATTCACTGAGATGGAGGAACAGATTTGAAAGTGGAACACTGGTTCTGTTTAACATTGTTGAATTTGTGATGCCTATTAAACATGCAAGTGATGGGCTACCTGGGACCAGCAGTTAGCATAATGGCTATGTCGCTGGACTCCCACGTAGTCGACCGCGGTTCGAGTCCCGGACCCGGTGGCTTAAACTCACGCCGGGCGCGTGTGCGTGCGTGCCCAAGATCCCAAGAGGAGAATGGAGGAGAAGGGACTGCGGCGTGGCCATCCCCCCTGGGGGGTGATTTCCTGCTTTCTGTCTCTCTGTCTCTCTCTGTCTGTCTGGCGAGCGCACGCGCCCTATAGCAAAAACCTCTCCAAAAAAAAGAAAAGAAAAAAAAAACATGCAAGTGATGGGCTACCAAGTGTCATAGAAGTTAAGGCAGCTGCATCCCGCATGGCTGACTCTGCGGTTCAAGTCCTGGACCTGACATCTTGAAAATCCTGCTGGGCATGTGTGCATACACACCCAAAATCATAAATTGTGGAGTGGCCTGGTGGTGATTTCTCTCTTTTCTTTTCTCTCTCTCTGGTGAGTGCATGTACCCTATAGCATACAAATGAACAAACAAAAAACCCTGCAAGTAGGTTAGCCTCAGAGCCTGCTGGTCGAGGGTGCTGGATCCCACATGGCTGACCTTGATTCCGGACCCTAGTAACTTGAAAAATGTGTCAGGTGCATATGCATATGTGCTCCAAATCTTTTTTTATTATCATTATTATTTTTCTTTCTTTCTTTTTTTTTTTTTGGAGAGGTTTTTGCTATAGGGCATGTGTGCTCACCAAAAAGACAGAAAGTGAGAAATCACCCCCCAGGGGGGATGGCCACGCCGCAATCCCTTCTCCTCTATCCTCTTCTCAGGATCTTGGGCACGCATGCACACACGCCCGGCGTGAGTTTAAGCCACCAGTCCAGGACTCGAACCACGGCCGACCAAATGGGAGTCTAGCAATGCAGCCATTATGCTGTTCCCAGTGCTCCAAATCTTAATGGGATGGATAAATGGAAGAAAAGGATTGTGGCATGACCACATCCCACTAGGGAGTGCTTTTTCTCTCTCCCTCTCTCTGTCTCTCTCAGACAAGCACACATGATCTCTAGCAATTATAAAAACAGCAAGTGGAAATCTTGGATAAATTTCTGGATATAAAATTCATCCTATGAGAGAAAGTTAGCAAACAAAATGTATTTGGAGCTATGGAATTAGATGACATTGCCAAAGAAAATACATAGATAGAAAAAAGTCAATGGAGCAGACCCTTGAATCATCTTCAGGACTTTCATTAGCCTATCCCAAAAAGTGTTTTTATAAATTGCTCAGTCATACCTTCTAGGCAAGTGCCAGGTTGATAATCGGAAATCATATAGAAAGAATGTATTATTCCTTTAAAAGGAGGCAGAACTGAAACCATAGGGTTTGGCTAGCAGAATTCTGTTTCTCTGAGCAGAAGTAGCTGAGGGAGGATCTGGATTCAAAGGAGTAGTCAAACAGTGCTAGTTTTAAAATGTGTCTGTGTGATTATCTATGTGTGTGTTTCTTTTTTTTTTTTTTTTTCCTTTTTTGGAGAGGTTTTTGCTATAGGGCATGCACTTGCCAGAAAGACAGAGAGAGACATAGAGACAGAAAGCAAGAAATCATCCCCCAGGGGGGATGGCCACACCGCAATCCCTTCTCCTCCATTCTCCTCTCGGGATCTTGGGCACGCATGCACACACACCCGGCGTGAGTTTAAGCCACTGGGTCCAGGACTCGAACCGCGGTCGACTACATGGGATTCCAGTGACATAGCCATTACACTAATTGCTGGTCCCTATGTGTGTGTTTCTTTACCTTTTTGCCACAGAGCATGTATACTCTCTGGAGACAGAGGGAGAAAAAGGGAAAGTGAGAAGTCACACCCTGGGGGATGACCACGCCACAATCCCTGCTCCTCTATTTTCTTCTTGGGATTTTGAGCATGCATGTAAATGTGCCTGACGTGATTTTCAAGCCAACGAGTTCAGGACTCAAACCATGGTAGGCCATATGGTAATCCAGCGCCTTAACCACCATGCCATCTGCTGGCCCCTATCTGTGTGTATTTTAAAACAAATGATGTAGAGGCATGAATACATGCTGGTAGAGTTGATTCAATACACAGAGAAATGGATAACAAAGAAGTGAAACAGATCAATGAAGGAATGTGGGCCACTGACAGGATGAGGGTATGGTGTTCAGAGAAAAATGGAAGAGCTAGCTCATGTAGGAACAGGAAAACTATCTCTACTGTGCTAAAAGAGAAAACAGTATATGGGCATAAATGTGGGAAGAATTGTGGAACAGATGATATGAAAGTTAAAGTCATAACCTAATTTTGTCTCTTTTTTCCCTATTAAATTTATGTCAAGGTCATTAACTGAGATGGGTGGTTCTTGCTTGTCTATATAGGTGAAGAAGTCTTTATGAATAGTGATAGTGAGGAATACAGTAATCTAAGTGTTAAACTAAAATATTTTATGAATTGAAGGTTTTATCTAGGTTGATAGATATCAAATAGTAATATCTTATGGTATAATTTAATTTATTTATTTCCTGAGGGCACTTGTACTCTCCAGAGAGAGACAGAGAGAGAGAAAGGAAGAGAAATCACTCCTTCAATGGGGCATGATCATGCTACAATCTTCATTTCTCCATCTCGTTGAGATTTTGATCATGCACGCCCATGCACCCAGTGTGTTTTTCTTTTTTCTTTTTTTTTGGAGAGTTTTTTGCTATAGGGTGCATGTGCTCGCCAGAAAGATAGAGAGAGACAGAGAGACAGAAAGCGAGAAATCACCCCCCAGGGGAGGATGGCCATGCGGCAATCCCTTCTCCTCCATTCTCCTCTCGGGATCTTGGGCACGCACGCACATGTGCCTGGCATGAGTTTAAGCCTTCGGGTCCGGGACTCAAACCACGGTCAACTACAGTGGAGTCCAGCAACATAGCCATTATGCCAACTGCTGGTCCCAACCCAGTGTGTTTTTCAAGCCACTGGGTTTGGGATTTGAAACACATAGTCAGCCATGTGAAATAGGATTTCCCTAACCACAGGACCAAGGCCAACCATTGAAAATATATTTTAAAGGAGCTTGTTTATGGACAAAAGTGAGAACGGTATGAAAGTCGTGAGATGTAAGGAAGCCATGTATATTACCACCAGGCTTTGATGTGATGCGGATGGGAGGGGGCCATACTTGAAAGGGCTTTGAAGATGTATCTTTAGTTCAAAATTGAATTGGAATATGTAGATGTGTTTACTGATGACTGCTTTTTTTTTTTTTTTTGGAGAGGTTTTTGCTATAGGGCGCGTGCACTCGCCAGACAGAGAGAGACCGAGAGATAGAAAGCGAGAAATCACCCCCCAGGGGGGATGGCCATGCCGCAATCCCTTCTCCTCCATTCTACTCTTGGGATCTTGGGCACACACGCACACGCGCTCGGCGTGAGTCTCAAAGCCACTGGGTCCGGGACACGAATCGTGGTCGACTACGTGGGAATCCAGTGACATAGCCATTATGCTAACCACTGGTCCGCTGATGACTGCTTTTGAGCTTCAGTAAGAAAGATGAAACATTTGATAAAGAATGTATGTATGTGTGCAGGTGCACATGTGCTTGCACATGTGCATGTGTGTTGTAGTGAGGGAGGGGAATCAGGTCTCATCTGAGGATTCAGAGACAGGATCGAGTGTTCATAGAATAATAATGAAAGAGTGATACTGTACACAGTGGGATTCAATTTGGATGTGGAAACAAATAGGACATGAAAATCTCGGGATGGCAGCTAAAGAAACATTCAAAGTTTGCGTTATTTTCCATTTTGTTAAGCTGCCTCTAAATAGGCTAGTGATGTGGTTTTAAAATTTTACTTATTATTATTGTTATTTTTATATTCAACCAAAGAGAAACAGAGAGAGAGAGACAAAGTGAGAAAGCAACCTGCTCGGTCTGAGACTTGAACCAGAGTGGGCCATATGGGAGTCCAGCACCTTAACCACCACACCACCTGGTGGCCCCTTTTTGATTTTCTTAAAACTATTTCATGGAGCAGAAATTATGGAGATCATACTCTAGGAAGGAATCTGTATTGTCAAACACTTCTGATTATTTAAATGTTCCATAATGTTGAGAAAGATTAATCTTAGTAGAAATTTATAGAAGATGTACCATAAGAAGTATGTTATATGTGTGTGCATGTGTGCATATAAGCAAACAGAATATGAATCATATATAAATAACCTGTTTACATTGATTGAGGTATTTGAAGTAATTAATTAAACATGTTATATATCAGCATTATAATTATTTTTATTCATTTAATGCGCATACCCCTTGAAGGAACAGTTTATTAAGCAAAAGTAAACAGGAGATCAGTTTCTACCCAGTTATCATAAATAGTTTATTAGAAGAGTTCAAATTAATTATGTTACTTTGTTCACTTATTTTTACTCTGTGCGTGTATATAATTAACTTACACTTAGTTTGTTTTTTTTTCCTGAATCTTTGGGAAAGCATATTAAAATCTCAAGAGTATAATTTGAAACAAGATTTATATAACTACTCCTATTTGAAGCATTGCTACAACTTAGAAGTTTGATATTTTTAGCTGTGACTTACCTCTCATATTTATCTGACAAAATCTTATGTTGATGATATGATGGCTAACATAAATTTAATGCATAATAAGTTCCAGATCTATGTGTGTACTTACTGGAGAGAGACATAAAGAGAGAGAGAGAAAATGAGAAATCACCCCCAGATATGACCATGACACAATCACTTCTCCATTCTCCTCCCAGGACTTTGGGCATGCATGCATATGTCCTGGCTTGTTTTTCAAGCTCTTGGGTCCTGGACTTGAACTGCAGAGTTAGCCATGAGGGATCCAGCCACCTTAACCACCACACCACCTGACTGGCCCTTAGTCGGTTCCTTTCTTTTTTTTTTTTTTTTTTCTTTTTTTTTGGAGAGGTTTTTGCTATAGGGTGCGTGCGCTTGCCAGACAGACAGAGAGAGACAGAAAGTGAGAAATCACCCTCCAGGGGGGATGGTCACACCGCAATCCCTCTATTCTCCTCTCAGGATCTTGGGCACACACACACATGTGCCCGGTGTGAGTTTAAGCCACTGGGTCCGGGACTCGAACCTCAGTCGACTACGTGGGAGTCCAGCGACATAGCCATTATGCTAACTGCTGAACTCTCTGTTCCTTTCTTTGTTTCAGCGTTAAACTCTCAGGGAAACTGAAACATAAGGTAGTTAAATAACTTGACTAAAGTCTCCGATTTAGTACTTGACAATAGAGACCCCAAAATATATAGTCAGATTTCAAATCTGAACTGTTAATTACTCTATTTTATAGCCTTCTTAAAAATACCAAAGAACAATTGTAGACTTTTTGCAATGAGTAGAAAACATACAATAGACTCTCAAAAGTAAGCCAGTGAAAAGTTTTTGTTAATTTTCAGAAGGAAATGTAATGATGACTCACAAAAAGACTATGTAATAACTCCACACAACTCCTATTTTATTGCAACAAAAAGCAAGACATAGCCGTGAACTCAATAGAGACAGTGAAAACATGATTTTAATCTATGTCTACTCACCAAAGTTGATGCCAAAATATTTTTTAAAACTATTTTATAAAATCCTTGTGTTTCTAATGTCAATTGGCATTTCCAAAACTAATCAAATAGGGGCACCAGCAGTTAGCTAATGGCTATGTCGCTGGACTCCCACTTAGTCAACCCCGGTTCAAGTCCTGGACCCGGTGGCTTAAACTCACGCCGGGTACGTGTGTGTGCGTGCCCAAGATCCCGAGAGGAGAATGGAGGAGAAGGGATTGCAGTGTGGCCATCCCCCCCGGGGGGTGATTTCTCGCTTTCTGTCTCTCTGTCTTTCTGGCGAGCGCATGTGCCCTATAGCAAAAACCTCTCCAAAAAAAAAAAGACAAAAAAAAAAAAAAAAAGACAAAGCTAATCAAATAGGCATCTGAAAACAATACAGATTCCTAGGTTCATTCCCTGGGGTTTCTGATTCACTAGGTCTATTCCTGGATCCAAGAAAATTTTACTTTTAACAAGCATCCTGATTTTTTTTTCTGATTTGGAAAGCAATAGTCTAGACCCTAAATAAAATTGGTTTGAAGTCGTTAAGCTATAGTCTAAGAAAATACAAGCACATCTCATTGTGCAAACAGATTGGTGGTTTAAAAAACTTTTTGAAACCTGAAGCATGATTTTAAATGCTCCAAAGAAAGGGCTTCACCTTGCTGCTGATTGTTTTCTAAAGAAAATTATACTTCCGTTATAGCAATTACCTCTTTACCTTTGCCTTCTTTATTTAGTTGCATTTGTTTTTCTTTTGGTATTTAATATAAAATTTTCTTAAAGCGATACACTACTGTGTTTCAACACAGAATAGTTCTATGTCACACTACCTTAACACAGGGATTCACCTTAGGATTAGGCTAGTGTACATAATATAAGAATTATACCATTATTGGAAATCAGATACATTATATTTGCTTTCATCTTTCACTCACAGAATCAGAGTATGGAGGCACAACAGTCAATAGAGAAAAGAGAAAATTAAGATCACTATGGAAAAGGGCTAAATTTGTTGTTTGAGTTAGAAAATACTGTACAATTCTTCTTTTGAGCCAACACATTTGTTTGTCGATGTGCTTATTTCCTAAAGAGGAGAGATCATTTTGAAAATGAGGTATTTTCCAAAGTTTCTTTTACTGTGGTTACTGTGGACACATTTAAGCACCTTCAGTTCTAGAAAGCGGAGAATTCTTGAACAAAAAGTCACTCACAACGTTTATTCCCCGTCTGGGGCAATTCATGACAAGCCACTGAATGATTGAAACCACATACTCTGCTTGCTTAAATTAATCTGGTTTTGTAGCTATCAATATAACAGGGTTATCAAGAAGAAATTTTGAATACCCATATTACCCCTATACAGAACCAATCTCTGGATTTTTTTTTTTTCAGTTATAAAACATTTTCTATTTTTCTGTCCCATTTGCCCAAGATTTATATGAATTTATGCTTTCTCTCTAAGGTCCAACTATATATCCATTTTATTCTCTCCAGTGATAAAGACTCATACTTTGCTTGCATTTTGGTTGTTAACTCTAAATTTTGGTGAAATATAGGCTTTTTCAATTGTAGCCCACTTGAGCAGATTTGCTATTTGTATAAAAATATGGACTGTTTTTGTATTTTATCATTGACATGGCATGGCATCCCCTGTCTTCAATTTGTCCTGAAATTGCGCATACACAGATTTAACATTCAGCAAATTATTGGTTTCTAAAGATAGCAGAAAATTAAGAAATGCTTTAGTGCAAACCAAGAAAAGGAAAGAAAGAAAAACAAGTAACCACTTTGATTGAGTGACTATTGACATTTTTCTCCTACTAGCTTTCTCTTTCTCTCTCCCTATACATTATATATGATATGTATGTAAGTATACACATTAATATGCATACACATACACATATATTTTACATATGTACTTCATTTTCTAAGACGTTTAAATTAAGTTGAAAAATCATTAAACTTCTTTCTAAATATTTTAATATGCGTCTTCTAAGAATGGAGACATTCTCTTATATGACCACAATGTCATTATTGTCAATTGACTATAATTATCTAATATCATCTAATATCTGTCTATTTTTAAATGTCTCCAATTTTCTTCCATGTCCAAATGTCTGTTTTTTTTTTTTTAAAGTGTTTCCTTGTCCTTGGATCTAATAAGGTTTATCCATTTTATTCAATTGTTATGTCTTTTTATTTTAATCTAGGAGAGTTTTTATACCTTTTTGTTTTATCATGAAATCGAATTTGTGAAAAGTTCAAGCCAGTTTTCTTGTAGAATGCTACACATTCTGCATCTATCCCTTATAACTATAATTTGACTTATTCCTCTAACCCTTAAATTTAACCATATACTTTGAAATAAAGCAGCAGTTTTCTCTTTATCACATTAAAATAAAGAAGAAAATGGTAAAATATAACAATATTTTGATGGAAAAATATTATGATTGCAGTACTCTCTACATATTCAAGTGAGAATTCATTCATTAGCCTGCAGAGATATTCTCAGAAGTATAAGGTAAAGAAATAATATTTCTCATTAGTTGAAAGGCTGTGGCATACAACGACCAATGTAAAGTTTTTAAATATGTATTGACTAAACAATTTTGTGTTTTTCGGACCAGCAGGTGGCATAGTAGTTAAGAGGCTGGACTCCCACATGGTCGACCACAGTTCAAGTCCCAGACCCGGTGGCTTAAAAATCATGCCTGGTGCATATGTACCGAAAATCTCAAGAAGAGAAGGGATCGTGACATGGCCATCCCCCCAGGAGGTGATTTCTCACTTTCCTTCTCTCACCCTCTCTCTCTCCAGTGAGTGCATGTGTCCTACGGCAAAAACAAAACAGAAGCAAACGTACAACGTTGTATGTTTACTAAGCAATGCAAAAATCAAATGATTGCTGAAAGAATAATAAGATAGAGATAAAAGCAAGTCTGATTTAAAGTCGCATGCCAAAAAGCTGTAAGTTTGAATTTGTTCTTTTCTTATAGAATAGGAAATTAATAACTATTGATTTGTTCTTGGCTTTGCTATCTTGAGAAACATGGGTTCAAATATCATTTTCAAATATCATAAAATATTACTAATAGAAATTAAAATAGGTGGCATACTTTTTAAATACTGGAGAACAACAAGAACAAACTAAAAAGTGTTATGGCAGAATACATTTTCAAAAGGAGAACATATGAAACATTGAAATCGGAGCCTGTAGAGTTAAATGATAAACTCGATTTGATTATCATAATCAATGAAAATATTCTAATTTATCTATTAAAAGGAAAAAAGACTCATATTATGTTTAAAACCAGATTCCAGGTATAGGTTACATAGTACAGCAAACCATAGGATCAGAAAAAATGAACTCAAGAGCCAGAACACACCTCAGTTGAAATCTTAGCTCTGCTACTAGACTGTGTGGTTTCAGTCCTTGCCTTTGTGTCTTGAAAAACACAGTGGACACATGTGTATTCTTGTCCAGAATCCCAAGGGGATCAAGAAATGGAGGAGAAGGACTTGTGGCATAACCATACCTTATTGGTGTGGCGGGAACTTTCTTCCTCTCCCTCTCTCTGGTGAGTACATATGTCTTCTGTTAGTGAAGAGAAAAATTAATTTATTAATGTGAAATTGTGCCTTTAATATACTGGGCTCTTTAGTAAATACCAAATATGTATAGGCATCACACCTGAAGCAAATTTTCTCACAGAAAATGTGGAAGAAGAAATGCCAAAAAATAGTTAAACACAGAAATTAAAGTGAAGCACTAGCCTAGGCAATAGAAATCCTTAGCTTGACCTAACTTAATCAGATAAAATGAGAAAAATGTTTTGATCATAATAAAAGGGGTCATTTTAATTCAGTATTCCCCCTACCCAGCCCCACACATGCTGTACACATACCTATGGATCTCCAATGATAACATGCTGATAAAGAATCCAGTTGTCTAGAGAATCTTTATTAGTTATACTTGTATTTTTTTTTTTTAGAGAAATTTTTTGCTATAGGGTGTATGCGCTCACCAGAGACACAGAGAGAGACAGAGAGATAGAAAGCGAGAAATCACCTCCTGGGTAGATGGCCATGCTGCAGTCCCTTCTCCTCCATTCTCCTCTTGGGATCTTGGGCATGTACACACACGCACTGGGCGTGAGTTTTAAGCTGCCAGGTCTGGGACTAAAACCACGGTCAACTATCAACTACGTGGGAGTCGAGTGGCATAACCATTACGCCGTCTGCTGGTCCCTTAGTTATATTTGTATTGAATGCCATTGTTTTGTAGAATTATTATTACCATTATAACATGGTTTTCTTTTGGTCTGGTACAATAATAATTAAAATAAGAAATAATATGTTTAATTGGTGTAGACTAGTTTAAGCATACTTGAATCTGTACCTATGCTACCATGATCATGTCAAAATGAGGTACATATACTAAAATTCATTCCTAAATCTTAACTAGGGAATATTAGCTAGAAAAGTGAAGTTATGTACAGATCATGAAGTTATGTGATGACATATAAAAATACATCAATAAAACAATAAAGTAGATATATATTTCATTAAATGTTGAATAAAATCATTGAATCTTACTATAAACTATATTAAAATGATAACTGTCAAGGACTTGCCATGAATTATTTTGTAAATAAAATTCCTTGGAAGATGCTATGTCAAATGTGACCTATATTGCTAAGGTTCCAGGGAAATTATCTTTGTGCACACATTTTTATTGTTATAAAAATCACATAAAACAAAGTCTACACACATTTTTATTATTAACAGCATGCACACTGTTGTACATTGGACCTCTAGAACTTTTCATCTTGTACTAATGAAATTTTATACAAGAAGAAGCTTCCTTTTCCCACTACCTCCGACCCCTGGTAACCACCATTCTGCTCTCTGTTTCTGAGGTAGATAATTTTAAATGCCTCATATAAGGGGAATCATGTAGTATTTATTTGCCTTTCTGTGACTGATTTATTTCACTGACCACAATGCTCTTAAGGTTCATCCATGTTTTTAAAATGTGGCAGGATTTCTTTCTTTTCTAAAACTGACTAATATTCTGTTGTATGTATATACCACTTTGTTTTTAATCCAAAGAACATTTATGTTGATTCCACTTCTTGGCTCTTGTGAATAATTCCGAAGTGAACATGGGAGTGCAAACATCTCTTTGAAACCCCGATTTCAATTCTTTTGGATAAATTCTAAGCAATGAGATTGCTGGATCATATAGCAATTTTATATCTAATATTTTTAGTAAACTTGATACTGTTTTTCTAATGGCTGTACCATTTTGCATTCCCATCCACGGTGTGCCGGGGTTCTATTTTTTTTTTTTTAAAGAATTATTTATTTATTTATTTCCATTTGTTATTGTTATTTTTTTCTTTATTTGAAGAGAGAGAGACAGAGAGAGAAAAGGAAAGGGAGAAAGCAAGCCACCAGGTCCAGGACTTTGAACCATGGTTGGCCATGTGGGAATCCAGCACCCTTATCCAACACACCACCTGCTGGCCCCATGTGTGCCAGGGTTCTAACTACTTTATATTCTCATCAACACTTCTTATTTATTTATTTATTTTCATAATGGCCATTAAAATGTGTATGGTAAATAGCTAATTGTGATTTTGATTTGCATTTTCCTGATGATTAATTTCTTACTTTATTCAGGCAGTTACAACAAAATGCCGTAGACTAAATGGTTTATAAACAACAGGAATTTATTGCTCACAGTTCTGTAGGCTGAGTTCAAGATTAAGGCACTGACATATTTTATGTCTGGTCAGGACCCCATTTTGGTTCACGGTGGCCACCATCTTGCTGGGTCTTCATGTAGTGGGAGAGTCCAGGGAGATCTCCAGGGTCTCCTTTATAAGGACAATGATTCCATTCATAAGAGCTCTGTCCTCAAAAACTGATCGCATCCCGGGAACCAGCAGTTAGCGTAATGGCTATGTCGCTGGACTCCCACGTAGTCGACCGCGGTTCACATCCCGGACCCGGTGGCTTAAAACTCACGCCAGGCGCGTGTGCGTGCGTGCCCAAGATCCCGAGAGGAGAATGGAGGAGAAGGGATTGCGGCGTGACCATCCCCCCTGGGGGGTGATTTCTTGCTTTCTGTCTCTATGACTCTCTCTCTGTCTGGCGAGCGCACGCACCCTATAGTGAAAAAAAACCTCTCAAAAAAACAAAATAAAACAAAAAAAAACTGATCGCATCCCAAAGGCCTCACTTTCTAATGTTATCACCTTGGAAACTAAGATTTCAACATACAAATTTTGGGAAATTTCAATTTTCAGTCTATAGCAATTAACAATGTTTAATATATTTCATATATCTGTTGGAGAAATATCTATTCAAGTCCTTTGCACATGTAAAAAATTGCTTTAGTGAGATGAGTGCCAACATTGGATATGATTTACTTTATGAAATTAATGAATTAAAAAAATATAGTGTTGACATGAAAAATATATTTGGCTAAGGATATAAATTGAATCAAATATGGTAGACAGTACACAGCAGTGACCAGAGAATTGTTTCCTTCAAAAATGATAATGCTAAATTTGTGCCTTATTCAACTTATAATGTTCACTAAACTGAGATAATGTTACTTTGTGACTTAGAATATAATAATCTTGGGACCAGCAGTTAGCATA
Source organism: Tupaia tana (assembly GCA_026018925.1). Taxonomy (NCBI): domain Eukaryota; kingdom Metazoa; phylum Chordata; class Mammalia; order Scandentia; family Tupaiidae; genus Tupaia; species Tupaia tana. Next base: position 66,122,688 of record JAKSZU010000009.1, on the reverse strand, counting down.
ATGGCTATGTCGCTGGACTCCCACGTAGTCGACCGTGGTTCGAGTCCCGGACCCGGTGGCTTAAACTCATGCTGGGCGCGTGTGCGTGCGTGCCCAAGATCCCGAGAGGAGAATGGAGGAGAAGGGATTGCGGCGTGGCCATCCCCCCTGGGGGGTGATTTCTCGCTTTCTATCTCTCTGTCTCTCTCTGTCTGTCTGGCGAGCGCACGCGCCCTATAGCAAAAACCTCTCCAAAAAAAATAAAATAAAATAAAAAAGAATATAATAATCTTGTTTAGTATTGTATAAATTTTGGACCAACAGATTATTTTTATGCCTATTCCTTTTTTTTTTTTTTTTTTTTTTGAGAGAGAGAGATTTTTGCTACATGGTGAAGACACTCAGTGGAAAGACAGAGAGACAGAAAGTGAGAAATCATCCCCCCAGGGGAATGGTCATGCCTCAGTCTCTTCTCCTCCAATATCTTCTCGGGATTTTGTTTATGCCTTGTGTGTTTTAAGCAGCCGGGTCTGGGGCTCAAACTATGCTTGACCACATGGGAGTCCAGCAATGTAACCATTATGCCATCCACTGGTCCCTATTTTTTTGCCTATTCTAAAAACTATGTTAAAACCATACATAGAAACTGGGGCCAGCAGTTAGCGTAATGGCTATGTCGCTGGACTCCCATGTAGTTCACCGCGGTTGAGTCCTGGACCTGGTGGCTTAAACTCATGCCGGGCGCACGTGCGTGCGTGCCCAAAATCCCAAAAGGAGAAAGGAGGAGAAGGGATTGAGGCATGGCCATCCCCCCTGGGGGTGATTTCTCACTTTCTGTCTTTCTGTCAAGTGCTTGCGCCCTATAGCAAAACCGCTCCAAAAAAACCCAACCAACCAACCAAACAAAAAACATACATAGACACCTAATAGGCATCAAGGTTAATGCAATTATGCCACTTTATACAAAAACAAAGATATTTACCAAATATTAAATGATAATATCAAATTACACAATAAGTTATGATGAAATCAAAAACATCTTGTCACAAAGAAATTGCATGTCTTTATGCACTTTAACTCTATGGGATGGTATTTTGAACCAAATGTTTTGTCTGTGTTCTGATCAAGTTACTTGTTATTCTGCTATTGAGTTGTAGGAGTACCTTAAACATTGAGGTATTAACTTCTTACTGGATATATGGTTTGAGACTATTTCTATCTTTCTGCAGGCTGCATATTCACTCTGTAGGCTTTTTACATGCTGTGCAAAAGGGCATTTTTTTGGTTTTGTTTTGTCTTTTTGTTTGTTTTAGTTTGATATAGTACCATCTTCTATTTCATTCATTTGCATGTGAATATTCAGTTGTCTGGCACTATTTGTTGAAGAGACTATTCTTCCCCCATCTTGACAACCTTATTGAAGGTCATCTGACTATATATGTCTGGATCTAACATTTCTATTCTATCGGTCTATATTGATTCTATTCTTGTTTTTTTTTTTTTTTGGAGAGGTTTTTCGCTATAGGGCGCGTGTGCTCGCCAGACAGACAGAGAGAGACATAGAGACAGAAAGCGAGAAATCACCACCCAGGGGGGATGGTCACGCCGCAATCCCTTCTCCTCCATTCTCCTCTCGGGATCTTGGGCACGCACGCACACGCGCCCGGCGTGAGTTGTAAGCCACCGGGTTCGAGAGGCGAACCGCGGTCGACTACGTGGGAGTCCAGCAACATAGCCATTACGCTAACTGCTGGTTCCCTCTATTCTTGTTTTTTTGAAAGAGAGATTTTTGCTATAGAGCACATGTGCTCACTGGAAATACAGAGAGAGACAGAAAGAAAGTGAGAAATCACCCCCCACCCCCACCCCAGGGAGGATGGCCATGATGCAATCCCTTCTCCTCAATTCTCCTTTTGGGACTTTGGGCACGCACACACATCTGGCATGAGTTTCAAGCTTCTGGTCTAGAACTCAAACCGTGGTCAGCGGGCGTGGTGGCGCCCGCCCTATGGCAAACTGTGGTCAGCTATGTGGGAGTCCAGCACCTTAACCACCTGCTGGCCCTTGATTCTATTCTATTGGTCTAATGTTGCAATGTGTTTGAAGCCAGAAAGTATGAGACTTTCAGCTTTGTTCTTATTTCTGGATTGTTTTGGCCATTGAAGGTCATTTGTTCTCTTATATGGACTTTAGAAATTTTTTTTTTCCTATTTCTATAAATACCATTGGGATTTTAATAGAGAATGAATTGAATCTGTAGATCTCTTTGGGAAATATGAGCATATTAGTGTTAAGCTTTTAAATCTATGAACATGTAATGTCTTTCTATTAATTCATAGCTTCTTTCGTTTCTTTCAGCCATATTTTGTATTTTTTGGTATATAAGTCTTTTACCTCTTTTATTAACTTTAATCCTCAGAAATCTGTTCTTTTTGATGTTATAGTAAATGGAATTACTTTTTATGTCTCTTTCTCAGATTGTTCATTGCTAGTGTATGGAGACACAACTGATTTTTGTATGTTGATTTTATATCCTGCAACTTTTCCAATTTATTTATTAGTTCTAACAGGGTGTTTTGCTTGTTCTTACATGTTATGGAATCACTTTAATTTATTTTTTTATATTTTTAGTTTGCTGTAGGGCATATACACTCAGCAGAGGAATACAGAGAGGGAAAATGAGAAATCACCCCCCAGGGGGGATGGCAATGTCAGAATCCCTTCTCCATTTTCCTTTTGGGATATTTTGCACACACATGCACACATGCCCAATGTGATCTTTCAGCCTCCAGGTCCAGGACTCAAACGTTGCAGTTGGCGACATGGGATTGTCTCCTTAACCTCCATGCCACCTGCTAACCCATTTTTGTGAAATCTTCAGGGCTTTCTATAGATAAGATCATGCCATATGTGACCAGAGACAATTGTTTCTTTCAAAATCAGATGCCTTTATTTCTTTTTCTTACCTAATTTTTCTGGTTAGCTTTTAGTTCCTCACCATTGTATATGATGTTAGTCATGATCATTTTGTATATGGCCTTTATTATATTGAGGTAATTTTCTTCTATTCTTGATTTGTTGAGTTTTTCTTTTTTTTATCACAAAAGGATGTTGAATTCTGTCAAACACCTTTTTATGTTTGGTGAGATTAGTATGCGAATAACACACCTTTCAATAGTATATGTTCATTTTGCTAATGAAATGTATTGCAATGATTTGTATAAGTTGAACCATCCTTATATCACAAGAACAAATTTCACTTGGTCACAGAGGTGATACTGTTAATGTTTTGTTGAGTTTATGTGTGTGTATATGTGTGTGTGTGTGTATATATATATATATATATATATATACACACACACACACATATATATATTTACCAGGGTTATTGATCTGTAGTTTTCTTTTCTCTCAGTGTGTTTGTCTGATTTTAGTGTGTCTGGTTTTGGTATGAGGATAATACCAGCCTCAGAAAATGAGTCTGGAAATATTTCTTCCTCTTGAAGTTTCTGGAAGAATTTGAGAAGGAATCGTTAATTCTTGAATGGTTTCGTAGAATTCTCCAGTGAAGTCATTCTCTCTATGTTGAGAGATTTTTTTATTACTGATTCAATCTCCTTAATAGTCATAGATCTGTTCAGGTTTCTTGGTTCTTTATAATTCACTCTTGGTAGGTTATATATTTGCAGGAATTTATTCACTTCTTCTAGGTTATCCAGTTTTTTTGCTATAGAATTGTTCATAGTAGTGTCTAATTATTTTTTTCCTTTGGCATCAGTTGTAAAGTTTCCTCTTTCATTTCTTATTTTACTTATTTTTGTCTTCTCTCCTTTTTTCTTCGTCTAGTTTATGGTTTGTCAATTTTGTTTATATTTTCAGTAACCAACTGAGTTTCACTGATTAAGTCCATGTTTTTTCATTCTCCATTTTATTTATTTGTTTTATTCTTATCTTTCCTTCTGCTAACTTTGGACTTGGCTTGTTCTTCTATTTTTAGTTCCTTGAGGTGTAAAGTTAAGTTGTTTATTTGAGATATTTCTTCTTTTTAAAAAATATAGATATCTAGTACTGTGTACTTCCCTCCTTTGCATGTTCTGTTTTCATCTTTGTTTTTCTCAAGATATTTTGTGATTTTCTCTTTGAATTATTTTTGGACCCTTTGTTTGTTCAGGAGTGGGTTGTTTCATTTCCACATATTTATATATTTTCCACTTTTTCTTCTGTTATTTATGGCTAACTTCATTCCATTGTGAATGGAAAATATACTCGGTATAATTTTTATCTTCCTAATTTTGCTAAAACTTGTGTGGCCTAATGTGTGATCTGTCTTGGAGAATGTTTCATGTGTACTTGAGGTGATCGTGTCCTCTGCTGTTGTTTGTTGGAAGTTTGTGGTTTAATTGGTCTACAGTGCTATTCAAGTTCTCTGTTTCATTATTCATTTTCCATCAAATAGTTTTATTCATTATTAAATGTGGTTTATGAAAATCCCTTACTACTATTGCATCTATTGCATTGTTCTCTATTTCTTCTTTCGGGTTCGTCATAGTTTGCTTTACATATTTGGGTGTTCTGGTGTTGAATGCATAAATAATTTTATCTGCCTTGTGCATTAACCCTTTTTAACATATATCATGTCTTTGTCTCATGATAGTTTTTGACTGAAAGTTTCTTTTCCCTGTTATAAATATGGTAACCCTTTCTTTTGCTTTGGTACTATTTGCATAGAATATATTTTTCTAGCCTTTTTATTTCGACCTATCTATGCCTGTAAACCTAAAGTAAGTCTTTGGCTTATAGCATGTAGTTGTACCTTTTATTTATTTTTTCCTAATCCATTCAGCCATTTAGTATCCTTTGATTGAGGAATTTAGTCCATTGAAATAAGTATCGACGGGGCAGGACTTATTTTGGCCATTTTGCTCATTGTTTACTGCTTGACCTGTAGCTTTTCTGGCCCTCTTTTTCTTTTTGTTGTCTTCTCTTGTTTTTGGTTTTGTTCTTGATATTATCTAGTGTTGTGCTTTGATTCCTTTCTCTTTGATTTTAGGAATTGGGGGTTTTGTCCTGCTCACTTCACGCTGAGGCAAGGGGAGGGAATAAAAGGAATGATTGTATTCTAGCACAAATGGGTTTTGATCACAGAGGCCCCCAGTTGCAGCCCTTTCCTGCAGTGATTCAGGCAAGACAACAGTCAATACCACAGGAAGGCCCTCTCCTTCCCCAAAGTATGAATTCAATGTTTGATTCAATCTCATTTTGTCCACAGGAAGAAGTTAGGGCCTGGGAGATTACTCCCTATTGGGCCACCATGCTGTAGCAAGGGGAAGGAATACGGCAAATGAGTCTCACAAGTTTTCTTACCAATTTTTTTTTTTCTTGTATACTTTAGTTAGTTACTTATGATTTCTTATTTACACTTAATAGTTGTACATCTCTATAGCATACAAAGTAAACATGCAGTATGTGACAATCAAATAAAGGATATTACTATGTTTTCAACAAAGAACTTTACAGTGCAACTGGTTCTATACTCACCTAGGATACAGGAGCCTTTTAATTGGTTCCTGGGTTTCTCACAAATGTAATTGTTCTGTATATTGTAATTGAAACAGTGTCTCTTGGGAGAAAGGAGGATCCGAAGCTGCTTACCCCATGATCTTGTTGACATTTTCTCATCTTCATGTACATTTTATTTTAGTAGAGTTTACAGATTGAATTTTGACCACTAAAAAGTAAAGCCCACTTGGGGACCTTCAGTTAGCGTAATGGCTATGTCGCTGGACTCCCACGTAGTCGACCGCGGTTCGAGTCCCGGACCCGGCAGCTTAAACTCACGCCGGGCGCGTGTGCGTGTGTGCCCAAGATCCCGAGAGGAGAATGGAGGAGAAGGGATTGCGGCGTGGTCATCCCCCCTGGGGGGTGATTTCCTGCTTTCTATCTCTCTGTCTCTCTCTGTCTGTCTGGCGAGCGCACGCGCCCTATAGCAAAAAAACCTCTCCAAAAAAAAAAAAAAGTAAAGCCCACTAAATATTAAATTACCACCTCAAAATCCTCTATAAAAACAAAACTGGTTTAATTAGTTATCAAAATAAGTGTACCTGTTACCTTGTTAGGAAATGGCTATATATTCACTTCTATCTTGTATCACAATATTGCTTCTTAAATTCTAGATCTTATGTCATATTAGATGTTAGACATATTAATCTGTGGATATTTACTCCAATTTAAAAAAAAGATTATTTCCTCTTTTGTGTTTCAAATGCATTTGATTCATAATTCTAACATAAAACATCTGTTTTTAAAACAGTTACATGCATACATGAGTGCAATTTTTCTATTGTAGCACAGAACTGCATATTGTAGGATGTTGTTTGAGTTAGCTAAATGAGATTTTTTTATGAGTGATCTTGTAATAGGTTAATCATATTTTAAAAACAAGAAGGTGACCATCATTTTGAAAATAGTACAAACATCAAGCAAAACATTTACTAAAAATATGTACCATCACCATTATTCCATCAGGATTTTGGGCACATGTGCACTCAATAACTAATGTTTTTCTTTTTTTTAAATAATTATTTATTTTTATTTAATTTACTTATCCATTTATTTTTTAATTTAACTAGAGAGAGACAGAGGGTGAGAGTGAGAGAGAGAGGAAGTGAGAAAGCAAGCCACCAGGTTCAGGATTCGAACCCTGGTCGGCCATGTGGGAGTGTCCAGTGCCTTAACCACCACGCCACCTGCTGGTCCCCAATAACTAATGTTTTTCAAGCCACTGGGGTCAGGACTAGATTCAAGGTAGTCCATGTGAGATCCTGCTTCTTCCACACAGTTGTTAGCCACTGAGCTATGAGAATGGCCCAGTATAAACATTTTGTAGATTAAATCTATGTTAACAAGTGGAGGAAATAGAGTAGCAGTAGGACCAGGCCCCATTGGAGTGTTCTTGCTCTCTATCTCTCTTTTTCATTGCATTGTGTGCACCCACAAATGCCCTATGGCATAAAAATTATATATATATATATGTGTGTGTGTGTGTGTGTGTGTGTGTGTGTGTATTTTTCAAAACAGTAATGGTTCTTAGTTTCAAACTAATAAGAAAATTTGTTGTATACAATGATAGTTATAATAATCCAATCATGGGGCTGGAAGTGTGGTGAAGGGTGCTGGGGTCCCACATGGTCAGCGATGGTTTGAGTCCCAGACCTGGCGGCTTGCTTTCTCATTTTCCCTCTCTCTCTCTTTCTCACTCTGTCCCTGTCTGGTCAAAATTTAAGTAAATAAATAAAGTTAAATAAAATAATTCTTTTATTAAAAAAAGTACCCAATCTTAAACTATTTGTGACTAAATCTTTCAGTGTAAGAGCCCAAAATTTTAGCATATTAAAGTGTTAATGTTAAATAAGATAATTTGTTTATTAAAATATGATAGAGTACTCTTAATCTTTTGGAGCAAAAAGTGCTATTATTTGTGCACTTACTTAGAGGGAAGCAGGTAAGAGGACTGTCAAATTTTATGTAATGCCCTAGTTTTCTATAAAAAAAATGCAGGGATTCATACAATTAATTCTGGTTCCTTTTGTTATATTTTTAAAACTTCAAAGAAAATAGGTATTTTTTTCCCCTCCATCAAATAAGAAATCCTTTTTCGTTGAAATAAAGGATAATTTGAAGAAATTGAATATTTTCTTTCATCTTTGAAATAAAATTTTAGCATGAGATTTGACACCTTGCTTCACTTTTGTTTCATAAATTACCCATAAGTTAAAAAACAACAAAATGTGGTTAAAATGATTTAATTTAAAAATTAAATTAAAACAAACTTCTTCTTAGATTCCTTTAAATCAAGGTTTATAGTTTGCTTTTAGCATTTTTAGTAGTATTTTCTCATTTCTGTGACTGTTAACTACTAATTTACTTCTTTCATTAATTTTTTATCTTATTCTCTACCACGATCATAAATTTTCATTTATCCCTGAAAATAGCACATACTGTTTATCCTTCAATGCCTATACCAGATTCCTTTTTTCCAGTAAGCCTTCTGTATGGGTAGAATTTTAGTTCCTTAGTACAAAGAGCATGTCTGACAAATGCCAATTTAAACGAATAAGAGTTTTTATTTCGATTGCAACAAGAGACATAGAGTTATTCAATCCAGGAAGGTATGACAGCTTATTGACATAGCCAAGAATTCGGTTGCTTTCATATATCTACTCTGCCATCCCTAGCCTGTGTACTTCACTCTGATGGTTATTAGATGGCTGCTTCATCTTCAGTCATCATTTCTGCTTTCCACACAGGAGGAAAGAAGGTGGATGATGGAAAATAAGCCCCAAAAGTAACCTCTTTGCAAAAGTTTCCCTGGATCAGTGTTAATGACTTTTCCTCATGTTATATGAAGGAAGTTGGATGCTATAAATGACCTTAGGCACAAGTGAGTTTTGTAAGTTATGTATTTAGTTGCCTCTACTTTCTAGTAGAAGAAATAAAACAAAATAAGGGTTCTGAAAGTATTTAGGTTAGCCAATTCAAATTGCTTTCCACACCTTATCTTTTTTTTTTATTTATTTTTACTTATTTATTTATTTCAGTTTGACAAGACATACACACACACACACACACACACACACACAGAAATTGAGAAAGGGCGTTTCCAGGTCAAGGACTCGAACCATGGTCAGTCATGTCCAGCACCTCAACCACCACACCACCTGCCAGCCCCAACCACACCTTATCTTAAGTTCTACCCATTTGACATGGGTAAGTGACTTTCTCCCTTGTGAGTCCTACATTTACATGATAGTATTTTTCTTTTCGCCAAAGGGAGAGTGTGCTTGCCAGAAAGAGACAGAGACAGAGAGAGAAGGAAAGTGAGCAATGTCCCCATAAGGGGGATACCTATGCTGCAATCCCTTCTCTTGCAGTCTCTTCTTGGGATTTTAGGCACGTTCACACACACTTCTGGCATGTTCTTCAAGGTGCTGGCTCCAGGACTTAAACCATGGAGTCAGTCATGTGAGATCCAGTGTTTAAACCACCACACCACTTGCTAGCCCTATCATAGCAATTTTTTGATAAAACTGGGTACCATTTTTACCAAATGGTAGACAGTGCCTGAATTGTTATTTTGTTGTCAAAGGGCATATGCACATGAGAGAGAGAGAGAAAACTCCTCAGCTGGACCTGATCATACTGTAACTCTTTCCTCTAATCCATGAGATTTTTTTGGTGATTATTTTAGGCAACAGATAAAATTTAAATTTTAAAATTAAAAATATACTGTTAAACATTATTCCATTTTACCTTTTTAAGCATGGTAAAGAATACTCAGACCATCAAAATATGTACAGAAAATGTGAAAATATGATTTTGCAATGGGATAGTAAGTTTAGGTTTAACTATGATACAACAAGGTTAAGTGGGAATTAATAGGCAATAGTGGAAATTAGTGGAAAGAAAAGTCATGAAGAGGTAACGTCAGTAGTAATAGAAATTCTGGCCAAATCCATCTGTGTGGATTATATAGAAATGTACGGAAAGGCCTAGAAGTTTCAAAAACCTGTCTAAAATTTTCTCAAGCAAAGAAATTTGGCAGTTCAGATAAAATGTTATGAATACAATAAAAAACTTTTAAAATTTTACATAAACATTTAGTTAAAACATAATAAAATTACACATTGAATAGAAAGTCACACAAATGAAAGATAAACAGTGTAGAACAAGTAGAGTGGTGATGGGGCAAAAATTCTTAACATGATTTGTTAAAGAATTAAGATTCTTAAATATTTGGGACCAGCAGTTAGCGTAACGGCTATGTCACTGGACTCCCATGTAGTCGACTGCGGTTCGCGCCCCGGACCGGGTGGCTTAAACTCACGCCTGGCGCGTGTGTGTGCGTGCCTAAGATCCCAAGAGGAGAACGGAGGAGAAGGGATTGCGGCCGCTTTCTATCTCTCTGTCTCTCTCTGTCTGTCTGGCGAGCGCACGCGCCCTGTAGCAAAAACCTCTCAAAAAAAAAAAAAAAGATTCTTAAATATTTAATTTACACTTGAAATTTAAGAAGTTAAGACTAGAATAATTTTTAAATGAAGAAAAATTGAAGACAATATAAAAGCAATATCTGAATAAAAAACAAAGTGGCCTTACTAAAGGTCCTAGAATACATTTTGAGTTAATGTCTTATAAAAGCAGAGAACTTCTGGGAAAAACAAACAAACAAGCAAAGCAAAACATTTGCAAAAAACAGGGAACCAGCAGTTAGCGTAATGGCTATGTCGCTGGACTCCCACGTAGTCGACCGCGGTTCGCGTCCTGGACCCGGTGGCTTAAAACTCACGCCTGGCGCGTGTGCGTGCGTGCCCAAGATCCCGAGAAGAGAATGGAGGAGAAGGGATTGCGACGTGACCATCCCCTCTGGGGGGTGATTTCTCGCTTTCTGTCTCTATGTGTCTCTCTGTCTGTCTGGCGAGCGCACGCACCCTATAGCGAAAACCTCTCCAAAAAAAAAAAAAAAAAACACAAGTGAAAGGTTGTCTGTTGATGATAACATGTATAACATGTATGGTAGTATCTCTGACTTGACTAATATGCACTGTAATCATTCTGGGAAAGTTATGTTTTACACTGTAAGGACATACATCGTTTTAACATGAATAAAAAAATAAATAAAAATTTAAAAAGGAAGAAAACAGAGAAATTGCATGCCGCCACACTGATCGTGCCCTGCAGGATGTGGGGTGAAATTCCGTGTACCTGAAGCTGTAATTCTAGAAATCTTTATATTTGTCCAGGACTAAGAAAATGGACCAATTTCTTCCATAACCCTAAACCAGTCTTTTTTTGCACCTGCTGGAACTCCTGGATTAAGTTCTGAAGTTCTTTTCCTTCCAGCACATGGCATGGTGGTTAAGACACTGGATCCCACATGGCCAATGAGGTGTTTTGAATGCCACACCCGGGAGGGCCTGAAAAACACACTGAGCATGTGTGCACACATGCCCCAAATCCCAAGAGAATGGAGAAGAGATTGTGGCGTGGCCATCTCCCCTGGGGGCTGATTTCTTACTTTCTCTCACTTTCTTTCTCTCTCTCTTATCTGCACACGTCCTAGGTCAAAGCATCTAAAAAACTGTGTGTGTGTGTGTGTGTGTGTGTGTATAGGCCAGCATGTGGTATAGTGATTAAGGTACTGGACTCCCACATAGTTGACTGCAGTTCGAGTCCAGACCCAGTGGCTTGAAATTTATGCCAGGCACATATATGTGCCCAAAAATACCAAGAAGAGGATGAGGAGAAGGGATCATGGCATGGCCATTCCCCCTGGGTGGTGGTTTTTTGCTTTCTGTCTCTGTCTCTCTAGTGAGTGTGTGTACCCTACAGCAAAAATCTCTCTCTCAAAAGAAATATAAGTAATTGTAGATTTAAATATATATTATATAAAATATATATTTAAATATATAAATATATATATATATATATATATATATATATATATATATATATATATAAAATACGTAATTACTTCCTCTGCAGTTACTTCTTCCTTATAACTTATTTTTACACTTGGAAGTTCCCGAGTTATTTTTAATTCATTTAGCCCTAACAGGAACCATGTGAATACTTTGGATTTTTCCTTGTTATGCTAATGAGAAAATGAAGGGCTGGTGTGATTAATATTTTTTTTCTAATATTCATAGCTAACAGGTAATAGAGTTAGGTTATTAGGCCTAGTCCATCTATCTACAAAGTTCATGTTTTTAATAACTATAAGATAATCTATTTTTAACTAGCTGGAGTTTATTTACATCTTGTATCTGTGGCTATCTTGGCTATTCTGTCTTTGAAGGCAAACCCCAGGTGAATTTCACTCTATTCTAGAGTATAACCTAGTCCCATAAAACAATATATATTTTGAATAAATAAGTGGCAGTTTAGCAAAAAATTATCTTTTCTGGTGAATCTGGTAATATAGTGGTGCATGGCAAATGAACCCAAAACTCACATGCTTTTTGAAACACTCATTTTATCACATTTGATCATTTTGTGGGAAAGAATGTGAAAAACAAACAAACCTGGATTATTATTTTTACTTTATGTATTTATGTATTTATTTATTTATTTATTTATTTATTATTTTTGAGAGATGTTTGCTATAAGGTGCATATGCTGTCCAGGAGGTAGAGAGAGACAGAGAGATAGAAAGTGAGAAATCACCCCATAGGAGGAATGGCCACACTGCAATTCTCTCTTCCCTACTCTCCTCTGGGGATCCTGGGCATGTACACACGCATGCTCTGCATGAGTTTGAAGCCACTGGGTCTAGGACTCGAACTCTGTCAGCCATGTGGGAATCCAGTTCCTTAAATAGTACTCTACTTGCTGTCCCAAAACTTTGATATTTTAACTTTAGAAACTATGCTAGTGTTCTTTATATCCCCTAGTACATAAATGAAATAATTTATGTGAGGATCTGCCGTTTTTATAGACCAAGAATGGGTGAATCTAGTCTAGAAGAGAGTTCAGTAGAGCCTGATTAGAATTTGGTCCAGGTTAGTATCTTTTCAGGAATTCATACATAGGTAAGTGGGGTGATTCTACTGTTCCATATGATGTCTACTGAGCTCACTTAGTGGCATTCAGCTGACAAACAAACAGGTATAGAATGTCCAATACAGTTTCACTTATATGCATAATATTTTGACAAGGTTGGTTGGAAGGCAATTGTTTCCAAAGATCTGCATTTGTTGACTATTGTAGCTATGTGACCTCTCCTGTATGGTGGTAGTCTCCATGGAGTGTTATATCTTATTGATGGTTTAGGTCTCCCAAAGAGAATGTTATAGGGACCAGCAGTTAGCGTAATGGCTATGTCGCTGGACTCCCATGTAGTCGACCGCGGTTCGAGTCCCGGACCCGGCGGCTTAAACTCATGCCGGGCGCGTGTGCGTGCGTGCCCGAGATCCCTAGAGGAGAATGGAGGAGAAGGGATTGCGGCGTGGCCATCCCCCCTGGGGGGTGATTTCCTGCTTTCTATCTCTCTGTCTCTCTCTGTCTGTCTGGCGAGCGCACGCGCCCTATAGCAAAAACCTCTCCAAAAAAAGAAAAAAAAAAAAAAGAGAATGTTATAAAAGCTGCCAATATCTTTCTTTCTTTCTTCTTACTCTTCTCCTTCTTCCTCTTCTTCTTCTTCTTCTTCTCCTTCTTCTTCTTCTTCTTCTTCTTCTTCTTCTTCTTCTTCTTCTTCTTCTTCTTCTTCTTCTTCCTTTTTTCCCATAGAGCACATATAATTGCCAGAGAGAGGCAGAGAGAGGTAAAGTGAGAAATACCCCCCCTGCCCCCAGTGAGGGTGGCCATGCTGCAATCCTTTCTCCTCCATTCTGTCTCAGAATTTTGAGCATGCCTGCACACACACACATGATTTTCAAGCCACTGGGTCTGGGGCTCGAACTGTGGCCAACCATGTGGGAGTCCAGTACTTTAGCCATAATACCACCTGTTGGCACCAAGTTGCCATTATCTTAAGAAGTACCCAGTTACTGGCCCAGCCTCACTTCTACTCTATATCAGTTGTCAGATAAATTTTAGAGCTCATCCACATTCACGTGTAGGCGGTAGTAAAACTCATCTCTTTATGGGAGGGGTGTGGCCATTTGTAATCTGTTGTATCACTACTGGGAAGTTTCAAAGAACTCTTATGTGGTGAAGATAACGTGTTAGTATATTTTGCTATTGTGTATATCTTTTGGAGTGCTAAATTTATGACTCCTGTAAATAACATTTTAAATTCTTCACAATATTTCAATGGGCAAAATATTGGGTCGTTGGAAAAGTCATGATATATTTTTCTATGCTTTTCTATGCAAAAATGCATCATGACTTTTCAGATGACCCAATATATGTTACCTATTCATGATGAAATTATTTAAAACTTCTTGTTTGACAGTTAGTCATGCTTAAAGTAACATAAAATTCCCAGTGATTTCTGAGGGATTCTATGTCATATATAAATGTATCAATGAAAGGAAAACATCAGATTGCATAGTTTAACAGGGTAGGATATACTATTTCTAGATTCAAAAACATGTTTCTCTAAAAGACGTTCATCAGTTCCCACTAACTTCCTAAATGAGATTGAAATATATGATTACAAACCCAAATATCACTTAGCAATCACAATGTCAGTTGTTCATTCAAGACATAGAATTTCTTCAGCTTGTTCTCTTGAGAACCATAATTCTTTCAAGTTCAAGCAATTAATAAATGGGATAATTTTGCTTGTAAATGTATAGTATGAGGGCTTTTATCTTTTGGAAAATTGGTGGTGAAAGCTCATTTTATGAAAAAGTTATCTTTAATCACTATGGATAAATCAGAAATAACATTAAGCAGCCTCACTGTCAAATTTGCTCAGGTGATTAAAAGAGTCACTAGATTTTTAAACATTAGAATATTTCTTCTCATTAGTTATACTACAACATTTAATCAATAATCTCCAAAATAATTCTAAAAGCTTCCTTATCATCTTGTGAGAGTCTTAGAGAAAAGCCAAAAATGACTGTGGAATGTTACTTAGTGAAAATGTTGTCTGAACAAAGACTATATGATACCTCTTTTTAATAAAGGACACTAGGATAAGCCCTGAAAACGGACTATTAGACATTGTGTAAGTGTACAGAAATTAATAAAATCATGATTAAACTTTCCTGATTCTTATGTAGCTATTAATCATATTTAGCAAAAATGATTATCATTGACTAAGCAGAGATTTTTTTTTTTAAATTTTACTATTTTGGGGACCAGCAGTTAGCATAATGGCTATGTCGCTGGACTCCCATGCAATTGATTGTGGTTCAAGTCCCAGACCCGGTGGCTTAAACTCACACCAGGCACGTGTGCATGCATGCCCAAGAACCCGAGAGAAGAATGAAGGAGGAGATTGCGGCGTGGCCATCACCCCTGGGGGGTGATTTCTCACGTTCTGTCTCTCGGTCTCTGTCTTTCTGGCGAGCACACATGCCCTATGGCAAAAAAACTCTCAAAAAAAAAAAAAAGAAAGAAAAGAAAATTTGCTATTTTGTTGGAGCTCCTTGTATATCAGATTTTTGTGCTCACTAGAAATTGACAATATTTTTTTTTCTTTCTTTTTTTTTTCTTTTTAATTTTTTATTATCATCATATTCTTCTTTATATTACATTGAATTACATATAACTTTACAGTGTATTACATTAACAATATTTGATTATATGATAGAATATATTTAAAATAATTTCTTATGGATTTTATTTATTTCAGTCTGCACCAGTGCCAATACACATTTTTAGAAAAGACAAAAAAAATCACTCTAGGTCAGTAAGCTTGAACTGATCATACACATAAGTTTAAGATGCATCTTTCACTGGTCTAGATAAGGCTTCTCTTTGTTTTATCTATTCATTCACTCACATGTTTAATTTTGACATTTTTCCCCATGTTTGTCCCTTTTATAGTAACTATTCAAATGCCTTAGTTTTATAAAATTTCTTTGTAGGTGTGCTTGTAAAATGGGTATCGGTTTTGTGTAAGGACACCTTTAATTTATGAAAATTGCATTGTATTATGGATTTCATTCTTTTTTTTTTCAATGTACTCTATGCCTTCAAAGCCATTCATGTTGCCATGTATACATCTAGTCCTTTGCTTCTAACTGCAGCACAGTAGTTGTGAAAGCAACTCAATTGCCAATATGGCCCACTTTTTCTGAAGCAGCCAGTTCAAGTCTGCAAGAAAGGATGTCTGCAAGAGTAGAGTCCAGAGCTACAGAGAACAAATGATGGAGTGTCCACTTAGAGGTAGCTGAAACTAAGAATGTGAGCCTCTAGGGCAGACAGTGATGAAGTGTGGGATCTCTGTCAAGCACCAAAAGAAAAAAGAAAAGCATAGACCTTTAGGAATATAGAGTAAAAATATGACCATTTTTACTAGTAGTTATTCTCCATTTGAATATCAGCTCCAGCCTTGACAGACCCTGAAAAAGACTGATGACCTGATTATGATAATCCCAAATGGCTATTCGATCCCAAACTGCTATTTATGATGTAGGTGTTATCTGATCTATAAAACTGGATGTGCATGGTGGCTTTCCACTTTTAAAGAAGCTGGTATATGTGAGACAAAAGCCTCAGCAGGCCTGGAAGGCATGATCAAAATACTGAGCGGCTGGTTCAGACTTCCTTGACGTGTATTTATTTCTATTTCCTCTTCGTTTTTTTTTTTTTTTTAGATTTTTTGCTATAGGGCATGTGCGGTTGCCAGAGAGACAGAGAGAGACAGAGAGACAGAAAATGAGAAATCACCCCCTGGGGAGATGGCCACGCCACAATCCCTTCTCCTCCATTCTCCTCTCAGGATTTTGACTACACACGCCGCTGGGTCCAGGACTCGAACCTCAGTTGACTACATGGGAGTCCAGCAACATAACCATTACGCCATCTGTTGGTCCGACCTTCCTTCCTTTTCTTTAACCTATAACTATGGCTTCAAAGAGATGTTCTTATGACCAGTTACTTAAGGAAAAAGGGTGAGCTTTGTTTATACTTGGAACTTCCTGGTCTGCCAGCATCAATCAGAAATGGATGGACACTACATTAGAGCCCCAGTCAGGGGTGCTCAGAAAGCTGAGATAAAGGGCAATTCCATTAGTGGGTGGGGCTTTGAGGGGTACGTCTACTTGCCTACTGTGTGTAGAAAGAGAGAAAAACCAAATGTGGCTCTATGATGATTCGTGGGTAGAGAGCCGTGAATAAGCTGACAAGAAAGAGACCTAGAAAAAATAAAGTTAGAAAACTGGTGGAGAGTTGGGATAAAAGTACGTGAATGAAACTGCCATTAAGGGGCACTGATATGAGGATAGTCACTTCCCATGTAAATCTGGGCCCCACCAGAGGACGTCCACTGTGGAGGAGGCGTCTAATGGACAGAATAACTTATCTGTAGATATCAGTCAGCATTGTTCTTCAGCACAGTGATTAGACATAGTGATCATGATAGCAAGTATAGAGACTATGCATATTTTTGTCAATGTGAATTTCCCCTAAGGTTGATCTAGTACTGTAGCCGGTAAGTGTCTTATCCCCAATAATTAGAGGTCCAAATTTAAGGCCTTATTTGGTATTCTATGCTGGGAGAATCTATTAACTACCTGTTGGCAGATTGATCACACCGGGTCATTTCTATTATGGAGAAGGAAGCATTTCATCCTCACAAAAATACACCCACAATCTGGATATGGATTTACTTTTCTTGGCTACTACCATCATATTTACATGAACAAAATGCCTTATATATTTCACCCAACAGTGTCTCTAAATGAGACTGATTTTACAAAGGAGCAGATACGGCAATAGCATGGGCACATACAAGGCAATGGTTTTATGTCTCACATTACCTCACTACATAGAAATCATTGTTCTGACAGAACGCTGGAATAGTTTGCTAAAGTTTTAGTTACAATACCACCTGGCAGACAATTCTTCAGTATATTGGGATGTTGTCACACAGAATGTGTTATGTTCTTTGAATAGTAGCCAAAATATGTTATGGTCTCTCCTCTCCCTCACAGCCTAACTTACATGGGTCTAGTAATCAAAGGATAGGAATATGGATCCTGTTCTCATTCTTACACCTCACTAGAAGAATGTTTCTCATCCCTGATATCTTTGATTTGATTTATTTTTCGATTTTTAAATTTTTTTAGAGAGATTTCACTAGAAGGCATGTGTACTCACCAGAGAGACAGAGAGACAGAAAGTGAGAAATCACTCCCAAGGGGGGATGGCCACACTGCAGTTCCTCCTCCTCCTCCATTCTCCTCTTGAGATTTTAGGCATACACGCACATGTGCCCAGCACGAGTTTTAAGTCACTGGGACCGGGACGTGAATGACCACATGAAGTCCAAAGATGTAACCATTATGCCACCTGCTGGTCCCTGATATGATGTTTAAAGATCTCAACACACTTGGGACAAGCAGTTGGCATAATGGCTATGTCACTGGACTCCCATGTAGTCGACCACAGTTCGAATCCCGGACTGGGGGCTTAAACTCACACCGGGCTCATGTGCGTGTCCAAGATCCTGAGATGAGAATGGGGGAGAAGGGATTGTGGTGTGGCCATCCCCTCTGGAGGGTGATTTCTCACTTTCTGTCTCTCTGTCTCTCTCTATCTCTCTGGAAAACACACATGCACTGTAGCAAAAATCTCTCAAAAAAAAAAAAAAAAAAAAAAAAAAACAAACAAAAAAAAAAAACCTCAGCACCCGAGAGTAGTTTGGAACCCAAGAAATTCAGAGACGATTCTTAGTATTAATTTGCTGTAACAGTCTAAGTTAACAGAAAAGGGTGATGGTCCATGAAACCAAGAACTTCAAAGGCTCAGATACTGTGCAAATAAAAGTGATGATTATTCTACCATATAAAGAGAACGTCTAGTCAAGATTCTGGTGGTAGGTAAGTAGACCATGGAAGGGTCATAGAGTAGAAAACTATGATTTCAGTTAAGACTTTATGACCAGCTACAGAAGTAGGAATAACAATAGCTAAGTCACTTATCCCCCCATCACCTACTAAAAAGAATGATGGTGTTCTAGATTTTTAGGTGGGCATATGACTGAATGAAAATGTTCATGCCTCCTACGTTTAGGATACAATTTTTCATGCAGACGAAGAGTGGAAGCTGAGGGGCAAAAGGGCTACTCTATGCTAGACATTTTCAGCTTGCTTCTCCCAAGTGTATTCATCTCCTTTTCCTCCATCATGGTACCCTGAAATGCTTATCTTTATGGACTGCAATGACCTATCTTTTCACCTGGCTTTTGGTTGCCAGTGGGAAACAGGAGAATTCAAATAGTCAAAAGAGAGAAATTAGATTGTTTATTCTCTGAACTCACTCCCTGCTACCCAAGTTTACTCGAGCCTTTAGCACAGCCTTCTCCTACAAATATAATTGCAGCCGTCTTAGGATCTCTGTAATAACACCTTGTCTGTGACCCTTCAATTTTAAGGGTGGTAAAAAATTCCTATTGTTGACAGCTCTGAGATACTTTATATGCTTTATTATTTTCCCTTAATCCTGCCCGTACCTGTTAAAGCCTGTTCCTTAACTCCTTTTCAGACACCTCTTTTGAGTGTGCCATCTGTACCTTGACAAGACTATGAAAAAACATGATTGTAGATAGCACCCAGATTCATGAAGTTATTTGCACATATTCAAGAAAAAAACAAAACTCAAACATTGTTTTGCTGTTGAGTATTTAGGACAAATGTAATAAATCTCCTTGCTTTGAGAGAACATCTCTAATTTGTGATATTTATGCATGTAAGAAACATATTTTGTAGTTCTTATATAGAAACCTATCTTGCACATTTCCTTCATAGAAAAATAGCATTCTGAAGTCTCTCTGCTAATATTTCAGATGTGGCAAGTTTGTACAACGCAGAGGCACAAACCCCACAGCTGTTGCTTTGAAAAGTGCCTAGCATCTCATCCTACCTCAGCTACTGATTAAACGCAGCCGGGACTCTCACCAAGTGCCTTCTAAATGCTTGACTTTCCCATTCTTCACGTGTCACCCAACTGTTTTAAACTTATTTCATTTTCTAATTAGCAGCTCCTTAACCACAGAAACAAAATAGCAAACAGGAAGGAGATGACCACCTGAAAATACCAGCAGAGAAAGAACACTAGAGTTCTCCAGTTTGGGGGTTCTTGCTGCCAGAAAGAATCTGGCAAAATTCGTCTCAGCACCTTCCAGCTTCCAATGCCTTATAGCGTATGTGTCTGGCACTATAACTTCAGGCACTTGGCACAATGATGCCAGACAAGCATATTTGAAATAGGATTTAGTCAGGCTTGTTTGGATAATTGTAATAATATTGTCTCTCATTATGGCCTTAAAATGTTACTTATATTTTCTTGCTTGTACTTTTAAGTTTCTTGCATGTAATTTAGAGAATAGGTCTCAAGGTACTGTGAGCCTTAAT
The DNA here is from genome assembly GCA_026018925.1 of Tupaia tana. Lineage (NCBI taxonomy): Eukaryota > Metazoa > Chordata > Mammalia > Scandentia > Tupaiidae > Tupaia > Tupaia tana. Next base: position 66,102,685 of record JAKSZU010000009.1, on the reverse strand, counting down.
TAATCACTGTCGGAAATGTAGGCTCCCCCAGGAACAGTGCAAATCATTGATTCCCTAACCACTAAGATGACAGAAGAGTTAATGTTGTTTAAAATAATCTTCCTGGTGATTACCTGAAAATTATCCATCAAATGCTGGGTCCCTAAGTGCATGAAAATTATCCATCAAACCCTGGGCCCCTAAGTGCATGAGTAATAGGAATTTTATTGAATACTGACGTATATGCCATCATAGCCATCACTTAAAAGATGTAATTTGGGAAGTTGGTTTATGCCCTTTTTTGTTATCGTTAAATCCCTAGGTAAGATATTCTCCAGTCTTACTGACACGTCTGATGAAACATTTATAAAAAACTGAAGTTCATCAGTGGGTTTGGAAAATAGTTCAGAAACAGTGTCAATGATAGTGAATAAATACAGACTCCAGCTTATCCACAAGTTGCAATTCCCCATAGTTCATTTGTTTGTTTGCAAGTTAGAAAGCATTGTGCCAAATAAAGAATGTTGTATGTGGTAGGTTAAGTCCACAGGACAACCTGAAAGTCATCGTTTTTTTAGAGAAAAGCTTCATTGTGTTACATTTCAATGGAAAATACAGAAAAAGAATCGAGTCACATTGATGCATTTTAAATGAAATTATGTGTGTGTGTGTGTGTGTATGGTTGGCTGACAAGAAATTACCAAGTATAATTTTTTCGAAGGAAAAGTAATTTTGTAGCATACAGAGAATGAGAAGTTCTAGGGCTCTTGGATCAGCAATACACCACCATGAGACACAGTCGCTGATGGAAATCAGGAACTCTAGGTAGTACAAAGGCAGGGGACACTGAAGAGAGAAAGTACTAATGGGACAAAGGGAGGGAGCCAAGGGACCTTGGGATTTGAGACTGAGATTCTGAGATAGAAAATATACATGTGTAAAGGGAAGCAGTGCAATATGTAAAAGGAGGCAATGAAAGTGTTTCTGAAAGTAAATATTATCTTTTTAAAAATGTTTATTATTTTTACTTTCATAAAACACCATAATGATCTTGTCAGCCAATGGTAATGTGAAAAGAAAATTTTAGGCAGGATGGTTGTGTAGAGGAGTGGGACATGCTTCCCTCTCACAGAAAAAAAAAATTAAAATGAAAGAACAAACATTTGATTTTTCCCTAGAAGAGCTGAGGGGGATGGCTGGTGCTATGTGGAGACTCAGGATGGAAATGTAGAGAATCAATAAACAGAGACCAAGGGTCTTCTCACAATTGGAAAAGAAGAGTGGGAGACCCCCCAGCAAGTCCCACTGATGCCATGGGCATCTAAAGTCTTTTTATTTTTCTTTTCAGAGAAACCCAGCAGTACTCACAGGTCATGAGCCAGTATGGGGAGCCACCAGGGAGCACAAATCACTGCATAGTAGCAGCCAGGCAGCTGCCGTGCAGCACCATTTTTAGGCCTTGCTTACCAGGCCAGAAAACTCAAGATGGCTGTACTGCCCCAACTGTGCACAAGTCTCAGTTGTGACTCCACCCACCTGGGGATACCAAAGACAGGGCAGTGATCCTGAGCCCAGTATGCCAGTGCCATTAACAATCCTGCCTACTTGGGTTCTGTGAAGGCAGACTAGAGGCTCTGTACCCAGCCTGCAGCACTAGTAGAAACCACACCTACTCAAGACACACCAAGAAATATCTATGGTCTTATTCTCAGCCACTTGCTGGCTCTGAGATTAGCCCTAATGTCCTAGAGCCCATAAAGCAGAATACCCACCCTACTGTAAGCCATGCAGGATCTCTAGGAGTGTCCCCACTTACCTGGGGCACAGAGAATCTGGATGTGGGCTTCATATTAAGCCATATAGCAGCACTGGGAGTGACCACCCCCCAGCTAGAGTTTGCAGAGACAGGCCAGTGGTCACGAGACTTCAACGGTCTACTCTCAGCATTGAACAGAAATCTAGACAGAAAATCAACAAAGAAACATTAGATTATGTGGATCTGAAAGACACTTACAGAACATTTCATCTAATGACTGAAGAATATATATTTTCTTTATCAGTACATGGAAAATTCTCCAAGGTAAATCATGTTAGGTCACAGAATGAGTTTCAAAAAATTTAGAAGACTAAAAATCCTATTGAGTATCTTCTCTAACTGCCATGGAATACAACTAGAAATTAATGAGAAGAGGAACTTAGAAAATTGTACTAATACATGGGAACAAATGTGTCAATGAAGAAATTAAGAAGGAAATTATAAAATCTTTTGAAACAAATAAAAATGAAAGCACAGCATTCCAAGACCTATGGGATATAAGAAAGCATTACTAAGAAGGATGTTCATAGTAGTAAGTGCCTACGTCAAAAAAAAAAAAAAAAAATTCAAAGATTTTAAACAAACGTCATAATGATGCACCTCAATAAACTAGAAAGCGGGACCAGCAGTTGATGTAATGGCTATGTCGCTGGACTCCCATGTAGTTGACCGCAGTTTGAGTCCCGGACCCAGTGACTTTAAGTAATACAGGGTGCTTGTGCGTACGTGCCCAAGATCCCGAGAGGAGAATGGAGGAGAAAGGATTGCGGTGTGGCCATCCTCCCTGGGGGGTGATTTCTCACTTTCTGCCTCTCTGTCTTGCTCTGTCTTTCTGATGTGCGTGCATACCCTATAGCAAAAACCTCTCCAAATAATAATAATAATAATAATAATAATAATAATAAAGTAAATAAACTAGAAAGCAATAACTGAGTAAGGCAAACATTTTTACAGGGAAAGAAATAATAAAAATTAGAGCAGAAATAATGTTTAAAAACAACTAAGTAAATGGCCAACTTAATGGTAGGGACAAGTGTGGAGTTGAATGTTATCTTCCAGAATTTAAACAGGAAGATTGTACCACAACAGAAGATAGATTAAGTACATGAGACTGAACTGGTAAAATTGAATCTTACAACTTTTGAGTAAAACATTACTGATTTTCTTCTCTGCTTTGTTTTCCAGATTTAAGGATTTTCGTCTTTTCTTGAGCTGCCAATAAATTCATGTACCTACTATTTGAACAGAATCCTAACCCGTTTCCTGGTTTTAAGTTTTAAGCAAAAGCTCTCTTAGCATATTTTGATTTTGGTTTATTAAAAGTGAAACTGCTTTTCTTGAAATTAAAAAATTTATTAAAAAAAGAAATAAATGAAATTGAGATTTAAAAAATACAAAATATCAACAAAACAGAAAGTCAGGTTTTTTGTTTTGTTTTCAGAGAGGTTTTTGCTATAGGGCACGTGCGCTTGCCAGGAAGACAGAGAGAGACAGAGAGACAGAAAGCGAGAAATCACCCCCCAGGGGGAATGGTCACGCCGCAATCCCTTCTCCTCCATTCTCCTCTCAGGATCTTGGGCACGCACGCACACGCGACCGGCGTGAGTTTTAAGCCACCGGGTCCAGGACTCGAACTGCAGTCAACTACGTGGGAGTCCAGCGACATAGCCATTATGCTAACTGCTGGCCCCAGAAAGTCAGTTTTTTAAAAACTTAACAAATAGTGACAAACTATTGACTAGAAAAAGAAAATAAATCAAACAAATAAAATCACCAATGAAAAATAATCATGACTGATCATATAAGAATACAAATAATCGGTAAAGATTATTATGGACACATATATGCCAACAAACTGAAAAACCCAGGCAAAATGGATAAATTCCTGGACACACCCAACTTCCAAGATGAAACCAGAAAAAAATAGAAAACTTGACTGAACCAGTAACGAGTAATGGGATTAAATCAATAAAAACTCCCCCTGCTCCCCCCAAAAAAGTCCAGGGTACAGACCAGCAGATAGTGTAATGGTTATGTTGCTGGACTTCCAGGTAGTCGACTGTGGTTTGGATCCCAGACCTGGAGGCTTAAAACTCACACAGGGTGCCTGTGTGTGCGTGCCCAAAATCCAGAGGGGAGCTTGGAGGAGAAGGGATTGTGGCATGGCCATCCTCCCAGGTTGGTTATTTCTTGCCTTCTATTTCCCTGTCTTTCTTTCTCTTTCCCCAGTGAATATGCATGCTCTTTAGCAAAAAATCTAAATAAATAAATAAATAAATAAATAAATAAATAAATAAATAGGGACCAGCAGATGATGGAATGTTTATGTCACTGGGCTTCTACACAGTTAACCATGGCTTTAGTCTCAGACCTGGCAGCTTAAAATTCACACTGGGCGCGTGTGCGTGAATGCCCAAGATCCCAAGAGGAGAATGGAGGAGAAGGGATTGTGGCATCGCCATCTCCCCTTGGGGGTGATTTCTTGCTTTCTGTTTCTCTGTCTTTCCAGTGAGCACATGCACCCTGTAACAACAACCGAAAACTGCTCATCATCACTAAATGTTGGGAAAATACAAATCAAAAGTACAATGATATATTATCACACCCTTTCTAAAATGGTATTACGAAAAAGGTAAAACATAATACAGACTGGAGAGGATGAGAAGAAAGGGGAAATCTTGTATACTGTTGGTGGGATTGTAAATTAGTAAAGTCATTATGAAAAACAGTATAAAGGTTCCTCAAAAATCTAAAATAGAACTGCTGTATGATCCAATAATCCCACTATTGGGTATAAATACAAAGGAAAGGAAATCAGTATGTCATAGAGATATCAGCGCTGCAGTGTTTATTGCAGTACTTTTTACGGTAGCCAAGATGGGGACTCAATCATAGTGTCTATCAGCAGATGAATAAATAATAGATAAAGAAATGTGATATGTAGTTTTCCTATATCTATCTATATCTATATCTATATATCTATATATCTATATATACACATATATGTGGTTGTTAGAAAAGTCATGATATATTTTTTCTATGAAAAGTCATTAAATAGAATAAAATTCTGTTGGTCGAAACTGGTTGAGTCTAGAAGACATTGTGTTCAGTGAAACAATGCAGGCACTTGTTCTCACTCCTATGTGAGAACTAAAATGGTTGACCTCATAGAAGCAGAGGGTACCATAGTGATTCCCAGAGGCTGGGAAATACAGGGGGAAGAGAAGGTAGAAAGATGTTGGTTAATTGATACAAACAGCTAGATAAGAGGAATGGGTTCTAGTGTTTTATAGTACAGTAGTTAACAATAATTTATTGCATATTTCAAAACAGTTAACAGAGAGGATTTTGAATGTAGCCAGCATGAAGTAATGATGAATGCTCGAGTTGCTAAATATGCCAGTTACTTTGATTTGATCATTACAGATTACATGCATGTACTGAAAAATCACACGGCATTTCATACATATCTATAAATATTTACAACTATTATGTGTCAATTGAAAATAAAATGTAAGAGTTTAGAATAAAGAAAGTTAACATAGGATAACAATAAATATTTTTTAAAAATACACACAAACATGGGACTGGCGTTTGATATAGTGGTTAAAGTGCCGGACTTGCACATGGCCGACCACAGTTCAAGTCCTGGACCTGGCTGCTTGAGAAGTATGCCAGTAGTGTTATTTCTCCTCCCTTCTCTTCTCAGAATTTTGGGCACACGTGCATATGTGTCCAACATGATTTTTAAGGTTCCAGGTCTGAGACTTGAACCTTGGTCTGCCATGTGGGAGGCCGGAGCCTTAACCACTATACTACCTGCTGGTCCCCCCTATTATTTCTTTATAAACATCATGTTAAGGGCAATATATGCACTATAACTTAATGTACAAGCAAAGACACACACATGGTATTTAATGTTACTATCATTTAAATTTTACAGATAAAAAAACTACATTTTTAAAAATTTAAATAAATATTCTGTCACCACACAGGTTACAAGTGGAAGATATAATATTGAAACTTAGGACTTTAGGACTCTACTGTCTGGATTTATAAGAATCAGGACTGTGTACAGTTCCAGGCAATGTTCCTTTGACAATGGATACTTCCTAAAAAGGTGGGTCTATCATTTCAATTTGGCAACACAATGGTCGTCACTAAAGTTTCTTGGTCTTTCTGTAGTATGGAGACGTGATTTTACCAATTATTTATGTATCTTTATCAGAAATCCAAGAATGAATTATAATACATATCCATGAAGTGAAACGTGAACAGTTGTAAAACAAAACATCTATATATATTTAAAGGAATGCAGCACCAAAACATTAAAAAAAAGAAAAAGAATGTTACATTTTGTTTGATTCTTATAAATATGCATCTATTCATTGATAGATATATGTCATTTACTTTTTAAAAAAAATTATTTAACTTTATTTATTTATTTATTTATCCATTTATTTTAATTTGATGGGGAGGGGGCGGAAGAGAGAGAGAAAGTGAGAAAGCAACCCACCAGGTCTGGGACTTGAACCCCTGTTGTCCACGTGGGAGTCCAGCGCCCTTAACCCTCATGCCATGGTCCTTGGCCCTCCACCACCAACTTTTCAGGCAGCCAGGATCACGGACATGTGAGTCAGCCATGCTTCAGTTGCACCAGGAGCTGAATCATAGTCTTCCACGTGGCTCTAGCATTGCAGAATGGCACCCTGCTGCCTGTGTACTCAAAGTTCACTCTGTCATTTGATTTTTCTATAAAACTATTCATTTATTTCAGAGATTGGTGAGACAAAGAAATTTTTGTGTACCATCTTAAACACAATTTTATGAGAATTACTTACCTTGAAGTGACTGATAATAAGTGACCTGCATTGTATTACTATCACATTTTAAACACTTGATACATATTACAACCTAGAAGAAATTACCTTAAAACTTAGGGGGAAGTGGCTCATTTACCTTATTTTAGAAAAAAAATTAGAATGATTTTATTTTATTAATTATTATTATCTAATTTGCTATAGGGCATGTGCACTCAGCAGAGAGAGACAGAGAGAGAGAGAAAATGAGAAAGCAAGCTTCCAAGTGCAGGACTCAAACCATGGTGGATCATATGGGAGTCCTGTGCCTCAACCACATGCCACCTGTTGGCCCTCATTTATTTTAAATATATCATACTTAGGGAGTCAAAAAATAATGTTGATATTTTTGCTCCCTAAGTCAATCTTTCAAGATCTTTTGGTGGCACTTATTTTTCCCTGTAGAATAACATTCAACAGAAGTCATTTCTGTCTAACTTTGTAAAATGAAAATAAACTGGAAAATTAAAAGCTTGTATAAGCTACCTGCATTCTAACACTCAAGTTGCATTAATATATCTTGAATGCTTCAAATATCAAAGATATAGTTGTCCATCATGTCATCCAAGGTATTTTGGTCATAAAAACTTTCAGGGCTAATGTTGTAAACTTTTTGTCCCCTGATCATCATACTAACACTTGTGTGCTTTATAGAGTGCAGATAAGCTTGTGTGCATGGATTTGTCTGTTCTGCTTTATTTTAAAAGAAGTATCAAGTTAACCACTTACAAATAATATTTTCCCATACTTGAAACACGTTTAATAGTAAGTGTAAATGTTACAGCTGCAAGAAGTAACACAAGGAACCAGTGGTAATGACCAGACCTAATAAAAGTCTCATGTGGGGGGGGCTCTGATTTTGAATAGGCTCTGGACAATTTTTCACATAAACGTGCTACCCTGGAAAAGGACTACTTCTCATCCTGTGGGATTCTTGGCAATAGAGTGGATCATCACTCCTTCTCCGGCCCCTCTGATTCAACTCTTTTCTGGATTATTTTATGCACTAATCCTAGACTTCAAATCTATCTCCACCGGAATGAGAAAACCTTAATTTATTACATATTTTACCCTAAATATAAACATTTATTTATAGCTATTGCTGAAAAATTTGGCTTTCCTGTAAAATCATTTTAAATTAGTCTAGTACATCATTTAAGCTGCTTGCTTTACAATTACGATGTTGGCTTCTTTGCAGCTGCAGCGAAGGATACCAGAAATCTGTTTCTAATGTGAGTTTTAAATTTGGCAATGTCATTTTCTAAGAATGTAATGTGTGTCCAGGATGTTTGGGTTTAATGACTTGGAGCATCCTGTTACCTTGATGTAAAGCCAAAAGAAAAAAAATTAGTAAAAGTAATCTATGAAAATGTGTGCTTATCCTGGTTTATAGATCTAGGTATTTTTTTTTTTTTCTTTGTAATGGGACCCTAGGTATGGTACTTGGCTACAGCTCTAGTCCTTTGGAATCCATTTTGAGAATGCATTACTATTTCTTCTTGTTATGAGCCTTTTGGATGTTCTTTGTTTAAAAGATTATTGGTATTTTCCAGGTAGTAGTAAAATTCGGGAGCACTTTAATATTACTTCGCATTCTTTGGTTTTTAAGGTATTTCTGGCAATTCTATGAGTTTTAAAGTTTTGGTTATCCAGAACACACCCATGGAAAATTAATTCAATATTCCTGCTTTAGTTTGTCCTTAGCAGGTGCAAAATTTTCTGGTTGTGATCAGTAGAAATTTATTGTGCTGGATGTTGAGAGCAATATTTCAAATTAGACAAATTTCACAACTGCATTATTTCAGCTACTTAGAAATTGGGCTGAAATATAGATGTCTCTTCCCTTCACATTTTCATTAAGGCAAAAACGTATGAAAGATTTGCAGTTACTTAAAACTTTTTTTTTCAAATTCCTTTCAGTATCGCTTGTTTTCTTTTATTTTTAATTTTTGTGTACTCAAGCACTGTGTATCATTACAGCTTGTAAAATACATTTTCCCAGCATAAATATACTGTATATTAGCCCAATTAAAGATATTATCATATACATTATCACCAACAGTATTACTTGTTTATCTAGAAAAATAAGTGCTGGAAATAATTCTTCTCTATTGATATCAGATTTAAATGTTGAAATTAAATTTTGATATCTTAAAAATTCAGAGAAAGCTTAGCATTTAATAAGGAACAATTTAATATGTATTAACATGAGTTTGAATATATTTAAAACCTGTATTTACTGTCATAATATATTATTTTTATTTGATCATAAAAAGGAACAAAAAAAAAGCCTATGGAGATCTCCAAACATCTATAATATTCTTTTGAAATTCTCTATCTTCTAAATTTTCTACATGCTGAAACCTAGAGGAAAAAGTCTCATAGAATGATTTAAAATGGAAGTTTGAGAGAACTTGTCTGGAATGCTTTATAATGAATGTGCAATTGTCTTTCTACTCCTCTGACCATGATGAGTTTGGATGCTGTGGCTCAGTGTCGAGCTAATTAGCGGTGTGGTACTACAAACTCAAAAATAGGAGGCATGCTGACTCTCTTTTCTTTCCTTATAGTATTTTCCCCAGTGATGTTGCCTGGGAACTGACAGACTCAGGAGAAGAAGTTGGGCACTGACTTAACTATATGAAAGAGAAAGAATCTATTTCAAAATACAAAGAGATGTAAACATACATACAAATAAATACACTTTGCTTTGATTTGAACATTTAATTTAATCAGCATATAACATCATTTATTTAACATCTGTTTAAAAATTAAGCAACAGAATACCATTTCAACTTGCATTAATGCTCAAGAAGGATTTCTAAAATATTGTTTAGTCCCATTCTCCCACAGAACAAGCCTTTTCTGTCAGAATTTCTATCTGACCAATGTTTATTTGCCCAAGTTTTAGTGCATAGTTGGCTAGAAATATCTGACATGGAGGCAATGAAATTCTCTTGTAGGCTACAGGCAATGTATAAGACGACATGTTTCAATGTTTCAGATCCTGTTCAGTAGAGGAGTAGAAGGAATGAAACATTAATAATGACTGAACATTATCAAAGGATTCAATGTACTTTCGGATCACTAATGGCGTGATGGGTACTATTCACATTCATTTTTAATTTAATAACATAGTCAGAAAACTAGACTACATAAATGGAACTTCACTTTTCATTTCCTTTTGAGGACTATATGCATTTCTTAAGTCTTGTGAAGCCTTTTATATTTATTGTGATGATCATTAACTACTTAGTAAAAATCTAAGATTGCTGTCTCAAAATCTTCCATTTCTAGGGGGAGCATCCTCAGTCATATAGGCTGTTCCAGGGTTTGCAGACTCATAGTCTAAATCACCATAAGAAAATGAAGTGGAGAAACTGGACCAGTTAGAGATAAATGAACAATGTCACATGTGTGTAAATGTTGCATTTCTTTTTTTTTAAAGATTTATTTATTTATTTATTTCCATTTGTTATTGTTATTTTTTTCCTTTATTTGACAAAAGAGAGAGAGAGAGAGAGAAAGGGAAAGTGAGAAAGCAAGCCACCAGGTCCAGGACTTGAACCATGGTTGGCCATGTGGAAATCCAGCACCCTTATCCACCTACACCACCTGCTGGTCCCGACGTTGCATTTCATTTGCACTGAGATTGAAGTGAATCAAAACCGAAAAGTCAGTGATGATGGAATGAATGATGGAAATTTTTAATTTTATTATTGAATATTTGTTAGTATGTAAGGTATAAGTTGACTTGTAAGTGTTTATTTCATACATGAATTATCTGCTCAATAGCTCTCTTATAAATTACTATACATTTTAAAATGTACACACAGAAATACTCAGTTTTTGATTATCTGGTGTATGAGGTTTGATACATACCCAGTTACATATAAGCCTCATCACAATCAGGATTTACACTAGTTCCATCACCCCAAAAAATCATCTCTCCCCAAAAAGTAGAAAAAAACTCAAATGTCCTTCAATAGGGGAGTGAATATGCTATACAAATTTAGGATTTACTTTACTAAGTCATTTACTTTCCCATAAGTATCTTCATATTGCTTGCTGTCTTCTCTTTTCTATTGATCATGTTCAAAAAAATTCTAGGTCTAGATCAATCTAGCTATTTGCCCAATCTTCTCCTGTACTTAGACTAAAAGTACACCTGAAGAGAAAATCTACTGTTGAGTGTACTGGTCATATTATAGCTAAATATCTTTAATTTTACTTCCTCCTATTGTTGAATAGCTTCTAGCTCCCTCTCTTTTTTATTTTATTTTATTTTTTGCAGGGGGGAAAAAAAAAACAAATTTCTAAGTAGCTGAAATAATGCAGTTGTTTTTTTGGTATAGCACATGTGTGCATGCCAGAAAGATGGAGAGAGACAAAGAAACAGAAAACAAGAAATCACCCACCAGGGGGGATGGCCACGCTGCAATTACTTCTCCATTCTCCTCTCGGGATCTTGGGCACGCACGCACATGCGCCTGGCGTGAATTTAAGCCACCGGGTCCGGGACTCGAACTGTGGTCGACTACATGTGAGTCCAGCAACATAGCCAACTGCTGGTCCCAGCGCCTAGCTCCCTCTTAAATTTGTCTCTGCTTTCCGTTCTTACGGACATTATCATATATGGGCTATGGTCATGTTTTATTATCTGGGTACTTCTATAAACTGCTAACTGATGTTTTTCTCTTTGGTCTTGCTTAAGCCATATTTCTTTCTTTCTTTTTTTTTTTTTTTTCTTTATTTGGAGAGTTTTTTTTTTTGTTTTGTTTTGTTTTTTTTGTTTTTTTTGCTATAGGGCGCTTGTGCTTGCCAGGCAGACAGAGAGAGACAGAGAGACAGAAAGCGAGAAATCACCCCCCAGGGGGGGATGACCACGTCACAATCCCCTCTCCTCCATTCTCCCCTCGGGATCTTGGGCATGCATGCACACGCGCCCAGTGTGAGTTAAAGCCGCCGGGTCCGGGACTTGAACCGCAGTCAACTACGTGGAAGTCCAGCGACATAGCCATTACGCCAACCACTGGTCCCAATGCTGTATTTCTGTTCATTCCTCCTCACCACTCCATCTCTCCACCTTCTAATAGTTATGGAGTAATTTTTATACAATGCAGTACTGACATTTTCACTCTACTACTTATCCTTCAATGTAGCATCAGAACCGCAGAGGTAATAAAAGCCAGACCCTTCATAGTCTAATGCCTACAATCTTCTTTAAGCCGCCTCCATGAGCATATAATACTCCAATAATAATCATTTAGGTGAAGTCTTTGGACAGCACAAAGTCCCTGGAAACTCCTGGTCTTTGTTCATGTCATTGTCTTTGATCAGAACCCTCCACTCTTTCTTCAGTTTCTAAAACTGAGCGTAAGTGTGGCTTCCTATACAGCTCTCCATTACCCACTCCCTCCCCCATCTTAATTAAATGCATCTCTTTCATATCCCACAGGTCCTTTGTATCCAATCCGTTTGTTTTCTTGGTTCTTCTTACAGCAGAAAGCTAGAAAGCTATGATTTTCGGCCTACCTACCTATCCCAATAAATTGTAAACATTTTTTTGTTACAGGGACAATATCTTACATTTCTATATCCTTTTGTATCTAGCAAAGTACATTCAACAGAATAATATTCAAACTTATACTTGTTAACTCAATGTGCATGTTAAACAATTCTAAAGTAAATAATACAATTAGTAGAGTACTATTTAAGAAAATGAGTAGTGCATATTTGTGTGTCTAATTCTCCTCATGCTGAAAATAAAAGCTACATACATTCTATTGATACTAAAGGTATATCTTAAAAACAAATAAAATTTACTTGAAAGTGTGCAACAACTTTTTCCTGATGATCATCAATATTGTGTACTGTCATTTCTAACTCAGGATTGAAAATTATCTGTAAGATTAATTGTTAATATTTGAAGAAATGAAATGATTGAGGCTAGCAGGTGGTGTGATGGTTAATGCACTGAATTCCCACATGGTTGACCACAGTTTGAGTCTCGGACTGGCAGCTTGAGAATCACGATAGACACATATGTGCGTGCCCAAAACCAGGAGAGGAGAATGGAGGAGAGGGAATTGTGGCATGGCCATCTCTCTCAGGGAATGATTTCTCACTTTTCCTCTCTGTCTCTCTCTGGAGAGCTTACAAATCCTATGGCAAAAACCAAAACCAAAACCAAAACCAAAACCAAAACCAAAACCAAAAATCAAACAAACCAGAAAGAAAGAAAAAAGAAACTATTACTTAGTAATTCAACGTTTCTTGAACGTGTCAATTAAGTTTTGAATTAAAGTGAATTAAGGCAGGCCATCATCTTGAAAATCATTTAGTTGAAAACTAATGAAGATCGTAGGAAAATAAATTTGGGGGTGGAATGGAGAGGTAAGACACTTATGGGACACAGATAAGGTTTATTATCTGTTGACCAGGATGTGTATAATAGTCTCAACTGGGCCGGACTGAGGTGTATATCATGCTGGGTAAAGTCTCTACACAATCTAAATGATGTATAGCGATTTAATGTATAAATAATAATGAAAATTAAAAAAGAAAAGAAAACTGATGAATGTGACAACTGCTTGAAATGATCGAGATTGCTTTAATAAATTCTAAGAATTCTAGTAGATTTTAATTGCTTTTTCTTGACTTACATGTTTGTGTTTATTTCATTTTGGTATCCTCTTATTTATTGATGGAAATGGCCATTTTGTATGATATATTTATTTTTCTTCAAGGTTATACTGCATGCACTAGAGAATTTTTTTATCATATATGTAGATAGTAAGAATAGTCTTCAACAATCTCATTTTTCTCAATAATAACAATAATACAGTGCTGGGAACATTTGAACAATAATATCTGTTAAAATTTGATCAAGTCATGGGTCTTACAGACAGTCCTCTCATTGTACACAACTCTATCTCCAAAAGCATTTGTAAGTTCTGGAGGTTTGCTTTTATTTGCTGCTCTTTCTTTCTTTCTTTCTTTTTTTTTTTAACATCAACTATTTCATGATGTAGTATTCAATTTTCCAGAGTTCTCTTTTCAAGGTAGGCTAGCAGCCAGGTTTGTATCTACAATCAACTTTCAATTTTCTGCTAGCAGCTTTTCTGCATTATAGCTCACCTTTAACAAATCTTGCTTTTAGCTTCTTAGAGACATTATCAGCTCCACTGCTTATTCTCTTTTTTTTTTTTTTTTTTCAGCATGCAGGCCACATCCTAGAAGGCACTAGAAGAAGAAAAGTTATGCTATTCCTCCCTATTCTCATTCCACACACCCTTTAGGTTAACAAGCACAAAATGTTTAGGAATCTAAACATGACGTTGCCTTTATCTGTTCCCAAGATAAACATGAGCAATCTACAAGATAATATTTAAAGATAAAACATAATTCAAAACCTATTTTTTTCTAAAGGGGTAATACACGTTACATGGAGAAATTGTGTTTATTCACAGCATGACATGAGAAGAAGATAAATTTGAGGAAGTAAAGAAAAAGAGAAACACCTTCTGTCTTTTCTAAATTTTGGTTTTATACCAAAGGCAATTTATATTATCTTGTATCAAACAAATATTGACCTGATCATCTAGGGGAATATTGATGGATTTGCTTAAAGGACAATCCAACTTTGTAAGTTGCACATTGTCTCAATTCAATCTATGTTCTTAGAGTTATGATGTGAAGTTACATAGTGTGCTCCAGAATGTTTAATTACTTTTTTTAAGGGATATTTTTGCTATAGGGTGCACGTGCTTGCTGGAGAAACAGAGAGACAGAAAGTGAGAAATCACTCCCAAGGAGGGATGGCCATGCCACTATCTCTTCTCCTCCTTTCTCCTGGGATCTTAGACTCATGCACACATGCACCCAGAGTGATTTTGAAATCACTGGATTGAAATCACAAGATTCGAACCCTGGCTGGCCATGTGGGAGTCCAGCAACATAACTTCTACACCATCTGCTGGTCCCAGTTTAATTACTTTCATTAAAAGATAATCCAGCCTTACTGCTTCGTATTTATTTATTTGGCTATTAAACTGAAAAATTCCCCACAGATACAATCTTCAAATTTACTATATTTCTCCTTACATGCTTTGAAAAAAATATTTATTATTTTTATTATTATTCAATTTGATGAAAGAGAGAGAAGGAAAAAGCAAGCCTCCAGGTCCAGGATTAACTAACCATGGTCGGCCATGTGAGGGTCCATCACCTTCACCACCACACCACCTGCTGGCCTCTCTCCTGTATACTTTTAAAAGATTTTTTTTCCTGGGAATCAGCAGGTGGTGCAATGGCTACATTGCTGGACTCCCGTGTAGTTAACCATGGTTTGAGTCCTGGACCTGGCAACTTTAACTCATGCAAGATGTGTGTGTGTGTGTGTGTGTGTGCCCAAAATTCCAAGAATAGAATGGAGAAGAGATTGTAGCAATGGCCACTCCTCTTTGGGGATGATTTCTTGCTTTTTGTCTTTCTGTCTCTCTGGTGAGTATATACACTCAATAGCAAAAATCTCTCTCAAAAATATATAAATAAGTAAAAAGATTTTCCTGAGTTACGCTAACTGCTGGTCCCAGGATTATCCATTTTTATTGATGAGTTTATGGGAATTCTTATAGAAACAAACTGTAGTAAGACCTACTCCTGACATTCAGAAACAGGTTAGAAAAGGATTTTCCAAGCAGGAAGAATGAGGTGTACTGTACTCACACAACACATTGCCTTACTCACATGGTCTCCCTAAAGTCACTTTGGAGAAACCTCCTTAATACACATTTCCATATGAAATTATATAATGCACAGAAAGAATGAAAATAAGAGACAAATTTTTATATTCCACCCCAGAGCTGGAGCATGGGGAACGTCAGCTAGGCAGTTGCCAGTAGCACTAAATCTGTAAGAGGCACTAACATGTGACCACTGTAATAACACTATAAATGCAGTCTGCCGTCAGTTCATCTCTAATGCTACTTTCGGTCCTGCTCTATGCAAATCGTGTTATTGTGAATGGATAGAAAGCGGGTCATAAAAATTTGCAACCATTTGCAGCCTTAAATCTTGGGATGTGATCTGCCTTTCAGGTTAGGTCCTTCCGGGCATGCATTTAAAATAAATACCGGTCTTATCAAAATCGAACATTTGTATAGCTTCCTCTTTAATTAACTTCTGTATCACTCTGGAAATTATTTTAGTTTTATCTGTTCTGGTAGATGAGTAGTGGTTACTTTTTGTGGTTTAATTTGCATTTCCTTGTTGACTAGTGATTTGGGGCATCTGTTGTCAAAGAAAACCAGAGCCAGACAAGTTAAAGAGGTAAAGAAATTTTTTACTTAGGACTATTGCAGTAGGGAAACAGAGACCTCAGTGCAGAACTGGGCTTCATTCTGAATATATCAGGGATAAATGGGGATTTATAGCCAAGGTAGTGGGTGGAAAACTGTTAATAGGGGACATCAAGTCTAGAGATAATTCTGTTTGAACCAACCTAAAACAATTTCTGTTGAAGGCAGGCCAGGGTGATCAGATACCAAGGGTGAGGTGTTAAGGATTCTGATCAGATTTCCAAGGTTTTCGGGTCTCAAGAGTGAAGGATTCTTGCTAAACTGCTTTGGCAACCTGATTTGCTAAAACTGGATCTTAGAAGGAAATGAGCACATTGCTGTAAGAGAAGGTTCAGGAGCCTGACTGAAGTTTGCACAAACAATCTTTGTCACTGTCCATATGTTTGTCGGTCATACAAAGTTCTTTTTGTGAAATATGCTAAAAGCCTTTGACCAGGTTTTTGGTTGGTTGGTTGTTTTCCTCTTATTGAATTATACTTTTTTATGCATTAAAGATATAAATATCGTGTCAAATATACGTTTTCTAAAAATATTTCCCCCCAAGATCAGTAGGTGGTATAGTGGTTAAAGCACTGGATGCCCACACAGCTGACCATAGTTCAAACCCTGGAGCCAGTGGCTTGAAAATCACTCTGGGCACATGTGCATGAGTGCCCAAAATCCTGAGAAGAGAATGGAGGAGAAGGGATTGTGGTCTGGCCATTTCCTCTGGGGGGGGGGGGGGTGATTTTTCACTTTCCCTCTCTATGGTAAGTGCATGTGTCCTACAGTAAACATTAAAAAAAATGTGTATATAATATGTATGTAATATATTTATAAATATATAAATGTATATATGTAATACATTTATAAATATGTAAGTATAAATATATATTATATATCTTTTATCCATTCTGAAGATTTCTTAACTTCATCTTTCAAAAATCAAAAGTATATCATTTCTAATTTTGCGAAGATCAATATGTCATTTTAGAATTTAATACTATATAGGGACCAGCAGTTAGCATAATGGCTACATCGCTGGACTCCCATGTAGACTACGGTTTGAGTCCCAGACCCAGTGGCTTCAACTCATGCCAGGTGCGTGTGCCTGCATGCCCAAGATCCCGAGAGTAGAATGGAGGAGAAGGGATTGTGGCATGGCCATCCCCCCTCAAGGGTGATTTCTCATTTTCTGTCTCTCTGTCTCTGTATTTCTGGTGAGCACACGTGCCCTATAGCAAAAAATCTTGCCAAAAAAAAAAAGAGGAAAGAAAAAAAAATTTAATAGTATACATATCTGTGTCCTGTATATTAAATCATTTCCTAATCCCAAATCACAAAGATATACTTCTATGTTTTCTTCTAGAGGCTATGTTTTTTTTACTTTTCCATTTAAATCTATGAGCTGTTTGGGTTAATTTTTGTGTAATGTATGAAATAAATATAGAGGTTCATTTTAGTTCCCATAGAGACATTCAGCTTTTCCTACAATGTTTTTGAAAACACGATTCTATCTTTTATTGAATTTCTTTGGTCCCTTTGTCACAAGTCTACAAGCCATTCAATTGTGTGTCTTTCTTTTCTCAAATTTTGATTGTGTTTCATTGTTCTATACATCTGTCCTAATGATGATATCCAAATTCTTGATAATCCGTCTTGAAATCAGGTAGTATAATTCTTCCAATCCATTAATATAGTGATTGTGCAATCTTGTGTTTCATATGCTAAATCCATCCTGCATTCTTGGCGTAATCACTACTTAGTCATGATATATTTTATCATACTTGTTCTATATATACAGATTTGATTTAACATTTTTATTTCTGTTATACAGATTATTGGTCTATAGTTTTTTGTTTTTTTGTTTTTTTTTTTTTTCTCTGACGATTTATTTGTCTGGTTCTAACATCTTGGCAATACTTGACTTGTGAAATTAGTTTTAAAGTACTTACTCCTCCTGTTTTCTGAAAGAGTTCGCATAGCACTAATATATTTCTTCCTTTATTGGGATTCACAAATGAAGCCATCTTGCTGTGGGAAGGTTTTTAATTATAAATTCAGTGCATTTTAAGAATTTAAGCTATTCGAGTGGTTGTTTTTTCTCTTCTTTGGTTAATCCTGTTAATTTGTTCTTTATGCACTCTGTTTTCATGTAACTTATCAACATTATTGAAAAATTTGTTCAGAAATCACTCTCTATTACGTTTTAACATCTGCAAGATTTTAGTGGTTTCCTGTTTTTAATTCCTGATGTTGGGAATTTATGCTCCTGGATTTTTTAATTAGATAACCTAGCCAGGGCTTACCAAAGTTATTGATGTTTTAGAAAATTTTTGTTTCCTTCATTTTTTTAAAATAGTTTCTTTTCTATTTTATTGATGTTTATTTTTTTCTTGTAATTTCTGTTTTGTAATGGTTGTACAGATTTATGGGATGTGGTGTGTGGATTTTCAAAACATATATACATTACAGGACCAGCAGTTGGCATAATGGCTATGATGCTGGACCCCTATGTAGTCGACCGTGGCTTGAGTCCCTGACCCAGTGAATTAAACTCACACCGGGCGTGTGTGCGTGCATGCCCAAGATCCCAAGAGGAGAATGGAGGAGAAGGGATTGCGGCATGGTCATCCCCTCAGGGGGTGATTTCTCGCTTTCTGTCTCTCTGTCTCTCTCTGTCTTTCTGGCAAGCACATGCGCCCTATACCAAAAATCTCTCATAAACCAAAAACAAACAAACAAACAAAATGTGTACATTAGGTTAATGATAGGTTAATGATCAAATCGGGACAAAAATTATATCCAATATCTCAAACATTTATCACTATTTTGTTTTGTGTAGTCTTTTGGTTTGATGTACACATGAAATTGTCACTATTACTGTGTCATAGTACACTACATTTTATTGTCATAATTGGATTGAGTTTAATTTACACCTAATTTCTTGAGGTACAAATATTGATTATTGTTTGTGGATCTTTTTTGTTGTGGTTGTTAATGCAAACATTTAATCCTCAGAATTTCCCCTTATGCATTATTTTAACTGCATCTCAAATTTTTGATGTTGTGTATTTTTTGTTACATTTACAGGATAAGAGAAAATAAAATGGTCGATTTCCATCTTTTTAAATTTATGGAGGTTTTTAAAAACAGTTATTTATAACCTATCATGATGAACACAATGTGAGGGGTCTTCGAAAAGTTCATGGTAAGTGTGTATTAGGAAAAAACTGTGTTGCAAGGGTTTTTCCACCAAAATAAACCTGTACCTTAATTCTATTTTCTATGAACTTTTTGGTATCTCCTCATATATTTACTAAAAAGAATGTGTCTTCTCACTGTGACTGTAACTTTTTATAAATATCAATTAAGACAAGTTAGTCAATAATTTTTTCAGATCTTTCTATTTGCTCAGTTTTTGTGTAAATGTTTTTTATTTTTTTGAGAGTTTTTTGCTATAGGGTGCATGACAGAGAGAGACAGAAAGTGAGAAATCACCCCCAGGGGGAATGGCCACAGCATAATCCCTTCTTCCTCCATTCTCCTCTCGGGATCTTGGGCATGCACGCACATGCATCTGGTGTGAGTTTAAGCCACTGGGTCTGGGACTCGAACCGTGGTCGACGACATGAGAGTCCAGTGACGTAGCCATTACACCATCTGCTGGTTCCTGTATAGATGGTCTACCAAATGTTGAGAGAAAGATGTTTTGTTTGCCAACCATAACCATAGAATTCTCTATATTTTCCAATATTTCTTTCAATTTTTGTGTCATGTATTCTGATGCACTATTATTGTGTACATATGTATTTCTGATTATAGCATCTTTTTGGTATTATTAGTTTTGTTTTGTTATAGGGCTGGAAAGAGATGAAGAGACAGATAGAGAGAGAGGAAAAGTGAGAAATCACCCCTTGGGGCAATGGCTATGCTGCAATCCCCTCTACTCCACTGTCCTCTCAGGATTTAGGCGCGCACGCGCACACAAACACACTCACACACACACACACACATGACTGTTCTGTTTTCTAAGTTACTGGGTCTGAGACTCGAATTGCAAAGTAGGCCATGAGGGATCCAGCGACATAATGTCTGCATCACCTGCTGGCCCTGTACTGTCATTTTTTTAGAGAGAGATTTTTTGCTATAGGTACCATGTACTCACCAGAGAGACAGAGACAGAAAGTGAGAAATCACTCCTCAGGGGGATGACCATGCTGCAATCCATTCTCTTCTGTTCTCCTCTTGGGATTTTTGGGCATGCATGCACACAGACCCTGTGTGAGTTTTAAGTCACCAGGTCTGGGACTTGAACCTCAATTGACTATGTGGGAGTCAGCCTAGCAACATAACCATTAAGCCACCTGCTGGTCCCCCTGCCTTATTTACTTATTCTAAAAATCTCAGCCACTTTTTAATAGTTGGAGTTTCTGGTTCATTACTTATACATCTTTTATTTATTATAATTTCTGATTTATTATACATATGATCATTATACATCTTTGCAGGGTAAAATATGCTTTTCAAATTGAGTATATGGTGTGTAATAAACAAATAGAGGACATAAACATATTCAGCACCTTCAGCACTTAACATTACATTTTGTTGTGCACATTTGAAATTTGTTCTACTGGTTATTTTGGAAGTATATGTTAAATTTACATTGATATTATTTACTGTGAAACATAGTTTGAAAGAAGAATAAACTGATTAAAAATAAGATAACAAAAAGTCTTAATATTTAATGAGTATGGGCTTTTTTAAAGCAAAGTTGATTTTAACATAATCAATGAAAGAAGAATTTGTCATTTCCACGTAGAGGATTGTAGGAGATAAGAGTTTATCATCTGAAAAGATCTGCAGCATCAATCATTGGATCAGTTAGAGATAGAATAAATTGTACATATCAACAGCTTATTAGGAAGAGATAGAACAAGAAAACTTATACTCACTGTGAATTTTATAGGACCATAGTACTGTACTGTGCATAAAGAAATAAGTCCTGGGACCAGCAGTTAGCGTAATGGCTATGTCGCTGGACTCCCACGTAGTCGACCGTGGTTCGAGTCCCGGACCCGGCGGCTTAAACTCACGCCGGGCGCGTGTGCGTGCGTGCCCAAGATCCCGAGAGGAGAATGGAGGAGAAGGGATTGCGGCGTGGCCATCCCCCCTGGGGGGTGATTTCCTGCTTTCTATCTCTCTGTCTCTCTCTGTCTGTCTGGCGAGCGCACGCGCCCTATAGCAAAAACCTCTCCAAAAAAAAAAAAAAGAAAAAAAAAAAAAAAAAAAAAAAGAAATAAGTCCTCAAAAAAGCAAAAACAAAAATAAAATTGGAAAAATATGTTTAAAAGTGAAGACATGGTAAAATCAGTGATTTGGTGATTTATAGGTTTTACGAAGTTCTTGATATTAGCTTTGTATTTAAAAAAATTCATTCCAAAGAAAGACTCGGTTACATTTTGGACTTTTCCTCTGTTGTCTACTTCTATACAATGAATAATGGTTAGAAGAATAAATACATAAATGCAATATGAAACCCATTGAGGCAACTGTCCATCAAATAATTACTGAATAGGTACTTAAACCTGATTGTGTGTAAAACAGCTGAATCTGAATATGTAGCATACAGACTTAGATTTACGAAGCTCACGTTTCTTTTTTGTTTGTTCGTTTGTTTAATCAGATTTACGATTTACTGGAAAACGTAACAGTTGTGACAGTCATGCTTAATATTTCGGTTAAGTCAAGATAGAAAATGAATAGAGGTGACAGAGAAGCATGCAAAAATGTAATAGTTCAAATAATCCTTAGACCTTCTGAGAAACTAAAGATAGGAAATATGTAGTATATACTTCTGTAATAAGGGGGCTTCCATCCATTATAGTGATCATCATTCAGTTCATGCATTCGATAAACTACTGCTGTTTTTGATGATTGACAACTGGCTTCAAAATACATTCCTGTTGGGAACCAGCAGTTAGCGTAATGGCTATGTTGCTGGACTCCCACGTAGTCGACCACGGTTCGCGTCCCAGACCCGGTGGCTTAAAACTCACGCCGGGCGCGTGTACGTGCGTGCCCAAGATCCCGAGAGGAGAACGGAGGAGAAGGGATTGCGGAGTGACCATCCCCCCTGGGGGATGATTTCTCACTTTCTGTCTCTATGTCTCTCTCTGTCTGGCGAGCGCACACGCCCTATAGCAAAAACCTCTCCCCCCCCAAAAAAAATACATTCCTGTTCAATAAATTGATAAAATTACAAATATTACACTCTAAAATATGTAATTTATATATGTCTTTGTCAGTGAGGTGCGTTTCTTGTAAACAACATATAGAGGGTTTCTGTTTTTCCTCCATTGCATCATTCTGTGTGTTTTAGTTGGGGAATTTGATTCATTGACATTCAATTTATTATCAATATTTTTGGACTTATCCCTGTCATTTTGTTATTCTATTTTTTTCTCTAGTTGTTTTTTCCTCTTCTATTTATCTCCCTTTAATTTTCCTCATGTAGTATTCCTTTAAATATTTCCTAAAGAGTTGGTCTAGTTTTGACCAATTTTTTTGGCATTTGTTTATCTGGGAATAACTATTTTTCCTTCCCATTTGAAGGATAATCTTGCCAGGTATAGTATTCTTGGCTGAATTTTTTTTTTCTTTCAAAGTTTTAAATTTGTCTTTCCATTATTCCATTGCTTGCATTGTTTCAGTTGAGAGGTCTGATGTTAGTTTAATGGGGTAACTTTATAAGTAACTCAGTGTTTCCCTTTTGCCATTTTTATAATGCTGTCTCTTTCTTTGATTTTTACCAGTTCGATTATGATGTGTCTTGGTGAGGATCTTCTTATGTTAAATCTATTTTATCAAAATTTCCTGGATTTGGGACCAGCAGTTAGCGTAATGGCTATGTCGCTGGACTCCTACGTAGTCGACCGCGGTTCAAGTCCTGGACCCGGTGGCTTAAACTCACGCCGGGCGCGTGTGCGTGCGTGCCCAAGATCCCGAGAGGAGAATGGAGGAGAAGGGATTGCGGCGTGGCCATCCCCCCTGGGGGGTGATTTCCTGCTTT
This sequence comes from Tupaia tana, assembly GCA_026018925.1. NCBI lineage: Eukaryota > Metazoa > Chordata > Mammalia > Scandentia > Tupaiidae > Tupaia > Tupaia tana. The sequence continues at coordinate 66,079,618 of JAKSZU010000009.1, read as the reverse complement.
CTATCTCTCTGTCTCTCTCTGTCTGTCTGGCGAGCGCACGCGCCCTATAGCAAAAACCTCTCCAAAAAAAAAAAAAAAAAAAAAAAAAAAAAAAAAAAAAAAATTTCCTGGATTTGGATGTCTGTGTGCCTCTCTAAACTTGTAAAGTTTTCAGTTAAAATATCATTAAAGTGACTTTCTATGCTTTTACTTGTCTCTTCACCTTCTGGAATACCTATCATGCATCTATTCAGCCATTTAATGGTGTTTAAAATTTCCCTTACGTTGCCCTAATTTTTTTTAAAAAAAAGCATTTATTTTTTATTTATCTATTCATTTCTTGTGATTTTTCAAGCCATCAAGTTCAGAGCTCAAACCACAGTCAGCCACATGGAAATCCAGTGCTTCAACCATCATGCCACTGATCCTGTCCTCATTTTTAAGGTTATTCTTCCATTCTTTTCTGTTGTTTGGACTAAATTGGAGGTTTCGTCTTCAAGGTCAGAGATTCACCCTTCTGTGTGGTCTAATCTGTTGCTAATACTTTCAAGAGAGATTTTGATTTCCTGCATCATATATATATATATATATATATAAACTCCAGAAGTTCTGTTTAATTCTTTTTCAGGCTCTTTCTTTTTTTAAATTTAGATTTAATTATATATATTCCTTTTTCTTTTTTAATTTTTAAATTATTCTTTCTTTATTTTAATTTACATCTTAGCACGTCTTTACAGTATACATTTCATTTTCCAGCACAAATACCATGCATGTCAGTCAAGACAAGGATATTACTATGTACATTATCATCAGCAAATAGCTTCTCATTTTTTGTTAGTTAAGCATACTTTTACCTGTTTTTTCCCTTCCCCTTTCCTCTCCCTCCCTTTCATACTAAACTTTTTATTTTTTCACATTTTATTGATTCACAATAGATCTTAAAGTATGGACAAAGCTAGAACATAATGACAAGTACACTGTAATTTTCTTCTGAAACAGTTTTTTTTTCCTGTCTCTCCATTTACTAAGGAAAGGTATAAATTAACTTATTTGCCAAAAAAAAAGTTAATCTCAATTTGGTCTGTTATTTGCCCAAAGCCCCGTAAGAATTCAATTTCTGATACAAGTCAACAGATACTATTGTATTATTGAACTTATGCAAATAACCTTTCTGCCACAATATAATAATGGTCACAAATATTTTCCAATTGCAAAGGGGTCAAGAAAAAAGTTTATGTTTTAATTTAAAAAATTCTTTAACAAATTGCTGAACCCAACAACTCAAAAGAAAACGAAAATCCTTAAATTTGGAAGACAAAGCATAGAAGAAACTCAGTAATGTTTTAGAAGAAAAAAAAAAAAAATATATATATATATATATATATATAAAATTCTATTTCACCAGTTCAGTCTCGTGTAATTTCTTTTGTTGAATTTGCAGTGTTACCGTGTTCTGACCTTTCTGTTAACATTCAACATTATTATTGATATTTCAGAACTTGTCCCTATCATTAAGTTGGCCTTTCTCTTGGTCATTTTTTCATTTTTCTCTTATTTGTCTATCTTTAGTTTTCCTGGTATAGAACTCCCTTCAGAACTTCTCAAAGATCTGGTCTGGCGTTGGTAATTTCTTTCAGGTTTTGTTTATCTGAGAATGCGTTTCTCTTTTCTTCCCACACAAAGGATAATCTTGCCAGATACAGTATTTTTGGTTGAAATTGCTTTTCACTTAACATTTTGAATATATTTTCCATTCTTTTCTTCCTCGCATTGTTTCTGATGAGAGGTCCGACGTTAGCCTGATGGGATATCCTTTGAGAGTCACTTGACGTTTCTCTCTTGACAATTTTAGTATCTTGTCTCTGTCTGTGGTTTTGGTCATTCTGGCTTTGGAGAAGACTCCTTGGGCTAATTCTATGTGGGTTCCGTTGTATTTCTTGGATCTGAGTATTTGAGTGCCTTTCTAGGTTTGGAAAGTTTTCTTCTAGGATTTCATGGAATAGATTATCAATGCCCTGATTAGTTCCTTCACCTTCTGGGATACTGATTATCCAGATGTTTGAGCATCTAATGGTATCTAGTATTACTCTTACATCATTCTCATTTTGGGGGGTAATTTTCCCAGTCTTTTTGGTGAAGTTTTCTAGGTCAGACGTTCTATCTTCTACATCTGAAATTCAGTCTTCTGCAATGATCTAATCTGCTTTTAATACTTTCAAGGGAGGTTTTGAGTTCCTGAATTACAGCCTTCATCTCTAATGATTCCATTTGATTCTTTTTATGGTTTATATATCCTCTTTCTGATCATGGAAGAATTCTCTCACCTCCTGGAACTCATTGTCTCTTTTCTCCTGCATATTCTGGAGTTTGTTGTCTCTCTTCTCTTGATCTCTGTTAGCTTTGTCACTATGGATATCCTAAAATCTTTATCTGAAATTTCCAGGAGTTCCATTGTACTGTCTGTGGATGATGAAGGGCTGTTCTTTCCCCTTGGGGAAGAGGGATTTTCTTGATTTCCCATATTTCATGTGCCTCTGCAGTGGTAGTTTCTGGTCATCTGGTGGATTATATGTTATTTCCTACCTTCTTGGAGTTAATTCTGAGTGACAGAGACATGCAGCAGGGGATGACCTGAAATTTTTCTGCAGTACCATTTCCCTGATCCTTACCCAGCAACTTGGCTTTTTGCTGGGTTTGGGGCTGGAAAGAGGGGTTTGGGGCAGAGGCTTTTTCTGGTTAAAGGGACAGGGAAAGCCCACCTTAGATGCACATGGATTCTGAATTTAGCAAGAAAAAAGAGGTCAAAAGCAAGAGACGGTACCTAAGATTAGAAATAAATACATATATAAGAGAAAAATTTTGAGAGAAAGGGAGAGGGAGGGAGATAGAGAGACAGAGACAGAAAGAAGACAGAGACCACCCTACCTCTATCTCTTTCTTGAATTTCTCCTTCAAGTCATAGGCTTTTCTTACCTTCTGGAATTGGTTCTCTGTTTTCTCTTGCATTTCACTGCCTTTTGTTATGATGAATATTTCTGAATTTCTTTTCTGACATTTCTGTAATCTTTTGTGTTTTATCCATTGTTGGCAAGGGGTGATTGTGTTCCTTTGTGGGGGTGTATTTCTGGATTTTTCTATTTCTTGAGACTCTGATTTCTAGTCACCTGGTGATATACTTACTTCTTTCTACTTCTCATATTTCTTGAGACTCTGATTTTTATTCATCTGGTGATATACTTACCTCTTTCTACTTCTTTTGAGTTGGTTTCTGTAGCTGTGTGCTTGTGTGATACTCTGGCGTGAGTTAGTTCTGTGCCAGTTTACCTCCTCTACTCTGAGTCAGAATGTGGTACCCATAGTGGGAGTTTAGGATTCATATTTTCAAAGGGGAATTTCTCTCCTTTTATTGTTGGTGGTGTTGGGGGGGAGAGAATTCCTTCAAAGCTTTACTGTGTATACGTGTTTGGTTCCTGTATACCCAAACCTCTCTGCTCTCAATGTGTGGAGGCTGAGCTGGACAGGTAGAACATAAGTTGGAAGTACAATTTGCACAACATGCGATGCATGACACACAGGCTGGAACACCTCCTCCTCGGTTGAGGAGGAGTCTTTGGTAATCAGCTGAGGCTGGGTGGCCTTTGCTTTCCTGTTCTTCCTGGATGGGTCAGGAGCAGAGCAGTATCAACACAGGCTGAGCAGCAACTCTACCTTTTACCTCTGGTACTGCAGGAACTGGGTGGTGGTCATTGAAGGCTATTGCAGCCCCTCCAACTTTTGAGCATCTTTTAAAATTATTTTCCAGGACCAGCAGATGATGTCATGGTTAAGTTGATGGTCTCCTATTTAGTCATTTGTGGTTTGAGTCCCGGACCCAGCAGCTTCAAACTCACGCTGGCCATGTGTGCATGTGTGCCCAAGATCCTGATAGGAGAACAGAGGAAAAAGGATTGTGGCATGGTCAATTCCCTGGGGGGTGATTTCTTTCTTTCTGTTTCTCTGTCTCTTTCTGGTGAGCGCACATACCTTATAGCAAAAATCTCTCCCTAAAAAAAAAAAAAAATTTCTAATTGTCCCCTGTGATTTTGTCACTGTATTTATTCGTTAATGCCATCATTAAATTATTTAAATATTGGGACCAGCAGATAGCACAATGATTACATCACTGGACTCCCACATGGTCAATCACTGTTCAAATCATGGACTTGGTGGTTTAAAACTCACTGGACTGGTGAGAAATGTACACATGTTGGAATATCCACTTTGTAAGCTAAGTAATGTGATTGAATGTATAAAGGAACTAGAAATAAAAAGAAATAAAATTAAAAAAAGAAAACTCACACAGGACATGTGTGCATGCATGCCCAAAATCCCTAGCAGAGAATAGAGGAGAATGGATTGTGGCATGGCCATTCCCCCTGGGGGGTGATTTCTTGGTTTCTGTCTCTGTCTCTGTGGCTAGTGCAAAAATCTCCCTAAAATAAATAGCAAAATTTCCTTATAGCAAAAATCTCTCATAAATAAATAAATAAATAATTTAAATATTTTATGAAATGTCCTAGAATTCTATTTCAATTTTTGAATTGGAGTTTTTAATTTTACTTATCTCCATTAACATATTAGTGATTGCTCTATGGATTATATTAGGTCATTAGAAAATCCATGATTCATTTTTGCATAGAAAAATATGTCATGACTTTTTTAACAACCCAATATATTCATCCATAATATTTTATATTGCTTTACATCATATACAATGTAAAATATATAAATAGCCATATAGGGATGTATAACTTTCCTCATCATCTATTATTCCATAGTTGTTTTATTTTTATATTTATTTGGTTAAAAACTCATAAATCAATATTTTTTTGCATCTTTTTAGATTTTTTCTTTTTTTAATAATTTAGTTAATTAATTTCATGTTTATTCACTGAGCATCATCACAGCATACAAAATGTGATTTCTCATCCAGAATACACTGCATAGTGGCTTCATCACACATGTTATTGTCTATAATTTTCTATTTCTTGTTTCATATATATATATGTGTGTGTGTGTGTGTGTGTGTGTATTTTTCCCCCTATTTCTCACCTTCTGCCATTTCTCACTCTCCTCCCACACTGTCTCTGGTGTCATAGTTGCTTTCCATTCCTTTTTTTTCTCCCCATATTTTATTGATTCACAAAATATCTTAATTAATCTAACTACTTTCAATAGCAAGTTAAACTAATATATACATTATCTGTGAACACATGTCTGACTTTAGGCATAAAACTCTGAGTAGAATGAATATACTATAAAGTAGCACCTAGCTGATGGTATATAGCTTACCGTGGTCATTAAATAAGTATATTTTAACATATTTTTTAATTTCAAAGAAAGCAGTTTTAGCTTTAATAATTTGAAATAAAAAAATGCTAAGAGAGCCTTGCTTAAAATGTAAAACCAGGAAACAGGTTAGGATTCTGTTCAAATAGTAGGTACATGAACCTATCGGCAGCTCAAGACAAGACAAAAATTCTTAAAACCGGAAAACAGAGCCTAGAAGAAAATCAGTAATATTTTAGTCAAAAGTCATAAGATTCTGGGACCAGCAGGTGGCATGGTGATTAAGGTGCTGGACACTCCCACATGGCTGACCACGGTTCAAGTCCTGGACCTGGTGGCTTGCTTTCTCACTTCCCCACTTTCTCTCTCTCTCTCTCTGTGTCTCTCTCAGCCATATTAAAAATGAATGAATAAATAAAATTTTTAAAAAGATGTTGAGTATCTTTAAACAAACAAACAAACAAACAAAAAGTCATGAGATTCTATTACACCAGTTCAGTCTCATGTACTTAATCTATCTTCTGTTGTGGTCCAATATTCCTGTTTAAATTCAGGAAGATAACATTCAACCCCAGACTTGTCCCTACCATTAAACTGGCCATTTTCTTAGTTGTTCTTGAGCACTTATTTCTATGTGTCCTTGTTTATTTTTCCTGGTATAGCCCTCCCTTCAGGACTTCTTGGGGATCTGGTCTGGTGTTGATAAATTCTTTCAGGTTTATCTGAGAATGTTCTTGTCTTTTCTTCCCATATGAAGGATAATCTTGCTGGGTACAGTATTCTTGGTTGAAATTACTTTTCCCTTAACACTTTGAATATATTTTCTCATTCTTTCTTTGCTCGCATTGTTTCCGATGAGAAGGCTGTTGCTAGCCTGATGGGATATCCTTTGTAGGTAACTGGACATTTCTCTCTTGCCAGTCTTAGTATCTTGTCTTTGTCTGTGGTTTTGGTCAATCTGGCTATAATGTGTCTTGGAGAAGATCTTCTTGGGCTGCTTCTATTTGGGGTCCTTTGTATTTCTCAGGACTGGATCTTTGAGTGCCTCTCTAGGTTTGGAAAGTTTTCTTGCAGGATTTCATGGAAATTATTATCAATGCCCTTATTAGTCTCTTTACCTTCTGGGATACCAATTATCTGGATGTTTGGACATTTGATGGTATTTAGTATTTCTTTTATATTATTCTCATTTTTTTGCCCTATTTTCTCAATCTTTGTGGTAGATTTTTCTAGACCAGTGATTCTGTCTTCTACATCTGAGATTTGATCTTCTTTGTGATCTAGTCTGCTCTTAATACTTTCAAGGGAGGTTTTGATTTCCTGTATTATAGCCTTTATCTCTAACAACTCCATTTGGTTCTTTTTTATGGTGTGTACTTCCTCTTTCAGATAGTGCAAAAACTTCCTCACCTCCTGGGACTCACTGGCTCTTTTCTCTTATATCTTCTCAAGATCATTGTCTCTCTTCTCTTGCATCTCTGTTAGCTTTGTCACTATGAATATTCTAAATTCTTTACCTGACTTTTCCATGAGTTCCATTGTAGAGTCTGTGGATGAAGAGGAGTTATTCTTTTCCCTTAGAGTAGAGGTATTTTTCTGCTTTCTCATATTTCTTGTGCCCCTGCTGTCATTTCTGCTCATCTGATGGGTTGTGCGTTTCTTCCTAAATCTTGAAGTTCACTCTGAGCGTTCAGAGACGTGCAGAAAGAGGTGATCTGCAATCTCTCTTCATTCCAGTTTTAACTCTGTGCATTAGATCCAGTGGGAATTGAGAAATATCCTGACCCTAATAGTATTCAGATGTTTGGCTACAGTTCACTTAAACCTGTTTAGACAGTGCATGGAGGCTGAGCAGTTAAGGGATGAAGTTAATGAAAAATTAAAAAAAGAGAGAGAGAGAGATAGAGAGAGAGAAGAAAAGAAAAAAAAAACAATAAAAAATTATATTCTAATTTTAAAACTAAAAAATTAAAACTGCACAGCGCAGAAAGCAATCTTTCACAGCTCAAGTTCAGTAGCCACCTCCCAAATCAATATTATTTTTTCATTTAACAGACATGAATTATAAAGAAGTTAAAAAAAATCTTTTGTACTTACTTTAGTATTTACCATTTCAAATGCTCTTCTCTCATTTCTAAAGATCTCAGTATCTCTCTGATATGCTTTCTCTAAAAAGAAGACCTTCATTTACCATATCTTACCATGTAGGTTTGATGAACACAGACTCCTAGTTTTATTTCATCTGAAATGTCATTATTTAACTTTCATTCTTTTTTTTTTTTTTTAAGAGTAAAGTTAAACTTTACTTTACAGTAATTTGTTCTATATACAAAGAATGACAGTACATGTTTATGGGGACTCCTAGCCCAGGGCTTCCCCTCTTTTTCACTAGGGGTTTCACTTACAGCTGACAATCTATGGGGAGGGGGTGCAAAAAAACAGTGATGGACCTTGGCTGACCCCACCCCACACCTTCCTTAAAAAAATATATAGATCTCTATTGTCAGCTTGCTGCTTTGCCAAGACCTAGAATCTGCTCTCCCACGAGCGCCTGTGTGCTTCACTCACCACGCTGTGACATGCCCACCGGCAGCACACGGCGGCCCGCCCGGCCATGGACAGACGTGCCAGAACCGTGCCTCTGCCCTCCCCCAGCTGTGCTCACCTCTCGTTCACGGGGCTTTGGCCCTAAAGTCCCTCCGTAGCTTAGTGTTTGAAAGCCACGGGAAAGCAGCTCTAGAGAAGGGGTCACAGGAGTTAACGTGCTGTTTTTTGCTTATGTTGGTAGGAAACATTTCTTCAGAGGCTGTGGTTTTCTAATTAAAATAAACTCTCTCCACTTCCTTAAGAAATATCACCCTCATCTTCATAAGCAAGGGAGATGCTCCCACGAGAATGGAAGAGGTAGGGAGGGCAGGAGGTACCGAGGGTGCCCACAGCATGGACAAGGTGACCCCGGCCTCGAGAACCTCAGTGGTCACCTGCATCTGGATCCAGGTGCTCTCCCACCCGTGGACCGCGCAGGACTGCTCCGGGGTTGGGTGTAAGCTTCACTGAAGCTAGGTCTTCTCCCCATCTCCAACGGAGTCTCCGAGAACCCTTTCCACATTCCGCTTCCTCCCACTCAGGAGCCCAGGTTCTCCAGCTGCCAGCCCCTCCAGCCTTGGCAGTGCGTATACCATGAAATGAGCACCGTCATTGCGTGTTTGTGTACAAAGCAGTTATTTCAGTTTACACTACAGCGATCTCTGGCCCTAGGGAGCTCGGCTGAAAGCTAATTGACCACGGCCAACCACAGTCTCCCGCAGCAGCTACCCAGCTCTGCACGGTCCGGATCTGACAGCACTCGGCAGACAGGGTTTCAGTCAGCTCTTTTCCTGCCCCAAAGAGGTAGGGCGCTGGGCCCGTGTGGTCTGGCTGACAAGCCCTAAGAGGATGACAGTGTCTTCAAAAAAGCCAAAAGAGAAAACCTGCTGTAAAGGAGGTTGGGGTAAAGTCCACCTAGGCGAGTGCTTCACTTTCATTCTTAAAGAATATTTTTTTCTCTGAGTTTTTAAAAGAAGTTACTCTATTCTCTACTGTCCTCCATAATTTTTTTTTCAGAAAGCAGTCATTAATCAAGTATTTGTTCCTTTTATGTTGTGTGGCATGGCTTCTTTCTTCTGAAGCATGAACACCTCCATTTTTTTTTTTTTTTTTTTTGAGAGGTTTTTGCTATAGGGCGCGTGCGCTTGCCAGACAGACAGAGAGAGACAGAGAGATAGAAAGCGAGAAATCACCCCCCAGGGGGGATGGCCATGCCGCAATCCCCTCTTCTCCAATCTCCTCTTGGGATCTTGGGCACGCACGCACACGCACCCGGCGTGAGTTTAAGCCACCGGGTCCGGGACTCGAACCGCGGTCGACTACGTGGGAGTCCAGCGACATAGCCATTACGCTAACTGCTGGCCCCAACACCTCCATTTTGAGTGTGACTCCGTTGTCATTTTCCTTCCCCTGTAACTTGACCCATATATGTCTCCTACAAATTCCCCACTGAATGCTTATCACCAGTAGAAGAATGCTGCCATCCAACTCTGTCTCCTAACACAATTTTTTTTTTTTTTGAGAGGTTTTTTGCTATAGGGCGCGTGCGCTCGCCAGACAGACAGAGAGAGACAGAGAGACAGAAAGCGAGAAATCCCCCCCCAGGGGGGATAGTCACGCCGCAATCCCTTCTCCTCCATTCTCCACTTGGGATCTTGGGCACGCACGCACACACGACTGGCGTGAGTTTTAAGCCACCGGGTCCGGGATGCCAACCGCGGTCGACTACATGGGAGTCCAGCTACATAGCCATTACGCTAACTGCTGGTTCCCTCCTAACAGAATATTTATCACCAGCAGATGCACCGTTTATCACCTGTGGATACAGCCAACTATAACTATTCAGCCACTTATAATTGTTCAAAAAACTTACTTTTTTGACTTATGTTGACTGCTTTCACATAACTCAAGGCCTCTACTTTCTTAGATGTGTAGTTTTATTTATTTATTTATTTTTGGTATTTTTTTTTTTCCTCTGTGGTTTTTGTTTTTTTTTTTTTTGTTTTGTTTTGTTTTGTTTTTGGAGAGGTTTATGCTATAGGGTGTGTGTGCTTGCCAGACAGACAGAGAGAGACAGAGAGACAGAAAACGAGAAATCACCCCCCAGGGGGGATGGCCACGCCGCAATCCCTTCTCCTCCATTCTCCTCTTGGGATCTTGGGCACGTATGCACACGCGCCCGGCGTGAGTTTTAAGCCACCGGATCTGGGACGGGAACTGCGGTCGACTACGTGGGAGTCCAGAGACATAGCCATTGCGCCAACTGCTGGTCCCCATGTTTTTCATTTTTATAAACCTTCGTCCCCCCCTGCTTCAGGTTTGCAAGGTTTTGGAATGACACAAGTCCTTTTTCGGTTGCTAGCTTAATAAATGGTTCCTTTAATATGGCTAAAACTGGATGTCCACTTTTTTCTTTCACTGATTTGAATACAACACTTCCTTTTGTTCTTTCCTTTTGTCTATATTTCTCTTTCTTTTCGGTTTGTTTATTTTTTTAGATTTGCATTTTATTTTGGGCTTTAAGCAATATGACTATGATATACTTTGGTATGGATTTCTTTGTTTTGTTCTTCCAAACATTTGCTGAGCCCCTGGCATTTGTAAATTTATGCTTTTTATTAAAGTCGAAGAATTACTCTTATTTCTTTTACTTACTGTGTTTTTTGTTTGTTTGTTTGTTTGTTTTTTGCCAGGGGGCACATGTGCTCACCAGAGACAGACAAAAAGAAGGAAAGGGAGAGGGAGAGGGAGAGGAAGTACTCCTAATGGAGTGTGATCATGCCTCAGTTCCTCCTTCTCCATCTCTTTATCCTGTTGGGGTTTTAGACGCACATGTACATGCACCCAGTGTTTTTCAAGTCACTAGGGCTGAGATTTATATCGCACAGTTGGCCATGTGGGATTGGTTCCATTCACCGCTAGGCCATGGGGCTGGTTCAACCAGTATATCCTTAAATATTGTTACTTTGTGCCAGTTTTTCTCTCTATTCTTGGAACTCCAGTTGCATGTATATTAGAATGTTTGATAATATCTTGCAGTTCTCTGAGGCTTTGTTCACTTTTTTCCTCATTTTTATTCTTTTTTTTAACATTAAATACCTTCTTTTTTTTTTTTTTTTTTTTTTGGAGAGGTTTTTGCTATAGGGCAAGTGCGCGCTTGCCAGAAAGACAGAGAGAGACAGAGAGACAGAAAGCGAGAAATCACCCCCCAGGGGGGATGGCCACGCTGCAATCCCTTCTCCTCCATTCTCCTCTCGGGATCTTGGGCACGCACGCACACGCGCCCAGTGTGAGTTTAAGCCACCGGGTGCGGAACTTGAAACGCGGTCGACTACGTGGGAGTCCAGAGACATAGCCATTACCCTAACTGCCGGTCCCAACATTAAATAACTTCTAATTCTCTACCTTTAATTTCCCTTTCTCCTTTCTTTTTATTACTATGGTCTTGTTAAAATATTTTTCTTGCCTATTGAAATTATTTTCTATTTTCTTTGTTGTTTGTTCAATAATTGTGGATTGTGGTATGGACATTAAAAACATGAGCAAAGAGGCAAGGAGGTGGTGTGGTGGTTGAGGTGTTGGACTCTCACATGGCCAACTGCAGTGTGAGTCCTGGACCCTGTAGCTTGAAAATTGCACCAGGCACATATGTGTGTGCTCTCAAAATCCCAAGAAGAGAATGGAGGAAAAGAGATTGAGGCATGACCATCTCCCTTGGGGAGTGATTTCTCACTTGCCCTCTCACTCTCTGTCTCTTTCTGGCAGTGCACACACCCTATGACAAAAACTTAAAAAAAAAAATACTAAAAAAGTTTTTTAAAAAGTGGGTGAAGGGGCCGGCAGGTGGCATGATGGATAAGGGCACTAGACTCCCACATGGCCGACCATGGTTTGAGTCTCGGACCTGGTGGCTTGCTTTCTCACTTTCCCTCTCTTTCTTTCTCTCTTTCTGGTCAAATTAAACAATTAAATGAATGAATAAATAAAATTTTAAAAAGAAGAAAAAGTGGGTGAAGAAATGAAAAATGTTTTTCATGATGAATATGCTAATTATTCTCATTTTATCATTATATATTATATACATGTATCTAAATATCATAGTGTAACTCATAAATATGTATAGATACTGTCAATTACAATTTTTTAAATAAATAAATAAAATTTTCAAAGTATGTGGGCATTTAAGATTTTGTTTTGACAATGAATGATTTTGTTGTTGTTGTTTGGAAAGCAATTATTTTTGTTGGACTTAAATTGCAATGTGAGGACAGCCCATGGCCTGATGGTTAAGGTGGGTGGGTCTTATATGGCTGACCACATGATTTGAATCCTGGACCTGGTAGCTTAATAGACACTCTGGATATGAGTACATACATGCCCAAAATCCTGAAAGGAAGGAGAAATGTAGGAGAAGGGACTGCAATATGATCATGCCCCATGGGGGGAGGGGAGTGCTTTCTTGCTTTCTCTCTCTCTCCCTTTTTCCATTGAGTGCACATGCTCCCTGTCAAACTTAAAAAAAAAAATGCAATGCATTTCTTGAATGACTACTTCAATATCAGTTTAGATTCTCTCATTTTAGCTGAGCTGTTTTGTCTACACCACATGTGCATGGTTCAGTTCATGGTTTAGCCATTGATATAGGTAGACAGAATTGTGGATCCCTTCTTTGGCTCTTTTCCTTCCAGAATGTCATCTGTTTCTAGTTGTTGCATTTTTGTTGGATTCAATCATCTGATGCCACAGGCCAGGAGTTCTAAGTGTTTTTTTTTTTTTCCACTGGTGTCCCAAGCAGACACACATCCCATGACAATTTTGACTGGCCCTAGGGGGGGAGAAAAAAAAAGAGGAGGAAATTACTACACGTGAGTTTCCTTTCCAAAGCATAAATTCCCAACCAGATCTGCCTGTTTCTTTTCATTCCCTTTGTTCTTTTGGAAACTCTTTTCTGTATTTGCGTCCAGGGTTTAGAGTTACTGTTGCTAGCAGGGTGAATCTCATGAGATCTTAACCTGAAGTTAAATGACCTATTTGTTTTTTTTATTTCTGTCTTTTAGTGTAACACTAAAGGGTGAAAAAGTCTCTCTTAATTGGTAATAACCCTCTCCCTCAAATTTCACTATGATATGGCTCTTGACCTTATAATATTCATTTACCTCACATTAGTTCAATAAGTGAGCCAACAAGATGATAATTTTCAATTCAATATATTTTATACCTGTACAGAAGTCCATACTCTCCAAATATGGAATGAGCTACTTAGCAAGGTACTATTAATAGACATTTAGTGACTATGTACTCTGGAGAAAGTGTGGTGTTTAAGTAGAGCTAATCAAAAAAGGTGGAAAAAATTGTAGAATAAATTTCATTATCAACAATATGACTTGACAAAGCATCCTATTATCTAAAGTCAATCTTGAAAATTTGCAAATAAAAAAAGCAACTTAAAATTCTCTAGTTCTCAGGACCAGCAATTAGCGTAATGGCTATGTCACTGGACTACCACGTAGTCGACCACGGTTTGAGTCCCGGACCTGGTGGCTTAAAACTCACGCAGGGCGCATGTGCATGCGTGCCCAAGATCCCGAGAGGAGAATGGGGGAGAAGGGATTGTGGTGTGGCCATCCCCCCTGGGGGGTGATTTCTCACTTTTTGTCTCTCTCTGTCTGGCGAGCACATGTGCCCTATAGCAAAAACCTCTCAAAAAAAAAAATTCTCTAGTTCTCCAAGATTTGTGATTCATTATAATTGATTTTAAGGTTTTGGTCCTGTCCAATGCTTATAAAAATTTACCTCATACATGGATTTTATAAAGTTTGTTAAAATATTTTAATAGTGAGCATGGCTTATATTTGGATTGATAGTTGATGAGTCTTAAAAGTCAAAGTGTGATCGATTTGACTGGTTATTGGTAACATTGACCTAAACCAAAATAAGATGCTTATTGGGCTGGCTCTGTAACTTAATTGTTAAGGGAACCAGATTCCACAGTGTCACCTATGGTTCAAATTCCAGCCTCAGTAACTTGAAAGACATGCCAGAGCACATGCCTAAAATTTAGACAGAACGCAGAAATAGAGAAGGGACTGCAGCATGACCATGCTACATCAGGGGGTGCTTTCTCCCTCTTTCTCTCTGGTGAACACACACTCTCTGCTAATTGGGAAAAAAATGAATAAAATAAGATGCTGACTTGATGGCAGAAAGAAATTCTATAATGTCCCATGCTAAATAATACAGGCTTAGTTAATTTTGTTGTGCTTTGGTTTATTGGACTTCTCAGATATTGTGGTTTGTTTTGCTTTTGTTTTATGTTTTGTTTGAGATATAGAGAAGGAAAGAATGAAAGAGAGAGAGAGATATTACTGAGTCAGTTAGGCTTTTATTGGTAGTCTCTGGGTATTATTTTCAGAGCTCATTCAGATAAGTGACAAAAATCCAGTTTCTTGCCCTTGTAAAACTAAGGTACTCTTTCCTTGCTGCCGATCTGCTGGAGGCCATTCTTAGCTCCTAGAGGCCGCTCTTCATCCATTGCATGTAGACTCATTCATCTCACCATTAATAATACCACATCAGGAACCAGTAGCTAGCGTGATGGCTATGTTGCTGGACTCCCACGTAGCTGACAGTGGTTCGAGTCCCGGACCCGGCGGCTTAAACTCATGCCGGGCATGTGTGCGTGTGTGCCCAAGATCCCAAGAGGAGAATAGAGGAGAGGGGATTGCGGCATGGTCATTCCCCCGGGGGGTGATTTCTCACTTTCTATCTCTCTGTCTCTGTCTTTCTGGTGAGCGCACGCACCCTATAGCGAAAACCTCTCAAAAAACAAATAATAATAGCACATCAATATTTCTCACACTCAGAATATAACTTCCTCTTTTGTCACATCTCTCTTGCTCTAGCTGAAAAAAGTTCTCTTCTATGAAGTATCTGGATTATCCAGTAGATTGGGCCTATCAAATAATACAGTTAATCTCTTTATCCTAAGGTTTATAATCTTAATTACATCTGCAAAGTTCCATTTGCCATGTAACCTGACAGTGAAAAATAAAACAATGAAGTTTATGAATTGACTCTTCCTTTTTTTTTTTTTTTTTTTTTTTTTTTGTCATAGGGTACATGCACTCACTGGAGAAAGACAGAGAGAGAGAAAGTGAGAAATCACCACACCACACCACCACCACCCACCACCCCCCCTCCCCCCATGGAATGGCACACCATAGTCCCTCTCAAATCCTGCTGCTGCTTTATCAACTAAGTTTATGTAATGGTTTAACTCCTTTGTCATCATCTCAACAACACTCACAGCATCTTAACCAGGAGTAGATTCTATTTCAATAAACCACTTTCTTTGCTTATCTATAAGAAACAACTTCTCATCTGCTTGAGTTTCAATATGAAATTGCAGCAATTCAAGCACATCTTTAGGCTTTATTTTTAATTCTAGTTCTTTTGCTATTTTCATTACACCATAGCCACTTCCTAAATTGAAATCTTGCATCTTCAAAGTTAAGCATGAGGTTTGAAGTCAATTTCTTCCAAACTGCTTTTAATGTTACTATTTTGACCTCTCATGAAACAAGAAAGTTCATTTTTATTTATTTATTGATTTATTTTTGAGAAGGTTTTACTATAGGGTGTGTGCACTCGCCAGAAAGACAGAGAGAGACAGAGAGACAGAAAGTGAGAAATCACCCCCCAGAGGGTATGGCCACACCGCAATCCCTTCTCCTCCATTCTTCTCTCAGAATCTTGGGCACGCACGCACACGCGCCCGGCATGAGTTTAAGCCACCGGGTCCAGGACTCGAACCGTGGTCGACTACATAGGAGTTCAGCCATTATGCTAACTGCTGGTCCTGAAACAAAAGCGTTCTTGATGATATCTAGAATGATGAATCCTTTCCACAAAAATTTCAATTGACTTTTCCTAGACCCATCAAAGAAATCACTATCTGGAGCAGGAACAGCTTTACAAAATGTGCTGCTTAAATGAGACTGATAATAATAATAATAATAAATCAAAATTACTAAATGATCCATGGGCTGCAGAATAGATGTTGCGTTAGCAATCATAAGAATAACGTTCACCTCCAGAAGAGCTCTTTGGTGGTGACCATGCATGTTGTGTATATTGTCAATTGCCAATGAGCTATATATATATATATATATATATATATATATATATATATATATATATACAGTTTTACCATAGGGCACAGGGCACATGTGCTCACCAGAGAGGAAAGAGAGAGAGAGAGCTAGAGAAAAGGAAAGTGAGAAATCATCCCACAGGGGAGGCAGTGGTAGCCACACTGCAAACCCTTCTCCTCCATTCTCTCAGGACTTGGGGCATGCGTGCACACACTACCAGTGCAATTTTTAAGCCACCAGGTTTGGGACTTAAACCACAGTCAGTCATGTGGGAATCCAGCCACCTTGAAGACTACGCCACTTGCTGGCCCCAATGAGCAATGTTATTTTCAAAGGAGTCTTTTTTTCTCTGAGCAGTGCGCTTAAACTGTTCAGTAAACCATGCAGTAAACAGATATGCTGTCATTCAGGTTTTTGTTGTTCCATTCATAGAGCACAGAGTGGATTTAACATAATTCTTAATACGAAAAGTAAGTAAGCATTGGCTTTAATTTATGGTCAAGCATATCTTGTTCCACTGTAGTTTGATTTATTGCACTTCTCAGGTATTTTAATGTTTTGTTGTTTTTATGAGAGAGAGAGAATGGGAGAGACTGAGAATGATAGGTTTTATTGAGAATCTTGCCAGAATGCAGTCCTCCCAACTCAGCCACCCAGTTAACTAGAACCACAGAGCACACCACTGCATCTGGGGTGGTTAGATTGGGCATTAGCCCCTAACAAGAAATTCAGACTGTCCTTTGCAGATTTGAAGACAGGCATTGCCTTCTGTCTGGCTATGACAGTCCTGAATGACATCTTCCTCCCATAGGAGGTTGTTTCATCTACACTGAAAATCTATTGTGTAGTGTAGCCACCTTCGTCATTTAGCTACATCTTCTGTATACCTTGCTTCCTCTTGTATATCAACACCTGCTGCTTTGCCTTGAACTTTGGTCAACTTTGGCTTCTTTCCTGAAGCCTCATGAACTTGTCTCTGCTACCCTCAAACTTTTCTATTTCAGCTTTTGCACCTCTCTCGGCTTTCATAAGATTGAAGAGATTTAAGGTATTGCTTTGGATTGAAGGAATGTCATAACTGGTGTGATCTTTCATCCAGACCAATAAAACTTTCTCCATATCAGCCATAAAGCAAGCAGTTTTAGTTTCTTATTATTTGTGTGTTCACTGGAGTAGCACTTTTAATTTCCTTCAAGAACTTTTCTTTTGCATTTACAACTTCACTATTTAATGCAAGAGGCCTGGCTTTTGACCTATCTTGGATTTAGACATGCCTTTCTCACTAAGCTTAATTGTTTCTAGTTTTTGATTTAAAATGAGAAATGTGTGGCTCTTTTTTTTTTCCATTTAAACACTTAAAGTCTATGCAGGATTATTAATTGGCCTAGTTTTGATATTGTTGTGGCTTGGGAAATAGGGCGGTCCAAGGAAAGGAAGGGATGCGAGGGATTAGGCAGTCAGTGACTCAGTCAGGACACAAACAACATTTACTAATAAAGTTGACTATCTTATGTGGATTCTATTCATGGTGTTCCAAAGCAGTTATAACAGTAGCATCAAAGACCATCGATCATAGATGGATGTAACAGATACATCAGGAAAAAGTTTCAAATACGCAATAATTACTAAAATGAGATAGACAAAATGTGAGCACATACCACTGGAAAAAATGTAAGTGATTTATTGAGATAGAATCTACTCCTGGTTAAGATGTTGTATTGTTGAGACGATGACGAAGGAGTTAAACCATCATATAAATTTAGTTGCTAAATCAACAGCAGGTTTAAGAGGACTGACTCCAATTTTGAAAGAAGTCCTGCTATGGGTAAAATGCTATCAAACAGCATCACGTGCTACAGAGAAATCTTCTGTTGAAGGAAAAGTCAATCCAAGCACCAAACTTCACTGTTATGTTATTTTTCACTGTCAGGTTACATGGCAAATGGAACTTTGCAGATGTAATTAAGATTACAAACCTTAGGATAAAGAGATTAACTGTAATATTTGATAGGCCCAATCTACTGGATAATCCAGATACTTCAAAGAAGAGAGCTTTCTTCAGCTAGAGCAAGAGAGATCAGACAAAAGAGAAAGTCAGATTCCGAGTGTGAGAAAGACTTGATATGCTATTATTGATGGTGAGATGAACGAGTCTACATGCAATGGATGAAGAGAGGCCTCTAGGAGCTAAGAATGGCCTCCAGCAGATTGGCAGCAAAGAAAGAGTACCTCAGTCCTATAAGGGCAAGAAATTGGATTTTTGTCACTTATATGAATGAGCTCTGAAAATAATACTCAAAAACCTCCAATAAGAGCCTAGCTGGTTTACACCTTATTTTTGCCTTGTAAAACCTAGAGCAATTGATTCATATGAGCCTACCAGACTGTTGACCTATAAAACATAAATGTTGCTCTTAGCTACTACATTAGTGGTAATTTGTTATGGCAGTAATAGACAGAAATTAATATATTATACTTACCTTTCCTTTTTCTTTCTCCATATAGTGGCAAAAAATAATCCCTATCCATCTGTGTTAAGCTGGGTTTCCCTACTTTAGTTTAAACATGATTTCTCACATTTCTTGATGGAAAAGGAAACTTCAGCCAAGATCATCTTGAAGCAAAATGTGATGAGGCTAAATTTAGAGTCTACATACTGAATTCAATTCTGAAATTATGGAGCTGTGACTAGAAAGTCATGTCTATATAATGTTTTTGCTCCTTTTATGTTCTTTTGTTATTAGTGCATAAAAAATCCTTTACACCTGATCTCACAGATACTTAGCAAGCAAGCCACACTCCCCGGCCCAAGCAATGCAATGAAAATAGAAAAGCTATCACAAATCAGGGACTGAGGGTTATTTAAACAAAATGAATTCTGATATTGACAAATAGTAGTGTTTATATGTGTACCTATATATATATGCATATATATGAATTAGAAATTTTATACAATTGGGATAAAATATTCTGAAGAGGATATATTTATAGACACGGGAAATCATCATGCTGTTTTTCAGCCTGGAAAATGATTCTGATTTATGTAAATCGTTTAGCCATGTTGGTTTTTGTATAAAGCAGAATAATCTAGATAAAAGTTAATTTTTACTCAAACAGAAATAATAATAGTGTCACTAATAAATGGAATGTAAGGTATGCTTTAAAAAATCAGATCTTTGAATCTAGAAGACTATACATTATATTTTATTGAGCCTATAATTTCTTTAAACCACAGAACCACTGAAAACTTAATGAGTGTTTTTAAAAGACAACCTTAAATATATTGAGCAGCTTTGTGAAATAAAAAGTAGAAATAGGTAATAAAATGTGCACAAACTGGGTCTCTGCCCCATGAGCACTGATCTTTATAAGCTGATAATTGGATATAAGAATATAATTATACTGGTAGAATTCTTATCCAAGTTTTAATTAATTTGTTTATCTAATAGACACTCTCCAATTTAATGCATTCGTGTCTTATTAACTCAGGTACATCAGCTCTTCATAGTGCTCAAATTGACTTCAGGTGAAAAGCTTTTCCTTTATAACAGTGTCATTTAGTGTCATAAAGACAGCAGTAGTTATGACAGAATTTTGCTTTCTTTTTTTTTGTTTTGTTTCATTTTTAAGTTTCTGCCATAGGATGTTTGTGTTTGTTGGAGACACAGACATACATAGACAGAAAGTGAGAAATCACTCCCTCCCCTTGGGGGATGGCCATGTCACAATCCCTTCTTCATCATTCTCCTCCAGAATTTTGGGCATGGTTGTACAAGTGCCCAGTGTGATTTTCAAGCCGTCTGGTCTAGAATTCTAACCATGGTTGGCTATGTGGGAATTCAGTGTCTTAGCTGCCATGCTACCTGCTGGCCCCTGATTTTTATTTTTCTTTGTTGTTGTTTTTTGTTGTTTTGGTTTTGTATTGTTTTGTTTTGTTTTCTAGAGAGGTTTTTGCTATAGGGCACGTGCGCTTGCCAGAAAGACAGAAAGAGACAGAGAGACAGAAAGCGAGAAATAACCCTCCAGGGGTGATGGCCATGCCGCAATCCCTTCTCCTCCATTCTCCTCTTGGTATCTTGGGCACGCACGCACACGCGCCCGGCGTGAGTTTTAAGCCACCGGGACCGGGACTTGAACCATGGTCGACTACATGGGAGTCCAGCGACATAGCCATTATGCTAACTGCTGGTCCCCGATTTTGCTTTATTTAACCAATTATGTTTTCTAAAAGTTATGAACACATTTCATGCTTTTCCCTTTAATTATGTGTTTGAGAATGTCTTGTCCCTTAACCAATCTTGTTTTTCTCCTCCATAATTGAGATGTGAAACTTCTCACAATTTGGGATTAAAGACATCAGACTAATCTGATTAGAAAAGATTTTTCATTTGGACTTGAACACAGTCTATTCCATTCCTGAAAAAGGATTCTCAATGATGTCAAACCTTTTTCTGTATTCAGGCTTGTGCAGATAGGATGACATTGGTTCTGGGAGATAAATTCCCAGCTTTCATACATGACAGCTAGTTTAAGGCATAGTAAAACAACTACTGTGACTACTCATTCTCTTCCCAAGTATAACTGTAAAAATGTTCTATGACAGACTCATATCAGAGAAACATGCCATTTTATTGATAGATATTATAGGGAGTGTTAAAGAAATCTGTGCACCTACTTCTCATCTAAAATAAGATTTAAGAAAATCTACTTTGCCCATATTACTTTACTCCTATATACTTCTGTTACTGATAACTCAGATGCTTTTCATGTTTGCAAAGTCCATTTAATTTTTAAATGAAGGGGAGAACACTTAGAAGAGCAGTCGGAGCTGACAGAATATTGTTAAAAAGAGATCATATCTTCAGATACATCTGCTACTATCGTGGGAGCAATGTGTTGCAAGAAAAGTTAATTACTGAAAGGATGTAATAACCAGCATAAAAAGAGATATTAGAAATCATATTTTTCCATTGATTTGATAGACAAAAGATCTAAGTCGTTTTGTCTCATGCGAAGTATATTTTAAAACATATTTCTCCATGAAATTATCTTTATTTAAAAAAAGGTTTTATGCAATTTGTTTCTTAATAGTCTGCAAACACTTTATTATTTGCCATGAATATTCTATGAACCACTAAAGAATACTACAATGTGGAGATGTTTCAAAACTCTGAGGCTCACTGATATATTGTAGTATTTAAGATTTAACTGAGACCTCATTATAGAAAACAGAAACAAAATTCTAACATTCCTATCATTGACACTTTAATATTTAAAAATATTAATTATGCTCTAAAAGGTAATATTATTTGAAAACAAAACTTTTGTAACTGAGTTCCTTGAGAGCCACTGAAAATTACCTCTCAAAAGCAGAGGTTTAAATGTTTTATCATGCTGCTGATTAATCTTGAATGATATCACAGTTATGGCCATTAGTGACAGAAGAGCTGTTTTAATGGTTCCTACAGTAAATTGGGAGATGCTTATAGGTTGGAAATATGCAGCTCAGTCTTCATGGTTTTAGAGACTGTTGCACTATGGGTGCAACAAAATTAATCTTGGCTTCCTAATGTGCAGGCACATCTCTGCTGTTTAGGCTACACTGATGAATCTCATTCACATGGAGAGCCTAAAAATGTAATTAAGTCTTTTTTGTCTCTACTGTCTCCATGGAATAATTCTGGCCGTCAAGATGAGTTTAGACTTCTTTTTTGCTGTTACGGTATTGTATATTCACCCTTAATCTTAAATGACATCCTGAACAGAAAGTGAGAAAACAGAGAAAGCTTTGTCAGATTTGCAGAAGTGCTCTAATTCATTAGGTATCAAGGCTTCGTAATTTATATTTCACTATAAATTACTAATTTGTACATTTCTGTAGTCATATTCTAAACCAAGGTTAGAGTTAAAACAGACTCACGGGTAAGAGAAAGTCTGAGTATCAAGAATATAACCTATCAGTGTTAGGACATTATTGTTAATTACAGTGAAACATATGGTTGTTAAAAGATAAGAAAAGTGTTGAACATATTATGTGCAACTTAGGTCTTTAACAAGGTCTCCTTATCTTACACTCTGCCTATCCTGCAGTCTCTGTTGGTACTTTGACGACTGAAAGAGAGATTCATTAATATACACGTTAACATTAATGGGCAGCTAACACGGTCATTAGTGTCGTAGCTCAGGTGTTTGGAGAATTCAAGTGTAGTATCTTAACACGTCACCCAAATGAAGAGTAGAACAAAGCGATTCCAGCAGCAATTCTGGTTATTTGGCTAGAATAGTTTTGTCATCCATCTTTTGAAAGGCACACGAAATAGTGAATCAATCATTTCATCAAGATCAAACTGTCATGGATGGCATGTTGTTTTGAAAGTTGCCTTTTTTTTGGTTTCGAGTTTAGACAATGCCATTGAGGGTTTGGTTTTCTTTAGAATAATTGCACTTGACATAGAGTATCTTCCTGTCAATTCTTGAGAAGAGTGGAATGTTCAAATTTTACAAAGAAATTGATTTATCTCTAGTTTGAAAAACATTTAAGATATGGCTTAATTAAGTGCTAAGTAATCAGACAATTGGTACCGTGATTCTGAAAAAAATATTCCTATCGATGTAAATATAGAGACTGTCAACAGAACAGACTCGGAGAAATCATTTTAGATTAGTTCTTATCTTTGTGCTTACTGAAACTTTTCTAAGCTGATAGGAAGTTAACTCTTGATGATCTTCTTCAGCAAATTTAAATTCTCAATGTTCACCAGCTTAAACTGATGAAAGGAAATGCTAGACTTGTCTGAATTATCTAAAGGAAGATAACTATACATGTGTATGTGGATATACAAAATATATGTCCAGGAGATTTATTGCATTGGTAAATTTATTTGTACATTAAGAAATTGAGGGCGGGAACCAGCAGTTAGCGTAATGGCTATGCCGCTGAACTCCCACGTAGTCGACCGGGGTTCGCGTCCCGGACCCGGTGGCTTAAAACTCACGCCGTGCGTGTGTGCATGCATGCCCAAGATCCCGAGAGGAGAATGGAGGAGAAGGGATTGCGGCGTGACGATCCTCCCTGGGGGGTGATTTCTCGCTTTCTGTCTCTATGTCTCTCTCTGTCTGGCGAGCGCACGCGCCCTATAGCAAAAAAAAAAAAAAAAAAAAAAAAAAAAAAAAAAAAGAAATTGAGGGCACTGTTGAGCGCTTAGTATAAGCCAAGCACTGTTCTAATAAAGGGGAAATATACTGGGATCAATAGATAGAAGCTCCCCAGCCTCATGAAAATTACATTCTAGTGGAGGAGTCAGAAAACAAGAAAACAAATATATAATCTCACACCAGGTGTATAAGGAAAACAAGATAAAGTGAGTAAATAAAAAAATAAAGATTGCCATATTGTAGACAAGAAGACCATGGAAGACCTCCAGGAGGAGGTAATCTTTATACAGAGACTGGAGGAAAGTGAGAAAATAATATATCCAATGAAACAAACGGTAAACTCATCTTCTGCAGGGTTTATGTACACACATTACTCAGCTTTGCACATCATGGTTTCTAGGCCTATGAGTGATGTAAAATATATTTAAAATAGTCTATTCCCTTAAGATCCTGTGCACCCACCCCGGCTGGAGCACGGCTTCCGGCATTAAGAGAGTTAAATATTGTTTCTATAATCTTGATTGTATACTCAACTTGTTATAGGTCTCTCTTCATCACTGACAGAAGCTAAAGAGATGTTAAAAACTCAGTTGAATTGTATTTAAATACTGTGTTTCCATTCAAATACTTTCCCTGTTTTTTTTTTTTTATGATCACAGATTATGGAAGTCGAAAGGTACCTTCAAGCACCTTTAGATACCATCATTAGTACACTGTATTCCTTTCGCAGTTGGTGCCTCAGATCAATAAGCATGGTGTATTTGCATGTGTGCACTTGCCCTTTTCTTTTGGAGAGGTCTTTTTGCTATAGGGAGTGTGCGCTTGCCGGACAGAAAGAGAGAGACAGAGAGCCAGAAAGCGAGAAATCACTCCCCAGGGGGAATGGCTACGCCGCAATCCTTTCTCCTCCATTCCCCTCTAGGGATCTTGGGCATGCATACACACACACACACATGCACCCGGTGTGAGTTTTAAGCCACCGGGTCCGGGACACAAACCACGGTCAACTACATGGGAGTCCAGCGACATAGCCATTATGCTAACTACTGGTCCCTACACTTGCTCTTTTTTGAAAAGAATACTGCCTTTTTTGGGGTCCAACTTTCCTTTTCATTCTGTGCATAAAGTGTATGTATTTTATAAAACTGCTCTGGAATATTATTCAGTTTCTGTTTGTAGTTCTGATCCTTGTTCTGTCACTTTCCTCATTGATTAAAGAATAATCTCTTTTAGCAAAAGCTCCAACTTCCCTACCACGATGGGTGTTCATTGAAAGCAGCACATTACCTTCAGCTCAGAGAAATTGAATCCTGCATCTAAACCGTGTATCTCTATGCTACAAGATTCGAAGTTGGCCTTCAGAGAGATAACTTTGTTCCTTTATGTCTTCTTATGAGTATATTCTTCCTTGAGATATAAGTCCCAGTTTTTCTAGTTATAAAGGCTTCTTTTTTAAAAGATTCCCATAAGATGTCCATGTATTTTCAGAGGTGAAGGAAAATTTGCAAAATGATCTCTCAGTAATGTCTCAATAAACTGAAGAAACGGGACATTCAGCCTATAACCACAAAGAACCAAATTCTGCCAACAACTAGAATGAACTTAGGAGAGGTTTTCTCCCCAGAGCCTCCTTGTAAAGAGCACAGCTTGGTCAACACCTTCATTTCACCCATGTGAGACCTTGAACCCAAGTGCAAGACACTCTGTACCAGACTCATGACCCAGGAAACTATGAGCTGATGAACAAATATTGTTTTCAGCTACTATGTTTGTTATCATTTTTTACACCAGAAACAGAAAAACGAAAATCTTTCTCAAAATGTGGTTACCTTACACTAAAATCAGTATATATTTTGGAAGAATGTCAGAACTAATATTTTTCTAGCAAGCACTGTGTATTAGTGATATCAAGTAGAGATTTCACATTTTCATACGTGGTCATATTATTTCTACTTATTTGTATTTAGATGTGGAGAAGCATTAATAGTGGCCACAGCCTGGTACCAGCAGTTAGCGTAATGACTATGTCGCTGGACTCCCACATAGTCGACCGCGGATCGAGTTCCGGACCCGGTGGCTTAAACTCACGCCGGGCACGTGTGCGTGCGTGCCCAAGATCCCGAGAGGAGAATGGAGGAGAAGGGATTACGGCGTAGCCATCCCCCCTGGGGGTGATTTCTTGCTTTCTGTCTCTCTGTCTCTCTCTGTCTTTCTGGCGAGCGCATGCGCCCTATAGCAAAAACCTCTCCAAAAAAAGAAGAAAAAAATAGTGGTCACAGCCTAATAGAATGGTATACTGGTGGTGCAGTCAGTCATTATTTAGAAGTTTATAGTTTGGGGCTGCCAAGCAGCATGGTGGCTAAGGGCACTGGACTCCCACATGGCTGACCATGGTCCGAGTTCTGGACCTGATGGCTTGCTTTCTCACTTTCTCTCTCTCTCTCTCTCTCTCTCTCTCTGTCCCTTTCTTGTTAAATTAGAATAAATAATTTAAAATAAAATTATAAAAAAAGAAGTTTATAGTTTGAAATATGTAGTAGTTACTTCTGTGAGTGTTCCGTTTTAAAATATTAGCCATTATTTTGTTTTGTTTCTGCTAACCATTTACAGTTGGTACTAGCTTAATTACTTAAGTTATTGCCACATAGAACAGCTTCTAAAATAGAAAGGATTTTAGTTATTTATAAACTTGGAAGGTGCCTGGGAGCATACTGTTTTTACCCTTGGACAGCATATATCTGTTTATGGAAATTGCCTTAATAAATCCAACATTTCTCCTTCACACTTGCCAATCATTATTTTTTTATACCGAACCACCCGTGTTGAGAGAAAAAGACAGATTATTTGTTGGTGATACAGATTCTGTTCTGTGTCTATAACCAGCTCGAAAGACAGGATGTGTCTTAACCGAACACTGTTTTGCTTCTGTAAGCTGCTTGCGAGACAGATTGCTGGTCTCTAAAGGACATGGTGATGTGGTTTTTGAACTGGAGAAGATTGCAAGAACTAAGAGCACAAGCTGTCTAGCAACCTTTCTGCAACGTTTGCTTTCCTGCAACACCGGTAGCCCCTGACCAATGTACCTACCCTCTCCCAACCAGAAACCAATATAACCTCCTACCCCTCCCCAAGTTGGGGCCCAGAATTGAGAGCCTGAGCTCCTTCTGGGTCTACAGGCATATTAAATCTGAGTTCTCCTACTCTCCGAGTGGTGCTTGGTTTCTTGGTGGTTTGTTTTGCAACATTGATATTTCAAAATAAGATTATGTTATCTTGGGCTCACAGGTGGCATGGTGATCGGAGCACTGGACTCCCGCATGGCAAACTGCAGTTCAAGTCCCGGACCTGGCAGCTTTATTTCTCACTTTCCCTCTCTCTCTGTTTCTGTCTCTCTTTGGTTAAATTTTAAAAAAATAATAGGGACCAGCAGTTGGCATAATGTCTATGTCGCTGAACTCCCACATAGTCAACCGCGGTTCAAGTCCCGGATCCGGTGGCTTAAACTTACACCAGGCGCGTGTGCGTGTGTGCCCAAGATCCCGAGAGGAGAATGGAGGAGAAGGGATTGCGGCGTGGCTATCCGCCCTGGGGAGTGATTTCTCGCTTTCTATCTCTCTATCTATCTCTGTCTGTCTGGCAGGCACACACGCCCTATAGCAAAAACCTCTCAAAAAAAAAATAATAATAATAATAAATAAAATTAAATAAATAATTCTTTAAAAATAAGATTACATTCTACCTGATAAATAAACTTAAGATGTGTATATATATATATTACATATATAAATGTCTGGGTTATGCCCTTTTGTACAATCAGAAAAGTTTTCCCAGAAGGTGAGCATTTTCTTCTTCAATTTCAACTAAGCCTCAAAATACATTAGTATTGGTAATTTCAGTTGAATTGATAGAAAACTTGCTTCTAGTGTTTTAACTAATTTTCGCAAATTTCAGTTAACACAGTGTGAAACTCTTACACTAAATTGCTTGAGGACTCTTGAAGCTTAAGTGATCTAATTTACACATCTTATCCCAGCAGAGTTCTGTATATCATCATATCCATTTGGAATTAGGTTGATGACAATTTTATTATTTGCCTGTACGAAATGTGTGTACTAATATCGCCTTTAATTTAAGTGTTGTGTATTGGGGTACATTGTATATGAATGTATGTAATACAAACATACAGATACATAACCTTAGTATGATAAGCCAAACATTATTAACCATAGCAAGCTAACAAAAATACTTCTAAACTATTTCTATTTTTAAGTGTTGATAACTGCAATGAATAAGGAAGTAAATGAGTGTAGTAGTTTATTCCATCATCAATTATCTAAAAACAGATATCTTATATGGCAATTAAAAAAAAAAAAACCTATGCTTCTCAAAGTTAGTTATTGAAAAGCAAGCACAAGTTATGGAAAAGACACACAGTTAAATTTCTCTATGGTCCAACTTGTCTTCTCCCTTAAAACATATTTGTCCTTAGTTAATAAATCCCATTCCAGCTTGAAATTCTTAGGCCAGCAGATGGCACAGCAGTTACATCAGTAGTCTCCTACATGGCCAACTGCAGTTTGAGTCTCAGACCTGGTAGCTTCAAAATCACATTGGGTGCATGTGTGCGTGCCCAAGATCCCAGGAGAAAAATGGCAAAGGGATTGCAGCATGGCTACAGCAGGGGTGATTTCTTACTTTCTCTTTCACTGTCTCTGTCTCTCTCTCCATTGAGCACACGTGCTCTAAGGAAAAAACCTCGAAAAGAGAGGGACCAGCAGATGCTATAATAGTTACATCCCTGGACTCTCATATAGTTGACTGTGGTTCCAGTCCTGGACGTGGTGACTTAAAAAGTCACACTGGGCATGTGTGCATGCTTGCCCAAAATCCCAAGAAAATGGAGGAGAAGGGATTGAGGCATGGCCATCTGCCCTTGGGGGAGGGGGAGGAGTTTTCACTTTCTGTATCTCTATCTCTCCAGCGAGAGTGTTCACCCTATAGCAAAAATATCTAAAAAAAAAAAAAAAAAAAAAAAGAAAGAAATTCTCTTTCTTGTGTTGTTTTTTTAACTTTTCCCTAGAACACTCCTACTATGAAGGCTGCCATTTTATTACTGTCATTCCTGAAATTCAAATTTTAATCTCTTTATTGAAACAATGGCTATGTTAATTTTAGAACATTGAAGGCTACATACATATATATGCACCTATACACAAATAATATATATGCTTCAAATATGTATAGTTTTATTTCATATATATATTTAGATTGTTGATGTAGGGCATATGTGCTCACCAGAGACAGAGAGAAAGAGACAGAGAGAGAAAGAAAGAAAAGAAGAAAGAAAGAAAGAAAAAGAGAGAGAAAATCATCCCCCAGAGGGCTGGCCATAGGCAATCTCTTCTCCTCCATTTTCCTCTTGGAGAATGGGCAAGTGTGTACATGCACCTGACATGTTTTTCAAGTCACCATGTCTGGATCTTGAACCGTGGAGTTTGCTATATGGGATCAAGCCACCTTAACCACCATGCCACCTACTGGGCCCTTATTATAAAATTTGAAAAAGCAGTTGATCTATATCCATTGTGTCCAGTCATACTGTGTCACTCATTAATATCCACTAATTGCATAATGGGAAATTCACTCACATTTTGGGGTTCTTGTACTGAGGTTCATGTAAGTCTGGACATATCTAGGAAACCAATAGAATATCGTGGATAGGCAGTATGGAGGATCCTTCTTTAAGGAAAGCAAAGCTACAGGAAGAATGAAGAGAGGAGAATATAATGTTTGTGACAGCAACATAACCTGGCCAAGCAAGCAAAATTCCATAGGAATCAAATGTGTATGAGATTTTTTTGAGAGCGTTCCTTAGAGAATCCCTGAAAATACTGGGTGAGAGTTACTTTCTAGAGTTTTAGAGTTCTTGTATCAACTATTTAGAGCTACTGGCTAGAGAAGTTGTGTTTCTGAGGTTAATACTTCCTTTTTGATTAACACAGGCTAGAAGGGCCTTGTTATATACTTGTTAGTAAAAACCTGTTAAAGGAGTGGTCAAGCTTTTGTTATAAAAATAATATATATATAGACATATGGAAAATGTACTGGAGAAAAAAATTAAATTGATACAAGAAAAATAATTAGGAAGTTGTAATATATATACACACACACACACACACACACACACACACACACATATATATATATATATATATATATATATATATATATACATATATGAGCACTTTTTGCTATTGAGCACGTGCCCTCACCAGAGAGGCAGAATGTGAGAAATCACCCTCTGGAGGGATGGCAATTCCTTCTACTTCTTTCTTTCTCAAGTCTCCCGGTCTGGGACTCGAATTGTAGACAGCCATGTGAGAGTCCAGTGACATAACCATTACACCATCTGCTGGTCCCAGTATTACATGGTTTTCTATGCAAGAATGCACCGTAACTTTTCTGACAACTCCCTGAACACATTGGTGTGTAGGTGTCCGTGATCCAGAACTGGCTGAAGTGGGGGAGACGAGCCAGGAAGACATTATCAGGGATGTTGTCTCTCTCTCTTTCTCTCTTTCTGTCTCTCTTGCTCATGGAAGAAGTAAATAAATAAACTTAAAAAAAAGATTAAGTTACTATACGTTAAAGTGGTATTCTGGTCATTTATATTCCCTGAAGTACCCATCACCATGATTGACAGGTAGTGGTTACTTAGTAAATGTCTGAAAACAAGAGCAATTGAGTGAGTGAACGAATGAGTAATTTAAGGAGGTCTTGTGACTGACACTGTGGTAAATACTAGGCTCTTGCAGTGCAGATTTTGCTTTCTTTGTTAGGCATCCCTGTGATTAAACTGAGAAAATATGTAGGGACATACATCTAAAATAGCCTATAAATCGTTCCCAGGAGATCAAAGAAATATTCCTATATAAGACCTAGATGAAATTCACGAGGCTGGAAGAATGATGAAATGAGAAGATCAGTCAGTCAAGTGTGGGAGAAAGTAATTAGGGCTGGAGAAGAGTGGCACTATTAGACTACAGAAGACTGAACTGAAGAATATTAAGATTCTAGAAAATAAAACACTTATGACAGGACTACTATATCAGAGTCAAGAGGGAGAGCAAAGATAGATCAGGACTGAGTTCATCATAGCCCAAGACAAGCAGTAGGGACTGGCTTTACATCAACAGTATTTATCGAGTACCTACTATGTGTGCCAAGAGAAAAGTCTAACTAGGCACTGGGTAACAAATAAAGAAGTGATTATGAGAGCTGACAAATAGCAAGTGAGAGATGAAACTCTAAAGATTTAATGTGACTTATCTTGCACACAGACTTTGCAGCATCCCCAAATGTGATTTTGTCAGATCTGATTTGTGGCAAGATATGGTCTTGTTCATTGTAGTCACTGGTATCCCTGCTGAGAGTCATTTTCTGTGCTGGATTTACCATCGCAGGGACCAGAACTATAGAAAAATGAGTATTTGTTGTTGCTCGATGGAATTGCTCATGGAGCAGGGACTAACGATATACTTACCTGCATGTTGAAAGTGCTGTGGAAAGAAGGGTTCTTTGGAGGGCATTGTCATATACTATTGTCCATCATTTGTGCATTTAGTTGATGTGAAATATTTTTTTAAACCCAACTTAGGAGCTATTCAGAACCACTGTGGTTATAGCAGTGCCCCCATCAACTGTTGAAATAGGATCTATATTTAAAATTTAGCCTAAGTTGCTTAGGATTCTAGTGCTTGCTATTGTGAGCTTGAAAATACAACACCTGTGTGCCCTGTTTGTTAGGAAATGCCAATATTCAAGCATCTAAACTTAGAGACTATGAGAAGAAAATTGGGGATTTTTGCAAGTATGGAAGAAGTGTTAACCATGCAAAAGCTTTCACTAATGAGAACCTTAAGCTTTCTGGGTACATTGATATACTATGTAACATTATACAAACTACTCACAATTCTCAGGATATATACACATATTCTACAAAAGAGGATTATCTGTAAGAATAACCTACACTAAGTATCCGTATGAATTAATATCTGAAAATTTCAGATTCAACTTTTAATCAGGCTATAGTTCTTATTATAGGGTGCATGTGCTTGCCAGATAGACAGAGAGAGAGGGAAAGTGAGAAATCAACCCCCAGGGGGACGGCATGGCACAATCCCTTCTCCTCCATTCTCCTCTTGGGATTTTTGGCACACACACACACACACACACACACGCACATGTGCCCAAGATGTTTTTTTTTTTTTTTTGGGGGGGGGGGAAGAGGTTTTTGCTATAGGGCGCGTGCGCTCGCCAGACAGACAGAGAGAGACAGAGAGACAGAAAGCGAGAAATCACCCCCCAGAGGGGATGGTCACGCCGTAATCCCTTCTCCTCTATTCTCCTCTCGGGATCCTGGGCACGCACGCCACCAGGTCCGGGACGCGAACCGCGATCGACTGCGTGGGAGTCCAGCGACATAGCCATTACACTAACTGCTGGTTCCCTGCCCAAGATGATTTTTAAGCCCAGGGTCTGTGGCTTAGAATAGTGCAGTCAGCCATATGGGATTTAGCTGTCTTAACCTCCATTCCACCTGCTTGCCCCAATCAGGCAATATTTTTAAGCAGAAGGTTGAGTAGAAAGGGTAAATGAAACATAATTGCCATACTATGCAATATTTATCAGGTGATGACCCTCTTGAGTTATTAGCACTTTCATGGGAGCAATGAAGCTGAAAATATCCCAGGGAAAATTCAAGGAGGTTGGTAGACCTAGCGTGGTTGGAGCTGATGAACAGGTTGATGAAGAAGAGTTAGGAAGTCAAGTTAAGTTGAGCCTGAGTATAGAAGAAATGATCTGTGCTCTGCTGGCTTTTTGGAGAACCTATAGCCTTGCCCACATTAACAGGCCTTTACTAGTATTAAAGGCACATACTTAAAACTTGATACCTGATAGTTAAGAAAGAGAATTTGATAATAAGTGGTAGCATTCAAAAATCAGTTAGGTCAGTTCCTATCTTTAAAGGCTCCAGTAGAAAACCATTGTTGCTTTTTTTTTTTTCCACTGAATATGTAGAAAGTAATGGAAAAGTTGTCTGAACAACAGTTTGCTACATCTTAAATCTAATTAAGAACATTCTTTCATGGCATATGTTCACTTGATCCTAAAAGGTGATTCTCATCTATACAGATAAACAAAAGCACACAAAAGAAAATTAGTTGACTGCCAATGTACATTGGAGGTAAATTACTTTCATCAAGAATTACTATAAAAGAGAACACATATTGCGTAGTTAAATATTTAATTCTTGTATCCTGAGATACCAGTGAACTTTTTTATCCTTTTGGCATAAAACTTAATTTGATCATTTCTTCTGGGTCCTAGGAATAGAGAATGTGTTGACATTTATTGATGCCTTTTACTAGACTTTAAAAGATTATTATTTTGAAAGTATTCTTTTTTTTCTTTTTAATGTGTTTAATTTGTTGTATGCTCCCTGGAGAGAAAGAGGTAGAAAAAGAAAGACAGAGAGAAAGAAAGCACCCCCTAGGGGGTATGACCACACCACAATCCCTTTTGCTCCATTCTCTTCTCCGGATTCGGGGCACATGTGCATGTGCAGTTGGTCTGATTTTCAAGCCGTCAGGTCCAAGACTTGAACTGCCCTGTAGGTCATGTGGGATCCAGCCCCCTTAACCACCAGACCACTGGCTGACCTTGAAATTATTCTGATAATTGTCAAATGCAAGTAAAATTCTTTCGGTCTTCTTTATAACAGAAAAGGAAATAGTGTATTAGAGAATTTGCAAATGCAAAGAATATAGCAGTAAGAAAATACTTTCATAGATATAGGGGAGTACTTTCAACAAGATTATGAATTAAGTAAGCATGCTAGAATAAAATCTAAAGTCTAAAATAGTCTTCGAGTATCACAATCCAGGTTATGAGAAGTCAGTCCTTCTGTCTATTTTAGTTAAATCTTTTTTTTTTTTTTTTTTTTTTTTTTGGAGAGGTTTTTGCTATAGGGCACGTGCGCTCGCCAGACAGACAGAGAGAGACAGAGAGACAGAAAGCGAGAAATCATCCCGCAGGGGGGATGGCCACGCTGCAATCCCTTCTCCTCCATTCTCCTCTCAGGATCTTGGGCACGCACGCACACGCGCCCGGCGTGAGTTCTAAGCCACTGGGTCCGGGACGTGAACCATAGTCGACTACATGGGAGTCCAGCGACATAGCCATTATGCTAACTGCTGGTCCCAATACCTTTTTTTTTTTTTTTCAAAGAGAGGTTTAGGGTCCAGCAGGTGGCATACTGGTTAAGATGATAGACTCCCACGTGGCCAAATGCACATCAAGTCCCAGACCTGGTGGCTTGAAAATCACTCTGGGCTTCACATGTGCACACATGCCCACAATCCTGAGAGAAGAATCAAGGACAAAGCACTGCAGTGTGGCCATCCCCCTTGGGGGGTGATTTCTGTCTTTCTGTCTCTCTGTCTCTCCAGCAAGTATATACACCTGATAGCAAAAATTCTCTAAAAAAAGAGGAGAGAGAGAGAGAGAGAGAGAGAGAGAGAGAGAGAGAGAGATTTATAATGTTTATTGCAACATATAGGACGAATATTTTCCCGGGGGGGGGCAGTTTTGTGTAATCGGGGAGATCTTTCTAAGGAGTCTTTGCAAGGCCCTCAATAAATTGGACCTATTTTCCCTCGCCCAATTTCTGAACAAAATGAGAAATAAAGATATTGATGTCCAAGAACCAAAATATCATTCTTATAGTCAATAAAACCCAAATTGACAGGTGCAGCTTAGCATAAAATCTAAAATGGCTACCTACTGAATTTCAGAATTAGAGAATTTTACCAAGCCAGTGGTAGGTAATATTGGACCCGACCCGCTTTAATATGTGTTGAGGAAAGGGCTACTCTGGTGGACTGGTCTAATTCTAGGCAGAAAAAGTAAAAAGTGAAACTAAATTATTCTTCTCAAGTTTATCTATTAGTTATGTCACTCTACATCGTCTGGGGTAGAAGTCAGTAAAGTCATTGATTTAGTGTCAATGTCAGAATTGTGTTTGAAACCAATGTGGAGAGAAATTGGTAAAATAATCACAGTATTTGACAAGAGAGTAGAATCGTGATATATTGCGTGGTTGAGTCCCAAATCCGATGGCTTCTGAAACATGCTGGGCATGTATGCATGTATGCACAAAATGTGAAAAAAAGGAAGGAATGGAGAAGAGATTGTAGCATGACCACTCCCCGTAGTGTGTGTGTGTGTGTGTGGGGGGGGGTGCTTTCTCACTCTCACTTTCTCTTTCTACTCAGAGAGCACATGCACCCTCTGGCAAATTAAAAATAAAAAAATCAACATAGTGACATAAGAATAAAAGTAAAGCCTTACGGAATTCAATAACAATGTTAATATAAAAATAAAATAAATGAACAGGAGTATTTCAGAAAGACGCTGATGCTAAATACAGTGAGAACTTCCAGATATAGTGGAGACTTCAACCAATTATGTGCAACATACTCAGTATGCACTTTAAAACGTTGCCAAGTCTCTCATGGCAGCCAGACTTCTTATTCAGTAGAACTTAAATCATAGAGTAATTTTTGTAGAAATGCTAAATTTGTTTTTGAAATTGAACATTGCATTTATTTTAAAATTTATTTATTTATTCCATGAAAGAGAAAGAGAGAGATCTCCCCCCCAATAGAGTCTTCATGCCACTCTCTAGCTCCAGCCTCAGCCAGCCAGAATAACAGATATGTGCATGTATGTCCTGCATGTACAGACAGACCTCATTATGCAAATCTTAGACTTTATTGTATGATTGCAGCATCTCAGAGTGTTGCATTACTGCTGTACCACTGCAGCTGACCAAATACTGCATTTTTTTTTTTTTTTGAGTGGTTTTTGCTATAGGGCGAGTGCATTTGCCAGAAAGACAGAGAGAGATAGAGACAGAAAACAGGAAATCACTCCCCAGGGGAGATGGCCACGCTGCAGTTCCTTCTCTTCCATTCTCTTCTCAGGATCCTGGGCACACATGCACATGTGTCCGGCATCAGTTTAAGCCACTGTGTCCAAGACTCGAACCACGATTGACTACATGGGAGTCCAGTGACATAGCCATTATGCCAACTGCTGGTCCCCAAATATTGCATTTTAATAACTCTTAGTTAAATAATACTAAGCCATAGGAAAAATAATTAAAATCTGTAAAATTATGTATTATTTTCTTTTTTTCCCAAAAGAATGATTTATTTATTTAATTCCATTTGCTATTATTATTTTTTAATTTGACCAGAGAGAGACAGAGATTGAGAAAGGGAAAGTGAAAAAGCAAGCCATCAGGTCTGGGGCTCGAACCATAGTTGGCCATGTGGGAATTCTGCGCCTTTAACCACCATGCCACTTGCCGGACCCCTGTATTATTTTCTTATAAACATGGGAGGAAAGAACTTTTTGATCAAATCCTGGGTCATTTAATTGACTTTTCTTTTTTTTTTAAGAGGTTTTGGGACCAGCAGTTATCGTAATGGGAATGTCGCTGGACTCCCATGTAGTCAACTGCAGTTTGAGTCCCGGACCCAGCAGCTTAAACTCACTGCCAGGCGCATGTGCGTGCATGCCCAAGATCCCGAGAGAATGGCAAACGCATGCGCCCTATAGCAAAAACCTCTCCAAAAAAAGAGGTTTTTGCCTTAGGGCATGTGCACTCATGGAGAGAGAGAGAGAGACAGAAACAGTGGAAGGGAAACTGGGAAATCACCCCCCAGAGGGATGGCCATGCCACAGTCTCTGCTCCTCCATTGTCCTCCTGGGAACTTAGGCGCACACACACCCAGCTTGAGTTTTAAGTCACCAGGTCCGGGACTCAAACTGCAGTAGACTATGTGGGAGTCCAGTGACGTAACCCCTACACCATCTGCTATCCCCAGCTCTTATAGTTCACTTTTGAGGAGTGGACTATTTTGAGCAACATTGTCTAACGTAGATAAATTTCTTAATACATGATCAGAGTACCTACCAAAGATCAGTAACTGGTAACCAAGTAAGATCTTAACCTACAAAAATGGGAGAAAAATAACTCATAATTTGCAAGTACACTATGGCTTCTCAAAATACTGAGAACATGATGTTATGTAAGTTTACAGGCCCCCAAAATATATGGGGTTTGTCATCTATACTTAACAATAAGCAATTAGCGATTTCCGATAAGACAGATTTTGCTATTGTTTATAATAAAATTAATGCTAGGTATGTAAGTAGTATTTTATAATTTTAGAGAAGGAAGTTCATACCTTGCCTATTGATCAGAGATCATTGACCTAACTGCAATTTTTTTTAGTTAATACACCTTTTTTTTTTAGCAGTTTTTGGTCTACAGGATACTTGAAGCACTGAATTCCACTATACTCCATGATATTCCCTATCCCCACCTCTGGAATTGGCTATTTATCAACATTTTGCATTAGTGTGCTGGTTACAACTGATGAACCAATATTGATACATCACTACTGGAACTCAAACCACAGTAGGCTATGTGGGAATTCAGTGATGTAACCCCTACACCATCTGCTAGCTCACTTTGGAGGAGTGGACTATTTGAGGAGTGAGAAAAATCATGACATGTGTTTCTATGTTTTCCTAAGCTGAAATGTGTCGTGACTTTTCTGACAACCCAACATGAACTAAAGGCCACACTTTACATCAATGTTCACTCTGTAAACCCTGGGTTTTGACACATGTATAATAACTTGTATCTACTGTCATAGTATTATACAGAACAGCTCCCCTGTGTTCCCTCTGTTTAGCCCTTTTATCTCTCCTGAAACCCCTGAAAACTGTAGATATTCTTTTATGAAGAGTCTTCAAAATATTAATGGACAATGAGTATTATAAAATATCCAGGTATAGGGGGGCCAGCAGTTAGCATAATGGCTATGACGCTGGGCTCCCACGTAGTCGACCACGGTTCAAGTCCCGGACCTGGTGGCTTAAAACTCACGCCGGGCATGTGTGCGTGCGTGCCCAAGATCCCAAGAGGAAAATGGAGGAGAAGTGATTGCAGTGTGGCCATCCTTCCTGGGGGGTGATTTCTCGCTTTCTGTCTCTCTGTCTCCCTTTGTCTGTCTGGCGAGTGCATGCACCCTATAGCAAAAAACCCCTCCCCCCCAAAAAAATAAATAAATATCCAGGTATAAATCTCAAAATTTCTTTCACGCCAAAATTAAAGTCATAGCTTGGGACCAGCAGGTGGCGTAGTGGTTAAGGTGCTGGACACACCCACATGGCTGACCACAGTTCGAGTCCCAGACCTGGTGGCTTCCATTCTCACTTTCCCTCTCTCTCTTTCCTCCTCTGTGTCTCTCTCTGGTCAAATTAAAATAAATGAGTGAATAAATAAATTTAAATAA
This sequence comes from Tupaia tana, assembly GCA_026018925.1. NCBI lineage: Eukaryota > Metazoa > Chordata > Mammalia > Scandentia > Tupaiidae > Tupaia > Tupaia tana. The sequence continues at coordinate 66,041,982 of JAKSZU010000009.1, read as the reverse complement.
ATAATTATTTAAAAAAAATAAAGTCATAGCTTAAGTCCAATTTTCCACAGACTTTTTGAAGTAGCTTCATACTGTCTCCATAGTTTTGCCTTTTCCAGAATGTCATAATTCAGATCAAACAATACGCAGACTTTTCAGTTTGTTTCTTTCACTTCGCATTAGGAAGTTGAGGTTCCTTTCTGTCTTTTCATGATTTGACAGCTCATTTCTTTTTATCACTGAATAATACTCCATTATGTGTATGCGCCATGGTGTGTTTATCCATTTACCTAGTGAAGGACATCTTGGTTGTTTCTAAGTTTTGGCAATTATGAAAAAAACTATTATAGGCATTTGTGTGTAGGTTACTGGGTAGATGTAAGTTTTTAACTAATTTGGTTAAATACCAGGGAGAATGATAGCTGGATCATATGGTAAGAATATATTCAATTTTTTTGTTTTTTGGAGAGGTTTTTGCTATAGAGCGCATGTGCTCGCCAGACAGACAGAGAGAGACAGAGAGACAGAAAGCGAGAAATCACCCCCCAGGGAGGATGGCCACGCCGCAATCCCTTCTCCTCCGTTCTCTTCTCAGGATCTTGGGCATGCATGCACATGCGCCCGGCATGAGTTTAAGCTACTGGGTCTGGAACTCGAACTGTGGTCGACTACATGGGAGTCCCATGACATAGACATTACCTCAATTGCTGATTCCTCAATTTTATAAGAAACTGTCAAACTACCTTCCAAAAAGTGGCTATACTATGTTTCATTACTACCAGCAATGAATGAGAGCTCCTATTGTTCAGCATTGCAGTCAGCATTTATTGTCAGGTTTTGTTTTCAGCCGTTCCAATAGGTGTATAGTAATATCTAATTCTCTTTAGTTTGCAATTGACTAATAACATGCATTGTCAAACACCTTTTCTTATGTTTATTTGCCATCTGTATATCTTCTTTGAGGAGGTATCTGTTCAGATCTTTTGTTCATATTTTAATTGGGTTGTTTGTGTTCTTATTATTGAGTTTTAAGAAACCATTGTGCATATTTGAATACTAGTCCTTTATCATATGTGCTTTGCAAAGGTTTTTCTCTCATTTTGGGCTTTCTTCATTCTTTTAACAGTGTCCTATGTAAAACAGAGGATTTTAACAATAATTTAAGTAAAATACAACTTAATTTCCCCCTACCCCCATGGATTGTGATTTAGTTGTTGTGGCTAAGAAGTGATCACCAAATCCAAGATAATCTAGATTTTCTCCTATGTTATCTTCTAGAAATTTCATAGTTTTGTGATTTCCCTTTAGGTCTATGGTCCACTTTAAGTTACTTTTATGACAGATATCAGGTTTATGTCTAGATATCTAGATTCATTTTTTTTTTTTTTTGGAGAGTTTTTTTTTTTTTTTTTTTTTTTTGCTATAGGGCATGTGCGCTCGCCAGAAAGACAGAGAGAGACAGAGAGACAGAAAGTGAGAAATCACCCCCCAGGGGGGATAGCCACACTGCAATCCCTTCTCCTCCTTTCTTCTCTCAGGATCTTGGGCACACACACACACACACACACTTCCGGAGTGAGTTTTAAGCCACCGGGTCAGGGACTCAAACCGTGGTCGACTACATGGGAGTCCAGCGACATAGCCATTACGCCAACTGCTGGTCCCAATATCAGTATATATTTTAAAAACTACCCTTTCTCTATTGAATTGCCTCTCCCTCCACTTTTATTTCAAACATCAGTTGACTACATTTGTGTGAATCTATTTCAGAGCTCTCTGTTCTGTCCCATCAATCTAAATGTCTGTTCTTTCACCAATATCACATGATCTTGATGACTATCCTGAAGTTGGATAATGTCAGTTCTCTGTTTTTTTCTTCTCCTTCAATATTCCATGGACTATTCTTGATCTTCTTCATTGCCATATATACTTTAGAATTGTTTGTCAATATACACAAATAATTGGCTGGGATTTTTTTTTCTTTTTTAATAGGTAGGTTTATGTTTAGATTATTTAAAAAATTATATTCTCTATTTCTCACACTCCCATCAGCAGAAATGGGAGTGACAGATCAAAAGGAGATGGATTGCAGAAAATAAAGGCAATTACTTTTTCACTAATATCTGAATCATAGTGTCTAAATTTCTATTCTAAGTGTTGATATAGCAGAGGTGATCAAATACCTTAATATCTAGAGAACATAATGTGCATTGGCATCTATGTGCATATTTTAAATTGCTACTGTGAAAAAGTAACCACAGTGTATATTTTTATGGGTAAAATTGATATTGGTTGAGATCATTTGGTTGGCTTAAAAAATTTATTAAAAATAATGTCAAGGGGACCAGCAGTTAGCGTAATGGCTATGTCGCTGGACTCCCATGTAGTCGACTGCGGTTCGCGTCCTGGACCCAGTAGCTTAAAACTCATGCCGGGCATGTGTGCGTGCGTGCCCAAGATCCCAAGAAGAGAATGGAGGAGAAGGGATTCTGGCGTGGCCATCCCCCCCGGGGGGTGATTTCTCGCTTTCTGTCTCTCTGTCTCTCTCTGTCTGTCTGGCGAGTGCAAGCACCCTATAGCAAAAACCTCTCCAAAAAAAATAAAATAATAATGTCAAGATAAAATTTATTTTTAATTAGAGGTACTCTTATTTAGACACTGTGATCTGATTCTGTTTTGTTTTATTTTAATTTTTTGCTATAGGGTGTGTGCACTTACCAGAGAGAGACAGAGAAAGAGTGAGAAATCACTCTAGAGTGGGGATGGCCATGCCACAATCCCTTCTTATTCATTCTCTTCTTCAGATTTTGGGCATGCACACACACACACACACACACACACACACCTGGTGATATTTTCAAGCTGCCAAGTCTGTGGCTCAAACCACAGTTACTAATGTGAGAGTCCAGCTCCTTAACCACCACACCAACTGCTGGCTCCTCTACATTTTTTACAACATGAAATATTAGTCTTGGACTTTTCCCTCACCTGTAATGAGATTCTATATACATCTAATACAGTTATGCAGGCAAACATATCAATATATGATTGTGTTTTACTGTAATATGTACTTGCAATATTGGCTGTATTTGTTGATGGATAATTATATCATATCTTAACTAGGTTTTTGAGAGTACAATTTTTTTCCTATGCCAAAGTGTGTCGCTGTCTTGGGAAGTATTATTGTGTTTCTCCTGTTTTCTATTTGTCATTTGAATTCTGAATAAAGATGATATGATTAATTATAGCATGATCAATTATGCTCAAAATGTATGACAAAATGTATTTTAATTAAATGCAATTAGTTGCTTATATGCTTCTACAAAATTTGGAAATTTAACATTATTTCTAACCAAAACAAGTAGTTTCTTTGGATCCAATAAATTCATTTGTTAAGATAATATGTAGGTTGAGTTCCTGTTGATACAGTGAAAATATTTGTTTAGAATTGGTAGAAAGGGGACCAGCAGTTAGAGTAATGGCTATGTTGCTGGACTCCCATGTAGTCAACCGTGATTTGAGTACTGGACCTGGTGGCTTAAACTCACGCCGGGTGCATGTGCGTGCGTGCCTGAGATCCCGAAAAGAAAATGGAGGGAAGGGATTGTGGCATGGCCATCCCCCCTGGGGAGTGATTTCTCACTTTCTGTCTCTCTGTCTCTCTCTGTCTTTCTGGCGAGTCCACGCACCCTGTAGCAAAAGCCTCTCCAAAAAAAAAAAAAAAAAAAAAAAGAAAGAAAAAAAGAAAAAAGAATTGGTAGAAGGAAAATAATGACAGTAATCTAAGATTTTTAAAACTAATATAGAATTTTTATCTTTAGTCAGACTAACCTTTATTTCAAATTAATGAAAACAAACAAAAGCAAAACTGAATGGGCATGCTTACCTAAAAACTATTACACAGCGACACAAAACAAGCATAGGGTTTAAAACAAAAACAAGAAATGATAAGTGCTGGTGGGGATGTGGTGAAAGGGGAACTCCCTTAGACTGCTGGTGGGAATGTAAATTGGTCCAACCACTCTGGAGGACAATATGGAGATTCCTCAAACATCTACAAATAGAACTACCATATGATCCTGCAATCTCACTCCTGGGTATCTACCCAAAGGACAGAAGAATGCTTAGTCGGAAAAGTGCTTGCACATCTATATTTATTGTAGCATTATACACAATTGCTAAGACATAGAACCAACCCCAAATATCCATGAGCAGAGAAATGTATTGAAAATGTATGTCACATATACTCTATGGAATACTACTCAGCCATAAAAACAACAAGACCCTGCCTTTTGACAGAAAGTGAATGAATATGGAAGATTTACTGCACCAGGTGTGTATGCATGTGTGGCCAAAATCCCAAGAAAAGTATGGAGGAGAAAGGATTCTGGCATGGCCATCCCCATTAGCAGGTGATTTTCCGCTTTCTCTCTCTCTGGTTCTCTGGCAAGCACATGAGCCCTATAGCAAAAATCTCTGTTAAAAAAAAAAAAAACAGAGAACCTATTGTATCTAACAGATGTTGAGATAATCATGAGAGAATGTTGGTTTGTTCAGAGGATGAAGTAATTTGAAATAATGATAAAATCACTTAATCATGGAAAAGCAAATTTGAGTATGTCATGTCACTTCAGTTAAGGCTAAATCTCCAAATTTGAATTTACTAATTTTGTGCATCAGACAAGCTTCATGCATTGTCTGTAATGTGAGCGTACAAATCTTAATAAGACTTCCATTGAGTTGATATAATTAAGGAAAAAAGATTAACTTAAGATTAAAGGTATGATTTTTTAAAAATGTTCTCGATGTGTCAGAGGAAAGGCCAGGCTTTTAGCCATGGGCATTCTATTAAAAAGAGGCTTTCAAGACACCATTCTGTGCCTGCTCTGTCTTTCTTTAAAATTGCATAAAATTTCTAATACTCTAATCAGTATGGATCAAGTTCATGTCAATGATAATGGTATAAATGTATTCTACTTGAGTTTTTGTCATTTATAATTTATTTGTTTCTTTTTCTGAGATTCAGATGTATGATCTGGATGCCTTTCAGCAAAAATCATTGTGTAACCAAGTGATGCACAAATATTACTCTCCAGACTCCTCAATCTTGTTCCTCACTTGGCAGTACTCAAACATAGAGATTTAACTTGGTGCTTCCAAACTATCTCAAGGCTCAGAAATGTAGTTTCTAGTTTATTAGTGTTCTTCAAGGATCAAAATCTTCATTCATTATAATATTAAAGATTTTGTTGGAGAATAATTTATGTCATACTATCATTTAGCCATGCATCACAACCAAATTATATGAGCAGCCAATAACAATAGAGTAAATAAGTGAGTGGCCTACAATAGCCCTCGAATTTATCATTACATGTGCAAAATGTTTAGCATACAATTTTGTGAATATTTTTCAGCTCATAGGCATAACAATGCCATATTAATTATGTAAATTAAGAATAACCATTTTTCCTTTAGTATAGCTAATTCTCAGAAATAAGAAAAAATAATAAATCTCTTTGAGGAAAAAAATGAAAGTTGAGGAAGTAAGAAATGATGAGTTGTTAGGACCAATGGATAGCATAATGGTTAAGTCGCTGGAGTTCCATGTAGTTGACCGTGGTTCAAGTCCTGGACCCAGTGGCTTAAAACTGCCAGGCACATGTGTATGTGTGCCCAAAATCTTGAGAGGAGAATAAAGGAGATGGGATTGCAGCATGGTCACCCCCTGGGGGGTGAGTCTTTGCTTTCTGTCTCTCTCTCTCTGATGAGTGCGTGTGCCTTAGAGCAAAAATCTCTCTCTAAAAAAAAAAAAAAAAAAAAAAAATGATGAGACAGACGTTGCTGAGAAATAAAATATAATTAAAGAATCTCTTTCAAAGAAATGTAAGATGAATGCTGGATTAGGATAACCAAGAACTCTCCTACAACATGATCCTAACTCAGCGATTTGCCAAAGAAGGACAATATAAACATAGAGACTCCCACAGAATTGACATGGGTAGTTAGGTATCCCTTTCAAAGTTTAGAGTGGAGTGGGAGCACTGATAAAAACTCTCCAGCTCTGCAGGCCTCACACTAAGAAAAAAGTCTAGCCAACTCACAGCTGGAGGACCTTGAAGCTAGTGGGATGAAGAAGGTAACCATAGCAATAATGAAAAACAAACTGAGCTCCACTCCAGATGAGATTGAATCAATCTTCTCCTCACACTCACACTCCACAAAACACATTCACTAAAAGGTTGATAAATGCACATCATTTTCCATTTGGTGGTTATAAAAGTATACTTCTTCAGAAAAATAAAGCACTTATTTTACAGTATACCAGTTAATGTTCACACATGTAATTCAGGCCTCCATTTTAAATTTGATTCATGTGTATTTTTTCAAACATAATTATTTATGTTTCTTCAAATAATATTTTGCTATTATTTTCTTTCTTTTTTTTTTTTTTTTTTTTTTGGAGAGGTTTTTGTTATAGGGCACTTGTGCTCGCCAGACAGATAGAGAGAGACAGAGAGAGAAAAAGTGAGAAATCACCCCCGAGGGGGGATGGCCACGCCGCAATCCCTTCTCCTCCATTCTCCTCTCGGGATCTTGGGCACGCATGCACACGCACCCGGCATGAGTTTAAGCCACCGGGTCCAGGACTCAAACCATGGTCGACTACGTGGGAGTCCAGCGACATAGCCATTATGCTAACTGCTGGTCCCGCTATTATTTTCATTCCATGCCTTGTCTTTTCCACTTAATATTGTTCTAAAATTTATACAGGTTTCCTTGTGTAGTTTTAGCTTAAAATGCTTTTCATTCCATTATATAAACACTCTATGCATTCATTCTACTCTAGGTAGATATCCAGGTTATCTTCTGTTCTGTTACCTTAAGTCATCTCTGTTGCTGTTCATCATTACTAATTGAACAAGCTAATGCATAGCTCCTAGTAGACCTGGCAGAAATTTATTTCTTTTTGAATATATCCCTCAAGGATGAAACTGATGAATCATAAACATCTTAAATTTGAATAATACTGCTATAATGCCTTCCAAAATGGTCACAGGGGTTTAAATTCTATCTATGAGGGGTTATAGTTCTCCAAATCTGCACCATTTCAAATTACTTATTCGACTTTCTAATTTTGCCTTTAATAATTCTAAAGTGCCTTGCTAATGTCGTTTTATTTTTAATTTCTCTGATTACTAGCAAGGTATCACATCTTCATGTAATCTTTGATCATTTGCCTTCCCCTTCATTCACTCAATATTAACTAAGCAGCTACTCTGAGTCAGGCACTGAATTAGGCTTCTAGGAACCAAATAGTGAATGACTTCATCTTGCTTCCTTGTTTCTTTGTGTTATTATGTTTTCTCTTGGATTTCCTGTCTTTTAAAGGTTGATTTGTAAGCGTTCTTTGCATATCTTAGATATTGAGCAACAAAGTTGTCCCAGTCTCTTATTTATTTGATTTTCTTCTTTGAGTAGAAATGATGTACTCCAATTGATGCCAGTGATCCTGACAAGAGTTGAAACTGTTGAGTCTGGATTTGTTCCCATTTATCTATGAATTAGAAAACCTGGATATGAAAAAATATATTTAGATGACAAATTTTGCTTTCTGTTTGAAGAGGACAGAATCTCTCTGGAATAGCTAATACAGAGTATTCTGTACCAAGAAATACTGTCCTATGTAACCAGCTTACATATTGATTAAAAGATACATCACAGCCAGTATAATGAATGTCATAATTTTTTAGAGATTTTTTTTTTAATTCTCTAATGTAACTACATTGTCGTCATTGCTTAAAGATGTATTGCTGTTTTAAATCAAACTGTCCCACTATCATTGTCATTAGGTCTTGTTTTTGTTCTTTGGGTTTGTTTTCATTTGTTTGTTGTTGTTTTGCTAGAAGGTATGTGCATTTTCTAGATAGAAACAGAGAGAAAGAGAGAGAAAGCACCTCCCTCTCGTAATAAGGCATAGTCATGCCACAATCTGTTCTCTTCCATTCCTCCACCCTGTTGGGATGTTAGGCACTTACGCGTATATGCCTGGCACATTTTTCAAGTCACCAGGTTCAGGACTTGAACCACTTGGTCAGCTATGTGGTATCTGGCTCCCTTAGCCACTAGGCCACAGGACTGTCTTATTGTTACTAATTTTAATTTTTTTTTTTACAAGCAGTGGATCTTCTAAAAAATTATAACCTAAAATCAGAAAACAGGTCGACTATAGTTCCCTGAAAGGTTTATCAGAATACTTGAAATCTTGTAATTATTTTGAGTTTTATTGGAGCACCACGATTTCTTCAGGCTATAGTTTTCTGTGAAGACCAGGATATAAATATTATTTTATTTTTGATACTTAATTCAGTTTTAAAGACTAATTTATGTTTTCCTAAGAGGAATTTTTTTAACTTTTTAGTTATTTTATTTTATTTATTATTTTTTTAAATTTGCTATAGGGCATGTATGCTCACCAGAGAGAGGCAGAGACAGAGAAAGAGAAGGGAAGTGAGAAAGCAAGCCACCAGGTCTGGGACATGAACTGCAGTCAGTCATGTGGGAGTCCAGCACCTTAACCATCACACAATCTGCCATCCCCAAGTGAAACTTTTCTACATCCATTATTTTCCCAAATCTTTTTAGATCTTATTTATACAGAGCAAATATAATTGGTAGAAAATATAAATACTGGCAAACATTCTCAACCTAAATTTTTATTACAATTATTATCAGCCTCTCAGGAGGTTAGGTCCCCATAATCAGTCTCTTCTCCACGTGTTATGGTTAAGCCATGCCTTAAAATAACATTTTAACTGTGCTCAAAAATCAATTTGAACATAAAAAAGGCAGTTAAATTCTATCAAACAACTTCTGTTTGTATCTATTTAACACTAAGTGATACATTTAACAGATGTGTTTACTTCTTTCTGCTTATTTTGGTAATGTTTATGTACAGCCAATATTTACTTTTAAAAGTTGTTTGTTAGAGCTCTAGCTAAAGCTCCTTTAAGATACAAAAAAGAGATACTTTTACTGCCAGATATCCTAGATTAATCTCTATTTACCTTTAGACTGAATGTTACTTAGGGCAAGCATTAATAGCAATAGCAGTTATCTGGGATTTCCCAGAAAGAGTCATGGACTTACAAGAAAGTGAAACCAAGCCCAGCCTGGTGGCACAGTCAATGACAAACGGAACTGTAGAACTGGAAGCCACATGGCTGATTTGGGGTTGGAAGCCACATGGGTGATGTGGGGTTCAGATCCCTGGGTGGATTTGGAAAGATGCCAGGTATGTGCACATGTGCACAGGATCCTGAAGAGATAAAGAATGCTGAGGAAAAGAAATAGCCATATGCTGACTAACAAGAGTCTTTTTCTCTATCTCTCTTTTTCTTTTATGTATGCACATATGCTCACTGTCATGATTAAAATAAATTTAAAAAGAAAATGAAACTAGTTTCTGTACAATAGAGATCATTATCCTACAATGCCACAGATATTTAGACAAGTATAACTAAAATTAGGATGGTTTGCTTTATTCATAGCATATCAGTAAGGTTTTTTTTTTTTTTTTTTTTCCCCATGTAACCATGTACTCCCCAGTGCAATGTGGCTTAAAACAGCAACCATTTTAACTCAATGTTATTCAAGCTGAAAATTTGGGCTATTCTCAGTTGGGTAGCTCCTCTTGGGCTAACTGTTGCATCGCCGTAAGCTGCAGAGTTGGCTGGGGGCTGAGTGGTGTAGGAAATTCTGAGCTGGGACAGTGTTTTTCTGCTCCATGTGGTCTCTTATTCTCCAGCAACCTGAACCCAGGCTTATACGCAAGAGCAACAGGGTGCGATTCCAAGGGACAAATGGAAGCATGAAAAACTCATGGCTTAGGCTTAGGTCTAGTATGTTGTCACTTATACTGTATTTCATTTCCCCAAACAAGTTGAAATTCAAAAGAAAAGAAAATATATTCCATCTCTTGATGGGAGGAACTTCCAAATAACATTGAAGAAAGCATGGATACAGCTAGGGTAAAGGAAGGATTGTGAACAATTGGTTACATACCATAGGAGTTGACAATTTTGAATTCTTTACTAATAGAATAATTGGGAGACCTATTATTTCTTTTTTTAATTTTAATTTATTTTATGCATTCAATTATTTATATCACTACAGCTTGTAAAATGAATTTACCCAGCATGAACACACTTCCCATCAGTCCAGTTGAAGATATCACACATGTTATCATCAACAGACCATCCTTCATTTCTGTGTTCCTCAAATGTCTTGCCTCTCTATTTTTCTCTTTGATTACTTTCTTCTCCCTCTCCCCCATTTCCCACTCTCTTCCCACATTGTCTCCAGTGTCTGTAACCATTTTCCATGCTTCTATATCTTCTAATCTTTCAGTTTCCACCAAAGAGTGTGGACAGTCATTGTACATTAAGGGGAGACATACGATGTCTCTTTCATAGCCTGGCTTGCTTCACTCAGCAGTAAATCTTCCATATTTGTCCACTTTCTGTCAAATGCCAGAGTCTTTTTTTATGGCTGAGTAGTATTCCACAGTATATATGTGCCAGACTTTTTCAACCCATTCATCTGTTTGTGGACATTTAGGTTGGTCCCATGTCTTAGCAACTGTGAATAATGCTGCAATAAACATAGATGGGCAAGCACTTTTTCAACTAAGCATTTTCCTATCCTTTGGGTAGATACCCAAGAGTGGAATTGTTGGATCATATGGTAGTTCCACTTGTAGGTCATTGAGGAACCTTCATATTGCTCTCCACATGGCTGTACTAATTCACATTCCCACCAACAATGCAGGAGTGTTCATTTTTCACCACAGCCTCTACAGCACTTATCATTTTTTGTTTTTTAAATCTTAGCAATTCTGACTGGGGTTAGGTGGTATCTCATTGTGGCTTTGATCTGCATCTCCTTTATGATGAGGGATGTTGAGCATTTTTTTATATGCTTTTTAGCTGTTTGTAAGTCCTCCTTAGAGTGTTGTTTATTCAGCTCATTTTCCCATCTTTTAATTGGGTTAATCCTTTTTTTGCCAGGTAAGTCACTTGCATTCCCTGTTGTATTCTGGTTATCAGTCCCTTATCTGAGGTATAGTTTACAAAAATATTCTCCCATTTGAAGGGTTGTTGATCCACACTAATTACTGAATCCTTTGCTGTACATAAACTTCTTAATCTGATGTAATCCCACTTGTCTATTTTTGGTGCTTCCAGGGTCTTATTTAAGAATTCTTTGCCGGGACCAGCAGTTAGTGTAATGGCTATGTCGCTGGACTCCCACTTAGTCGACCACGGTTCGAGTCCCGGACCCAGTGGCTTACACTCACACCGGGCGCGTGTGCGTGCGTGCCCAAGATCCCAAGAGGAGAATGGAGGAGAAGGGATTGCGGCGTGGCCATCTCCCCTGGGGGGTGATTTCTGGCTTTCTGTCTCTCTGTCTCTCTCTCTCTGTCTGGCGAACGCGCGCGCCCTATAGCAAAAACCTCTCAAAAAAAAAAAAAAAAAAAGATTTGTCTACTCTGATGTCTTCCAGAGTTTCCCTAGTATTTTCCACCAGTAGTTTTACATTTGAGATCTTAGGTTTAGATATTTGATCCACTTCTAGTTGATTTTTGTTAATGGTGAGAGATAGGAATCCAGATTCATCTTTGTGTGGGTGGATATCTAGGTTTTCCAGCACCGTTTGTTAAATAGTTTTTCTTTTTCTCACTGGATTGATCAGTGACCTTTATCAAAATTTAATTGGATGTATGACTTGGGATTGGGTTATCTCTTCTGTTTCATTGGTCCACATGTCTGTTTTTGTGCCAATATCCTGCTGTTTGAACATCCCAGCTTTGCAATATATTTTGGGGTCAGGGAGTGAGATGCTGCCTACTCCACTCTTCTTGTACAGGATTGTGTTGGCAATACAGGGTCTTTTATGATTCCAGGCAAATTATATGATTGTTTTTTCTAGATCTGTAAAGAATGTCACTGGTAATTTGATTAGGATTGCCTTAAATATGTAGATTAATTTGGGTAGGATGGCCATTTTGATTATACTAACTCTTCCAATCCAGGAACATGGGATGTTCTTCCACTTTTTTGGGTTATTTTTAACTTCTTCTTAAAAGATTTTTATAGTTTTCCTTATAGATGTCTTTGACTTGGTTAGATTTATTCCCAGGTATCTTATGTGTTTTGTGGTTATAGTAAATGGGATTACTTTCTTCAGTTCTATTTCGATCCTCTTGTTGTTCATATATAGAAATGCTATAGATTTTTTGTATGTTGATTTTTGTATCCTGCCACCTTATTCTATTCACTTATCACTTCTAGTTTTTTCGTGGATAACTTTGGGTCTTTTTATGTATATAATCATGTCATGTGCAAATAGAGATGATTTCACTTCTTCTTTCCCTATTTGAATGCGCTTTATTTTGCTCTCTTTTCTGATTGCATTGGCTAGGACTTCCAGAACTATATTGAAAAGGAGCAGAGAAAGTGGGCAGCCTTGTCTTGTACAAGTTTTTAGTGGAAAAGCTTTCAGTTTCTTCCCATTCAGTGTGATGTCAGGTATGGTTTTTTTTTTAATTAATTTATTTTTCATTTTATTTTCTTTTATACATTCAATCACATTATTATTTATCTTACAAAATAGATATTTCAACAAGTGGACATCTCTCCCCAACACAGTTGACAAAGTAACAAAACATCCTCAACTGACAATACCAAACCTCCCTGTGACATCAATATTTTGCCTCCCTATTTTTCTTCTAAATTAATGTGAAACATTAGGAGAGAAGTCTTTCTTATTCGTATTTACTGTTTTTTTTTTAATTTTTATTTATTTATTTCCATTCATTCACTGTACATCATTATAGCATACAAAATGAGATTTTTCCATTCACAGTGCACTGTATATTGGCTCAATCAAGCATATCAAGATGTGTGTTATTGTCAACACATAATTTTCCATTTCTTGTTTTCTGTATATTTTGCCTTTTTTCCCATCCTTGATTCCCTATCTCACCCTCTACCATCTCCCACCCACCTCCCACATTGTGTCTGGTATCTATTGTTGCTTTCTCTGCCTCCCCTATTTTATTGTTTCACTAAATATCTTAATAAATCTAAATATTTTCAATAGAAAGCACAGCTGAAATATACATATCCATGAACACAAGTCTGACTTTAGGCATGAACCTCAGTGAGTAGAATGAACATACTATAAAGTAGCACCTACCTAGGGCTATATAGCTTACTGCAGTCATCAGATAGGTATTTTTAATGCCCTTTTTTTTCTGAAAAATTTTTTTTCTATTAATTTACATTCATTCCCTGAGCATCATCACAACATACAAAATGTGGTTTCCCATCTAGAATAAACTGGATAGTGGCTTAATCATGCATGTTATCATCTATAATATTCCATTTCTACTTTCATGTATATATTTTTTTTACCCCATGTCTGACCCTCTGCCCTATTCCACTCTCTTATTACACTATCTCTGCTATCTACAGTTATCTTCAATTCCTTTTCTCCTGACATTTCATTGATCACACAATATCATAAGTAATCTAACTATTTACAATAGCAAGTTCAGCTGATGGTTTCAAGAAAAGCAGTTTTGAACTAGTAAGGATATTTCCTTGAAACTTAAGATTTCAAGGTTAGTATTCTGTTCAAATATTAGGTACATGAATCCATTGACAGCTCAAGACAGGACAAAAATCCTTAAAACCGGACAACAAAGCTTAGAAGAAAAGCAGCAATATTTTAGTCAAGTCATAGAATGCTATTTCATCAGTTCAGTCTCATGTACTTAATTTTCTTCTGTTTCTGTTGAGGTTCGATTTTCCAGATTGAGCTCTGGGATATAATACTCAACTCCAGACTTTGTCCCTACAATTAAATTGCCCATTTTCTTAGTTTCTGAACTCTTGGTTCTGTGTGTCTGCATTTAATTTTACTGACATAGCACTACCTTAAGAACTTCTTGGAGATCTGGTCTGGTGCTGGTAAATTCTTTCAGGTCTTGTTTATCTAGGAATGTTCATGTCTTTTCTTCCCAAATGAATGATAACCTTGCTGGGTACAGAATTCTCAGTTGAAATTGCTTTTCCCTTAATGCTTTGAATATATTCTCCCATTCTCTCCTCGCTCGCATTGTTTCCAATGAGAGGTCTGCCGTTAGTCTGATGGGATATCCTTTGTAGGTAACTTGCCTTTTTTCTCTTGCCAGTCTTAGTATCTTGTCTTTGTCTGTGGTTTTGGTCAATCTGGCTATAATGTGTCTTGGAAAAGATCTTCTTGGGTTGATTCTATTTGGGGTCCTCTGTACTTCTTGGGAATGGATCTTTGAGTGCCTCTCCAGGTTTGGAAAGTTTTCTTGCAGGATTTCATGGAATAGATTATCAATGCCCTTATGAGTTTCTTCGCCTTCTGGGATGCCTATTATCCGGATGTTTGGACGTTTAATTGTATCTACTATTTCTCGTATATTCTCAAAATTTTGGGCCATTTTCTCAGTTTTCATGGTGGATTTTTCTAGGCCAGCAATTTTCTCTTCTACATCTGAGATTCTATTTTCTGTATGATCTAGTCTGCTTTCAATACTTTCAAGGGAAATTTTGACTTCTTGTATTATAGCCTTCATCTCTAACAGTTCCATCTGATTCTTTTGTAATGTGTGAAATTCCTCTTTTAGATCTTGCATGAATTTCCTCACCTCCTGGAACTCTTCAACTCCTTTCTCCTTCCTCTTCAGTAGTTCCTTGTCTCTCTTCTCTTCCATTGCTGTAAGCTTTGCCATTATGAATGTTCTGAATTCTTTATCAGACATTTCCATGACTTCCATTGAACTGTGTGTGGATGAAGAGGAGTTATCCTTTTCTCTTGGAGGAGAGTTATTTTCTTGCTTCCCCATATTTCTTGTGGTTCTGCAGTGATTTCTAGTCATCTTGTGGATGGTCGATTTCATCCCAAACTTGGAAGTTCAATCTGAGGGTCGAGGACTGTGTAGAAAAGGAAACAGAGAGAGGGAAACAAAAGCAACAACAGCAAAAACAAAAACAAAAACAAAAACAAAAAACAAAAATGGACAACAAACAAAGAAAAAGCGAAAAATTGAAGAGAAAAACTTTCAAATAAAACTTAAAAAAAAGGAAAATTAATATTCAAAAAATTTCAAAATAATCCAAAAATTAGAAAACCGTGCGGCACGCAAGCGCCACGCAACATGGCTAGATCACAGGAGCCATGGAGCTGGTTCTTGAAGAAGGGCTGTTCTGTTCCCTCTGCCTCTCCTGGGTGGGGAGTGGGAGAGGAAATTATTAACAAGATAAAGGGCTAGGCGGGGCCAACAGGCCCAGAAAGATGCCTCACCTTAAACAAAATTCTAAAAAGCAAAAATTTAAAAAAAAAAAGAGAGAGGAGTCAGAGACAGAGACAGAGATAGAGAGAGACAAAGACAGATACAAAGAGAGGAGGCCTGAGTCTTCCTACCACGCGAGTTGTCTATACTGGAGGCTGAATTATTAGTGGGATCTCTTCATTCCTCCGTTTCCCCCAAAATGGCTAGATCGCAGGAGCCATGGAGCTGGTTCTTGAAGAAGGGCTGTTCTGTTCCCTCTGCCTCTCCTCAGGTATGGGTTTTTCAAAGAAGGCTTTTATTGTATTAAGAAATGACTCTTTAGTGCCAATTTTGCTGAGAATCTTAATCGGGAAGGAACTTTGTATTTTATCAAATGTTTTTTCTGCATCAGTTGATGTGATCATATGGTTTTTATCTTTCTTTCTGTTAATATAGTGTATTACATTCATGATTTTCCATATATTGAACCACCATTGTATCTCTGGAATAAAGCCTACATGGTAATGCTATATAACCTTTTTTGTTAAGAGAGTATTTTGTTGTTGTTGTTATTTTGTTTTGTTTTCTTGCTATAAGGTGAATGTGCTCTCCAGAGAGACAGAGAGAGTTAGAGAGACAAAAAAGTAAGAAATCACCCCCAGTCCCGGGGATGGCCAGGTCACTATCTCTTCTCCTCCATTCTCCCCTTGAGATTTTGGGCACACACGCACATGCACCTGGTGTGAGTTTTAAGCCACTGTGTCTGGGACTCAAAATGCAATCGACTACATGGGAATCCAGTGACATAACGATTACGCCATTTGCTGGTCCTAATGTATAATCTTTTTTATATGTTGTTGGATACAATTTGCTAGTATCTTGTTGAGAATTTTTAAAGCTGTATTCATCAGAGACATTGGTCTGTAGTTTTCCTTTTTTTGTCATGTCCTTAAATGTTTTGGGGATGAGGGTGATGGAGGCTTGTGGGAGGCTGCGCACCAGCGAATATTGCCCTTAGGTTTCGGTTTCTCAGCAAACAATTACACAATGCCAAAGGCCATGGTTGGCTCCCCTTCAAAACCTCACCCTCAAAACTATACTCTGATTGGCCACTAGAATCCCTCAGATTTGCATATCCGGTACCTCATGATTGGTCCACAAAAGCAACCAATCATAACCCAACTTTTAATAATCAATCACTGCCCACCAACATGTATATAACTATGATCCCTGGCCCACAATCGCCAGATGACCCTGAAAACCCTGAAGAGCTGTGACACTGCGTCATCTCTGGACGACCCTGAAGAGCTGTGACACTGTGTCGTCTCCATGCTGGCCACAATAAACGGACAACCCTGAAGAGTTGTAACACTGAGTCGTCTCCGTGTTGTAACGCTGTGCCGTTCATCCCGTCTCTCACTCCTTCCCTCAGGAAACCTGTTTGACTGTCCTGTGGGTCGGGACAGAGGCTTCATAAAATGAATTTGGGAAGGTCCCTTTCTTTTGGATCTTTTGAAATAGTTTTAGTGGAATGGGGAGTAACTCTTCTTTAAAATTTTTGTGGAATTCAGAAATGAAACCATCAGGACCTGGGCTTTTAGTGTTGGGAGTTTTTTTTTTTTTTTTTTTTTTTTTTTTAATTACTGATTTAATCTCATTGCTCGTTATGGGTCTATTCAGACTTTCTATGTCTTCCTGATTCAATCTCAGTAGAATATATGTGTTCAGGAATTTGTCCATCTCATCAAGGTTTTCTTGTTTGTTGGCGTATAGTCGCTCATAGTATTCTCTAATGATGTTTTTTATTTCTATTGTTCGTAATGTTGCCAGTTGCATTGTGAATTTGATTTACCTGGTTCCTTTCTCTCTTTTTAATTAGTTAATGGTGTGTCAATTTTCTTTATATTTTCACAGAATCGGTTTTTGGTTTCATTTATTTTCTATATAATTCGTTTTTTTTTCTATTTCACTTATTTCTCTTGGATCTTTATTATTTCTTTTCTCCTGGCATTTTTGTTTGTGCTTTTGTTGTTGTTTTTCCAATTTCCCAAGGCATGATGTTAGGTTGTCCATTTGCTATATTCCCTTCTTTTTCTTATGCACACTAATTGCTATGAACTTCCCTCTTATGACCACTTTTGCTGTATCCCATTGGTTATGGAAACTCGTGTATTCATTATCACTGCTTTCAATGAATCTTTTCATTTTGGTCTTAATTTCTTTAGTAGTTGTGACGTCATTCAGGAATAGGTTGTTTAGCTTACATATGTTTGTATATTTTTACGGGTTTTTTTCTAAAATTAACATCAAATTTAATTCCATCATGGTCCAAGAAGATGCTGGATTTAGTTTCTATGCCTTTGAATCTGTAAAGGCTTGTTTTGTGCCCTATCAAATCGTCAATCTTCTAAAAGGTCCTATACAGGGGTGAGAAAAATGTATATTTCCTGGTTTGGGGGTGGAAGGCTTTATAGATGTCTGTCAAGTACATTTGATTTATAGTATCATTTAGATTCTGTATCTTTTTGCTTATTTTTTGTCTAGATGATCAGTCTAAAGGAGATAGCCTGGTATTTAGATCCTCAATGACTGGTGTGTTGAAGCCTCTCTCTCCTTTTAGATCTAGTAGTCTTTCCTTCATGTATTTCAGTGCTCCTGAATTGGGTGCATAGATATTTATAAGCATTATATCTTCTTGATGGATTAGCTCTTTTACTACTTTATAATGCACTTCTTTATCTCTTCTTACAGTTTTTGTCTTGAAGTCTATTTTGTCTGAAATCCGTATCACAACACCAGCCCTTTTTGGTTTCTATATGCATGAAATACCTTTTTCCAATCCTTCATTTTTATTCAATGTATGTCTTTATCCATGAGGTGTGTTTCTTATAGGCAACAGATAGAGGGTTTTGGTTTTTCTATCCATTCAGCCAGTCTGTGTCTTTCGATTGGAGAATTTAATCCATTAACATTCAACATTATTATCGATATTTCCAGACTTGTCCCTACCATCATGTGAAAGCTATTTTCTTAGTTGTTTTTTGTTCTTGTATTTCTGTCTGTCTCTTTTTAGTTTTCCTGGTAAAGCATTCCCTCCGGCACTTCTTGAAGAGCTGGTCTGGTGTTGGTAAATTCTTTCAGACTTTGTTTATCTGAGAGTGTTTTTATCTTTTCTTCCCATTTGAAGGATAATATTGCCAGGTATAATACTCTTGCCTGAAATTATTTTTCTTTTAACGCTTTGAATACATCTTCCCACTCTTGCCTTTCTTGCATGTTTCCATTGAGTAGTCTGATGTTAACCTGATGGGATAAACTCTGTAAATAACATTTCTCTCTTGTAATTTTTAGAAACTTCATCTATGATTTTGGCCAATCTGGCTATTATATACTGTGGAGAGGAACTTCTTGGGTTGATTCTATTTGGGGTCCTTTGTATTTATTTCTTGGGTCTGGATGTTGAATGCTTCTCTAGGCTTAGAAAGCTTTCCTTTAGGATTTCATGGAATAAATTATCAATACCCTTATTAGATTCTTCACTGTTTGGGATTCCAATTATTTGGATGTTTGGGTGTCTAATGGTATCTAGTATTTCCTATATATGATCCTCATTTTTTTATTCTTTTTGGTAATTTATTTTTCTAGGTCCAAGGTTTTGTCTTCTAGATTCAAGACTTGATCATCTGCATGATTTACTCTACTTTTAATACTTTCAAAGAAGGCTTTAAGTCCTTGTATTACAACCTTCATCTCTAACAGTTCTGTTTTTGTTTTGTTTTGTTTTGTTTTGTTTTTATGGTGTCTATTCTTTCAAATATTGGAAAGACTTCCTCATCTCTTGGAGTTTATTTATTTTTTCTCTTGCATCTCGTAGAGTTTTGTCACCAGGAATGTTCTGAATTATTTTTCTGACATTTTGGTAGCTTCCTCTGTTTATTCAAAAGTTGGAGGCAAGTTACTGTGCTCTCTGTAGATATATTTTCTGGTTTTATCATACTTGAGGCTCCTCTGCAATTTTTAGACAATCAGTAACGCATTCACTTTTGGATAACTCTTGGAGATGGTTTCTGCACCTGTAGGCTGGTTTGTTTCCTTTTTGTTGTGAATTGCTTCTGTGCCAGTGTCTCTCTTCTTTTGTGGTTAGCAATGTGGTACCCACAGGAGGAGTTTTCTGTTCAGGTTTCTGAAGAGGAGTTTCTCCCTTTTGGATGGTGGTTCAGTGGGTGCGGGGAGGTGAGGATTCCTCTGAGCCTCACAATATTTTGATTTTTGAAAACGATAAATTTAGACCTGTCTAGTCCCTCTGGGGATGGAGGCTGAAAAGCAAAATGACAATGTAAGATAGAAGAAAGAGAGAAAATAAAAGAGGGAGAAAGAAAAAGAATGAAAGAATTAGGCAGGGGACTTCAGATTGAGATGGAGTCTGTTTAAGAGGCCTGGAATTCCCTTGTTCTATGTGGGGGAAGAGAAGTAAAGAGTTAGCAAAAGAAAGGGGATAAAGAAAAAAAATGAAAAGAAACAAACTCATACCTTCCTGAGACCGGAGGGTGGACTCTGAAGTTTAGAGCTGGGGCTGGGACTGAAATTCAGCCCTGCCTTAGATTGCCTGACTGGGCAGAGGGCTTCAGATGGAGAGGGAGTCTGTTCACTAATACAGTAATTTTTTAAGTTTTATTTTAATTCACTTCTTTCATAAGTGAAAAAGAGACAGAGAGAGAAAGTGAAAAGTCACCCCTCCTAGGGGGAAGGTGACCAAGCCATAAACCCTTCTCCTCCTTTCTTCTCTTGGGATTTTAGTCCTTCTCCTTTCTTTTCTTGGGATTTTAGGCATGTGTATGCCCAGCATGTTTCTCAAGCTACTGGGTTCAGGACTCAAACCACACAGTTGGCCATGTGGAATCCAGGTGACTTAACCCCCACATCATCTGCTGGTCCAATAATTTTGCAATTTGTTCATTGACACAATATTTCAACTTTTTAAAGCCACAGATAAACCAACTGACAGAACCAGTGCATGGATTTTAAAATGAGAACTACAGTCAGTTATCACTACTAATAAAGGTTAAATACACCATCTTCTAATATGATGTACCTTTCACATTTAAGTCCAATTTTCTAAATATACAATACTATAATGACAGTAAGATAGTTTTATCACTGTTATTAATTGGTTCATAGTAATCGATATAAAATCAACAGAGTTTTCAACTGTGAAGGACTATTTTAACCTAGAATAGTAATTAAAACTAATTTTTAAACAGGAGTATTTGAACAAGTATTTATGTGACTATTCCACGTTAACACAAAGACTTCTTCATTAATCCTCTTATATTTCTGAGGAGCTGTTTTTCTTGGTTTTATTTTATTTTTAAATCCATTGTTTTTCTCTCAGTAACTTTATTTCTGACCTTTCAGTCTAAAAAAAATCAACAACAGACATTTTCCTCTTTATTAAATGATTGATTTCCAGAAACATGAAACTATAGAGGGAAGAAATGAAGTTTACTGAAAAAAACATTCATGTCTCTGACATACATTGTTTGACAGGGAAAACATGACATTTTACTTTGGTATTGAAAAGTAAGCAGGTCAGGACTGTTTCTAAGCTGCAAGCAAAAACTAAGTGATAACATATACTCCTGGGAGTGCCCTGATAGATCTGAACAGGCAAGGTCCAAGGTGAAAGATTCTAAAACATCACAGAGAAATCCTTTGAGGCCTGAAATTGAGCTGATTCATTTTGTCCCCTAAACATAGCAAAGAGAGACTGACTACTTTCTCCTCTATAAATCTTTTATAGTAAACCATACATTTGTATAAATCTTCCCACACACTGGAGGGCAAAGCTGTTAATAGTTAAGCACTATGACTTATGATTTTTAAATTTTAATTAATTAATTAATTATTACTATTATTTTATATATTCATTTGCTATACTTCATTTAGGTTCTAAGAGAATTTACTCAACATGAAATATACCTCAGACCAGTCCAGTTGAAAATACTGTATAATCATCATCAACAGGTAATAAAACATTTCTGTGTCCCACACGTCTTACCTCTCTCTTGTTTCTCCCTAATTTCCTTTCCTACCCTCTTCCCCTCTCCCACCCTCCTTCCATACTGTCTTTAGTGTTCCTAACTATTTTAAATACTTTCATGTTCTCCAATTTTTGAATCTTTACCATAGGGTGAGGACATCAGTATATACTGAATGAAGATAAACAACATCTCTCTTTCATAGCCTGACTCACTTCATTCAGAAATAAATCTACATTCATCCACTCTCTCAAATGCCATGGTTTTGTTTTTTTATGGGTGAATAGTATTCCTTGCAGTATATGTGCCACACTCTTACAATCCATTCATCTTTTTGTGGACATATGGGTTGGTTCCATGTCTTGGCAATCATGAATTATGCCACAATAAACATAGATGTGCAAGCATTTCTCCAGCTGAGCATTCTCCCTTCATTTGGGAAGATACCCAGGAGTGGAATTGCTGGATCACACGATAGTTCTATTTGAAGGTCTTTGAGGAACCTCCATATTGTTTTCCACAATGGCTGCACCAATTTACATTCCCACCAATAGTGTAGGAGAGTTTCCTTTTTCTCACAACTCTGCCAGCACTTATCTTTATTTATTTATTTATTTATTTATTTATTTATTTATTTATTTTCCTAATCTGCACCATTCTGACTAGGGTTATGTGGTATCTCATTGTAGTTTTGATCAGCATCTCCCTTATGATGAGGAATATCGAGCATTTTTTTCATATGCTTTTTGGCTGTTTGTATGCCTTCCTTAGAGAGTTGTTAGTTCAGCTCATTTTCCCATCTTTTAATTGAGTTAATCAATTTTTTCCCCAGGTAAACCACTTGAGTTCCCTGTGTATTCTTGTTATAAGTCCCTTATCTGAGGTATAGTTTACAAAAATACTCTCCCATTCTGAGGGCTGTCGTTTCATACTAATTGCTATGTCTTTTGCCATACAGAAACTTCTTAGTCTGATGTAATTGCACCTGTTTATTTTTTGGATTATTGTCTGTGTTTTGAGGTCTTATTTAAGAAGTCTTTGCCTACCCCAATATCTCCCAGAGTTTTCCCAGTGTTTTCCACCAGTAGTTTCATAGTTTGGGGTCTTAAGTTTAGATCTTTGATCTCCTTCTAGTTGATTTTTCTTAATGATGAGAAACATGGGTTCAGATTCATCTATCTCCAGGTGTGTATACTCAGTATACACAGCACCATTTGCTAAAGAGGTTTTTCTTTTTCCATGTGATTGACTGGTACCCTGACTTATAATTTTTTAAAAAGTTGCAGGAGGACATATGCATTCACCAAGAAAGAGTGACACAGAGAGAGAGAAGAAGGAGAAGGAGAAAGGATCTCCCAATGGTGGGTAGTCATGCTGAAATTACTTCATTTCTCCACTCTGTCGGGATTTGGGGCATATACACATGCCCCTGGCATGTTTCTTAACCTGCTGGGGCAGGATTCCAGTCACTTGTTGGGCCATGTGAGATCCGGCTGCTTTAACCACCAGGCCATGGAACTGGCCAATAACTTACAATTTCTTTAAAAGATTAAACTAATTTCTCAAATTCACAGAAGTTACTTACCTGAAAACAATTTTGAGTGTGAGAAAATAAAATCTATGTCTAGAAAGAAACAATTATAAATATATCATTAGAATATACCTTCTCACAAAAATATGAAAATCAAACATGAATTGATTTTCTCCAAGCTAAGCTGTTTATATGAAGTAATTTTTATAGCATACATTTAATAATTAAGCATTATTTGTAAAACCAACTTTTCTCAAATTCTTCCAAAAATTTGAAGAGGAAAAACCCTTTGTTTTTTTTTTTTTTTTGAGAGGGAGGTTTTTTGCTATAGGTCGTGTGCACTTCCTAGAGAGATAGAGAGAGACAGAGAGACAGAAAGCAAGAAACCACTCCACCCCCGCCCCTCGGGGAGATGACCATGCCACAATCCCTTCTCTTCCACATGTGCTCAGAGTGAGATTCAAGCCTCCAGGTCTGGGACTCAAACCACAATTTACTATGTGGGAGTTTAGCAATGTAACCATTATGCCGTCCGCTGGTCCCACAGAAAATACTTTCAAACTCATTTTATGAAGTCATCATTACCCTAAGTTTGTGCTGTTAGTTAGGAACTCTTCATTTATTCCTTCCACAGACCCCTGGTAACCTCTTTTCCACCCTTAGATTCTGTGAATTTGGCTATTTTAGATACATCTTGTAAGTGGAATCATAAATTAATCTTTCTGTTACAGATTTATTTCACTTAACATTATGTCATCAAAGTTTATTGATATTGATGTATACTGTAGAATTTTTTTTTTTCTTATGCTGAATACTATTCCATTGTATGTGTATATCACATTTTAAAATCTATACATGTGTTTCTGGACATGTAGGTTGTTCCCACATCTCGGCTACTGTGAATAGTGCTGCAATGTGTATTGGAGTGCTGATACTTTTTCAAGATGCTCATTTTAATTCTGGATTTGAGAAATATACAGAAGTGGAATTATTGTATTTTTGTATTTTATGGTAGTTGCTTTTTTTGAGGAATATACATTCTGTTTTCCTAATCAGACTTATTTTGCATTCCAATCAACAGTGTGAAAGGGTTTCAATTTTTTCACATTCTCACAACACTTTAAGGAGTAATAGCCACTATGAAAGGCATGATCGATATGTCCTTGCAGTTTTGATTTGCATTTCCCTGATGATGAGTGACATTGAGCATTTTTTCATAAAACCTATGTCTTTTATTATCACTCTATGTCTTTTTTCTGAGAAATATCTATTCAAATCTCTTGCTCATTTTTACATCAGGTTATTTGTTTTTCTGCTATTGAGTTATGTGAGTTTCTTCTATATTTTGGACATTAGCCCTTTATCAGATACATGGTTCACAAATATTTCCTCCCAATTAGTAGACTTTTTTATTTTTTTTATAAAATTATAATTTCTGATTTACATATAATAGTTGTACTCTTCGTGAAATATAATATAGTTTTCACAGCATGTGTACATGTATAATAATCAAATCAAGGAAATCAACATATTCATCATCTTCGACAAAGAGTTGAAATTCAATGTTATGTTGAACATCTTTGATATTCCTTCTATTTTCTTTTTTTTTTTTTTTTTTTTTTTTTTTTGTGGAGAGGTTCTTTTGCTATAGGGTGCTTGCGCTCTCCAGACAGACAGAGAGAGACAGAGAGACAGAAAGCCAGAAATCACCCCCAGGGGGGATGGTCACGCCGCAATCCCTTCTCCTCCATTCTCCTCTTGGGATCTTGGGCACGCACGCACACGCGCCCGGCGTGAGTTGTAAGCCACCGGGTCCAGGACGCGAACCGCGGTCAACTAAGTGGGAGTCCAGCGACATAGCCATTACGCTAACTGCTGGTCCCTATTAGTTTTATTTTTATATACATATTATATTGGCAATATCTTTTTTGTGTTAATGTTTTAATTTTATTATTATTATTTATGCATTTAGTAGTTATACAACATTTAGTTTGTAAAGAGATTTTATCCAACATGATATATGCCACACAGCAGGCGAGTTGAGAATACTATACACACCATTGCCAACAGGCAACAAACCATATCTGTGACCCACAAATGTCTTACTACTCTATTTTTCCCTTATTTCCCTTCCTGCACTCTTTCTCCCCTCTCCCACTCTCCTTCCACTTTGTCCCCAGTGTCCATAGCAATTTTCTGTGCCTTTTATGTCCTCCAGTCTTTCAGTCTCTGTCATAGAGTTTAGACAGTCAGTATAGGTTAAGTGGAGACACACAATGTCTCTCTTTCATAACCTGATTTGCTTCACTCAGCAATAAATCTTTCATGTTTGTCCACTCTCTATCAAATGCCAGCGTATCATGTTTTTTTTGTTGTTGTTGTTGTTGGTGGTGGTGGTGGTTTTTTTTTTATAGCTGAGTAGTATTCCATGGAGATATGTGCCACACTTTTTTAATCCATTCATTTGTTTGTGGACATTTTGGTTGGTTCCATGTCAACAATCGTGAATAATGCCTCAGTAAATATAGTTGTGCAAATGCTTTTCTTTTTTTTTTTTTTTTTTGAGAGGTTTTTGCTATAGGGCGTGTGCGCTCGCCAGACAGACAGAGAGAGACAGAGAGACTGAAAGCGAGAAATCACTCCCCGGGGGGATGGCCACGCCGCAATCCCTTCTCCTCCATTCTCCTCTCGGGATCTTGGGCACGCACGCACACGTGCCCGGCGTGAGTTTAAGCCACCGGGTCTGGGACTCAAACCACGGTCGACTATGTGGGAGTCCAGCGACATAGCCATTACGCTACCTGCTGATCGCATGCAAATGCTTTTCTGACTAAGCATTCTCCTGTCCTTTGGGTAGATACCCAGGAATGGAGTTGCTGGATCATATGGTAGTTCTATTTGAATGTCTTTGAGGAACCTCCATATTCTTCTCCACAGTAGCTGGACCAATTTACATTCCCATCAACAATGTAGGAGAGTTTCTCTTTCACCACATCGCCTCCAGCACTTAATCATTTTTTGTTTTTAAAGTTTTCGCCATTCTGACTGGGGTTAGGTGATATCTCATTGTGGTTTTGATCTGCATTTCTGTTATGATAAGGTATGTTGAGCATTTTTTCATATGCTTTTCGGCTATTCATATGTCTTCCTTGGAGAGTTGTTTATTCAGCTCATTTTCCTGTCTTTTAATTGTATTAATAATTTTCTTCCAGGTAAGTCGCTTGAGTTCCCTGTGTATTCTGCTTATCAGTCCCTTAACTGAGAGATAGTAAGCAAAAATTCTCTCCCATTCTGAAGGTTATTGATTCACACTAATTACTGAATCCTTTGCTGTGCAGAAACTTCCTTATCTGATGTAATCCCACTTGTTTCTTTTGGGGATTATTGCCTGTGTTTTGGGGGTCTTGCTTAAGAAGTCTTTGCCTACCCCAATGTCAACCAGAGTTTCCCAGTGTTTTCCAGCAGTAGTTTTATAGTTTGAGATCTTAGGTCTAGATCTTTGATCACCTTTGAGTTGATTTTTGTTAATAGTGAAAGACAGGGGTTCATATTCATCTTTTTGCAGTTGGATACTCAGTTTTTTCAGCACCAATGGATAAAGAGGTTTTCCTTCTCTCATGGAATCTACTGGTACCCTTTGTCAAAGATTAGTTGGCTGTATGTTTTGGGGTTTGTTTCTGGGGTCTCTACTCTGTTTCATTGGCCACATGTCTGCTTTTGCAGCAATATCATGCTGTTTTGATTTTCATACCTTTGTAATATACTTTGGGGTCAGGAAGAGAGATGCCATCCACTTCATTCATCTTGCTCAGCATGACTTTGGCAATATGTGGTGTTTTATGATTCCAGACAAATTCTGTGGTTGTCTTTTCTAGATCCGTGATTAATGTCTCTTGTAATTTTATAGGGATTTCATTAAATATGTACATTTTTTTTGGTAGGATTGCTATTGTGATTATATTGATTCTCCCAATCCAGAAACATGGGATATCCTTCCACTTTTTTGTCCTTTTCTGTTTCTTTTTTTTAATATTTTCATAGTTTTCCTTTTAAAGGTCCTTAACTTCCTTAGTTTTATTCCTAGGTATCTTATATACTTCTTTTTTTTTTTTTTTTTTTTTGAGAAGTTTTTGCTATAGGGAGCGTGTGCTTGCCAGACAGAGAGACAGAAAGTGAGAAATCACCCCCCTAGGGGGGAGGGTCATGCCACAATCACTTCTCCTCCATTCTCCTCTTGGGATCTTTGGCACACACATGCACACGTGCCTGGCATGAGATTTAAGCCACCGGGTCCAGGACATGAACCGTGGTCGACTACATGGGAGTCCAGCAACATAGCCATTACGCTAACTGCTGGTCCCATATACTTCTTGTGGCTATGGTAAATGGGATTACTTTCTTCAGTTCTTTTTCTGTCTGCTTGTTGTTTGTATATAAATGCTATAGATTTTTGTAAGTTAATTTTTTATACTGCCACTTTATTGTATGCATTTATTACTTCAAGAAATTTTTTGTGGATGCTATCGGGTCTTCTATGTAACAATCATTTCATCTGCAAACAGAGATAATTTCAACTCTTCTTTCCCTATTGGAATGCCTTTTGTTTCATTCTCTTGCCTGATCTCATTAGCTAGGATTTTCAGTACTATACTGAATGGGAGTGGAGAGAGTGGGCAGCCTTGTCTTGTGCCAGTTTTTAGTGGAAAAGCTTTTAGCTTTTCTCCATTTAGTATAAAGTTAGCTATAGGTTTTTCATAGATGGCTTTTATTATGCTGAGAAATGATCCTTCTATGGAGATTTTACTGAGAGTGTTAATCATGAAGGAAAGTTATATTTTGTCAAATGCTTTTTCCACATGGATCAAAATGATCATATGATTTTTATCTGTCTTTCTGTTCATATGGTGTATTATGTTTTTGGTTTTGTGTATGTTGAACCGCCCTTGCATCTCCGGAATAAAGCCTACCTGGTCACGATGAATAACTTTTTATATATGCTGTTGATCACTGTTAGCAAGTATCTTGTTGAGAATTTTTGCATCTATATTCATCAGAGATACAGGTCTTTAGTTTTCCTTTCTTGTCATGTCCTCATCCATTTTGGAAACGAGGGTGATGGAGACTTCATAGAATGAATTTTGAAGAGTTCCTTCATTTTGAATCTCTAGAAACAGTTTGAGTAGAATGGGGTTACCTTTTCTTTAAAAGTTTTGTATAATTCAGCAGTGAAACCATTGGGACCTGGACTTTTCTTTATTGAGAGTTTATTACTGATTCAATCTCATTGCTTGTTACAGGTCTATTCAGGCTTTCTATGTCCTCCTGACTCAATATTGGTAGATTATATGTGTCCAGGAATTTTTCCATCTCATCCAGGTTTTCTTGTTTGTTGGCATATAGTCGCTCATAGTATCCTCTAATGATGTTTTATATTTCTATTATGTCTGTTGTAATGTTGCCTGATTCATTGCGAATTAGATTTATCTGGTTTCTTTCTCTCTTCTTAATTAGTCTAGCTAATGGTGTGTCAATCCTGTTTATCATTTCAAAGGAAGAGCTTTTGCTTTCATTTAATTTTTGTATAATTCATTTATTGTCTATTTCATTTATTTCTGCTCTAATCTTTATTATTTCTTATCTCCTGGCATTTTTTGGATTGTTTTTGTTTTTGTTTTACCAAATCCCTGAGGCATGATGTTAGGTTGTACTTTTGCCACCTTCCCATCTTTTTCTTATGCGCACTAATTGTTATGAACTTCCGTCTTATGATTGCTTCTGCAGTGTCCCATAGATTATGGAAATTTGTGTACACATTATCATTTGTTTCCATGAATCTTTTGATTTCAGCATTAATCTCTTCAATAGTCATGAAGTCATTTAGAACTAGGTTATTTAGTTTCCATGTATTTGTGCTTTTTTGAGGGTTTTTCCTGAGGTTAATTTCAAGTTTAATTCCATCATGGTTGGTGAAGATGCCGGTTATAGTTTCTATGCCTTTGAATCTGTAAAGGCTAATTTTGTGTCCTATCATGTGGTCAATCTTCGAGAAGTATCATGCACAGCTGATAAAAATGTATATTTTGTATTTTTGGGATGGAAAGTTCTATAAATATCTGTCATCTGATTTATGTATCATTTAGGTCCTGAATCTCTTTGCTTATTTTTTGTCTCATTGCTCTGTCTAAAGGAGATAATGGGGTGTTGAGATCTCCTACAATTATTGTTTTACAGTCTATCTTTCTTTTCAGATCAAGCAGTCTTTCCTTTACATATTTTGGGTGCTCCTGAGTTGCATGCATAGATATTTATAAGTGTTATATCTCCTTGGTGAATTTGCCCTTTTACTACTATATAATGCTCTTCTTTGTCTTTTCTTAGGTTTTTTGTCTTAAAGCCTATTTTGTCCAAAATCAGTATAGCGACTTCCGTTCTTTTTTTTTTTTTTTTCCATTGGCATGGAATACCTTTTTCCAGGCTTTCACTTCTAATCTATGTATGTCTTTATCCACGAGATTGGTTTCCTGTAGGCAGCAAATGGAGAGTTTCTGATATTGAGTCCATTCAGCCAGTCTGTGTGTCTTGATAGGAGAATTTAATCCATTGACATTCATGCTATTATCAATATTTCCAGACTTGTCCTTACCATTAAGTTGGTCATATTCTTGGTTGATTTTTGTTCTCTTATTGCTGTCTGCCTATCTTTAGTTTTCTTGGTACAGCATTCTTTTCAGAATTTCTTGAAGAGCTGGTCTGGAGTTGGTAAATTCTTTCAAGTTTTGTTTATCCGAGAACGTTTTTATCTTCTTTTCCCATATGAAGGATAATGCCGGGTATAGCATTCTTGGTTGAAATTGTTCTTCATTTAACACTTTGAATATGTTTCCCATTCTTTCCGTGTTGGCATTGTATCCAATGAGAGGTCTAGTGTTAGCCTGATGGGATTGCCTTTTTAAGTAACTTGACGTTTCTCTCTTACCAATCTTAGTATCTTGTCTTTGTCTATGGTTTTGGCCAATCCAGCTATGATATGCCATGGAGAGTATCTTTTTGGGGTTCTTTGCATTTCTTGGGTCTGAATGCTTGAGTACCTCTCTAGACTTGTAAATTTTCTTACAGGATTTTGTGGAATAGATTATTAATGAATGCCCTTATCAGTTTCTTCACCTTCCGGGATACCAATTATGTGGATGTGTGAGCATTTCATGAAATCTAGCATTTCTTGTATATTATCCTCAGTTTTCTTGGGTATTTTCTCAGTACTTTTGATAATTTTCTCTAGGTCAGAAGTTTTGTTTTCTACTTCCAAGATTCAATCTTCTGCATGGTATAACCTGCTTTTAATACTTTTGAGGGAGGTTTTGATTTCCTGTTTTACAGCCTTCATATCTAACAGTTACATTTGATTCTTTTTATGATGCCCTATTCTTCTTTCATATCATGGAAGGACTTCCTCAACTCTTGTAGGTCAATGTCTCTTTTCTCTAGCATCTTATAGATTTTTGTTACCATAAATACTCTAAATTCTTTTTCTGACATTTCAGTAATATCCTCTAATTTTTCCCTACATGAAGACAAGTTATAGTACTCCCTTGTGGGAGATGTATTATTGATTCTCTGACCCTTGAGGCTCTTCTCCAATTTTTAGTCATTTGGTTATGTATTAACTTGTGGCTAATTTTTTGGAGAGGATTTTGCAACTGTGAGCTCATGTGTTTCCCTTACTGTGAAATAATTCAGTGCTATTTTCTCCCTCCTACTGTGTCCTTCAGTGTGGGAATCACAGGAAGAGTTTTGAAATCAGATGTATGAAGAGGAGTTTCACTCTTTTTGCAAGCAGTACAGAAAGGGGCAAAGAATTCTTTGAAACTCAAAACGTTCAGATGTTTAGCTATTATGCACCTAGCTTTCTCTAGGCAGTGGGTAAGGGCTGAGCAGTAAAATAGCAAAGTAAGGGTAAAAGAGAGAGGAGAGAGATAGATAGATAGATTAGGAAACAGAAATAGAAAGAAAAAGCAATGGAAAAAGAAGGAAAGAACTGGAACAAAAAAAAAAGATAAAAAAAAACACAGAAATCACATCGCAGAAAATAAAATTGGGTTAAAAATGAAAAACCACTTGGGGCATAAGCGTGCTGTATGAAGGGACAGCAGAGTCGGAGATGGGGATGCCTGGACAGACTTTGTACTAGGTGAAGAAAATGAGTCAATATCTTTTTTGTTTGGTTGATTATTTCTTTTGCTGTGCAGAAACTTTTTCTTTGATGTAGCCCCACCTGTTTATTTTTGTTTAGATTACCTATTCTTTTGATGTCAAGTCCAAAATAATAACTGCCAAGACCAATGTAAAGTTTTTCCACTATATTTTCTCCTAAGAATTTTATGGTTTCAAGTTGTACATTTATGTTTTTCATACATTTTGAGTTGATTTTTGTGTACTTTATATGATAAGGATCCAACTTCATTCTTTCTTGTGTGAATATTGAGTTTTTCTTACACAATTTATTGAAGAGACTAACCTTTTTCCATTGTATTCTTTGCACCTTGGTTAAAAATTAGTTGGCTGTAAGGGATAGCAGATATGATGGCTAAGGCACTGGACTCCCACATGTCAGCCACAGTTTGAGTCCCAGAACTGGTGGTTTGACAAACATGCCAGGCGTGTGTGCGTGCATGCCTGAAATCTCAAGAGGAGAATGGAGAACAAGAGACTGTGCTGTGATCATCCCCTCTGGGGGATGATTTCTCAATTTACCTCTCTGTCTCTATGTATCTCTCCAGAGAGCACACATGCTTCAAAGCAAAAATAAAAACAAACAAACAAACAAAGAAAACAGCAACAACAAAAGAAGTTGACTATATTGTATGGGTTTTTTTCTGTCCATTATCTGTCTCTGTTTATATTGGTATCATACTGTTTTGACTACAAATAGTTGTTAGCTTTGTAATACAATTTGAAATCAGACAATATGACACCTCCAACTTTGTTTTTCCTTCTGTGGTTGTGTTGTCTATTCAGGGTCTTTCATGGTTTTACACAAATTTTAGAATTGTTTTTTCTATGTCTGTAAAAAACATCGTTGGATTTTCATATTACTTTGGGTAATTTGTATGTGTTAATGATATTAATTTTTCAATGCATGAGTACTGTATATCTCTCCTTTTAGTTGAGTTTTCTTTCATTTCTTTCATCAATGTTTTATAGTTTTGTGTACAGATGTTTTACCTCGATTAAAGTTATAACTAAAAATTTTGTTCTTTTTTTTTTTTTTTTTTGGAGAGGTTTTCACTATAGGGCGTGTGCGCTTGCCAGACAGACAGAGAGAGACAGAGAGACAGAAAGCGAGAAATCACCTCCCAGGGGGGATGGTCATGCGCAATCCCTTTTCCTCCATTCTCCTCTTGGGATCTTGGGCACGCACGCACACGCACCCGGCGTGAGTTTAAACCACCGGGTCCGGGACTCGAACCGCAGTCGACTACGTGGGAATCCAGTGACATAGCCATTATGCTAACTGCTGGTTCCCAAAATTTTGTTCTTTTTGATGGTAGCATAAACAGAATTGTTTTCTTCATTTCTTTTCTGGGTAATTTACTATAGGTGTAAAAAAATGTAACTTATTTTTGTATCCTGCAACTTTAGAAAATTCATTTACTAGTTCTAAATGTTGTCTGTGTGTATGTATGTGTGCATAAATGTAGAGATTTAAGGGTTACAGGATCATATAATATGCAAATAAGGATACTTTTACTTCTTCCGTTCCAAGTTGGATGCCTTTTATGTATTTTTTATGTCTGATTTTTTTTACTAGTATCTGCAATATTATGTTGAGTAGAAGGGGTGAGAGTGGGCATCCTTGCTTTGTACTGGATCCCAGAGGAAAAGCTTTAATTTTTTCTCTAGTGAATATGATGTTAGCTGTGGGCTTTTCATAAAATTCTTAACTATGTTGAAGAAATTTTCATTTATATCTAAATTGTTGAGTTTTTTTTTTTTTTTATCAAGGCAGAATATTGAAAGCCAGATGGTAGCACAGGTGTTACACAACTGGACCCACATGGAAAGGTCCCGTGTTCTTGTTCCAAGTCTTTCTGTATCTTTCTGTGCACACACATAGCCATGAGCTGGACAGGCTGAGGCTACCGATAGAGTGCAGCATAAAGACCCCCACTGGGCATGTCAGTCACTCTATCTCTGTTTCTCTCTGTCTCATAGAATAAATAAATAAACTGAAAAAGATATTTACAAAAAAGAATGTTGAACTTTATTAAATGCCTTTTCTGCACTTATTGACATGATCACGTTTTTTTTCTTTCATCCTATTAATGTAATATATCATGTCAACTGATATGAATATTTTAAACCAACCTTCCATTTCGTCTCAGAGATAAATCCTACTTCATGATATCTAACCTTTCTGATGTCTTATTGAGTGAAATTTGTTAGCATTTTATTAAGGATTTTTGCATCTATATTTATTAGAGCTATTGGTTTATAGCTTTCTATTCTTGGAGTATCTTTGGTTTTAATATCAGCATTTTGATTACAGTGTTTTGTTTTGTTTTGTTTTTTGCTAGAAGGGTTGTGTACCTACCAGAGAAAGACAGAGAAAAATGGAAAAGAAGAAAACATTCCTCTCAATGGGACACAGTCGAGTTGCAATCTCTTCTCCACTTCTCTATTACGTAAGAATTCGGGACATAATTCACAAAAGCCTTGTGTATTTCTCAAGTCTACAGGCCCAAGATTTGATCTGCACTGTTAATCATGTGAGATTCAGCTCCATTAAGCACTAGACCATGGGGCCAGCCTAGTGTTTTGCTGGCTTTATAAACTGGGTTTGGAAGTTCTTTGATTTTTTATTGAAATAGTTTAAGAAACATTGGCAATTGTGGGTACTAGAGGAAGTGTGGGAAGAGGATAGGAAAGGGAGGAGGGTGAGAGGGAGGGAATCAAGGAGGAAATGAGAGAAGCAAGAAACCTAAATGACACAAAATTGGAAAATTATCTGTTGATGATAATATGTACGATAATATCTTTGACTGGACTAAAATGTAGTGCATTCATGGTGGGAAAATTCACGTGGTGTATTGTAATGATATAGTGATTAAATGTAAAAATAATAATAAAAAGATAACTTTTTATTTTTTATGACATTTATTTATTTATATTTTTAGAGAAGTTTTTGTTATAGGGCTTGGGCACTCGCCAGGAAGACAGAGAGACAAAAAGCAAGAAATCACCCCCTGGGGGGATGGCCATGCCACAATCCCTTCTCCATTTTCTTCTCAGGATCTTGGGCATGCACACACATGTGCCAGGTGTGAATTTAAGCCACCGGGTCTGGGATTTAAACCGAAGTCGACTACATGGGAGTCCACCAACATAGCCATTACGCCAACTGCTGGTCCCCAAACAATAACATTTTAAAAAGGAACATTGACATTAATTTTTTGTTTATTTGGTACAATTCAACATGAAACCATCTAGCCCTTAGCTTTTCTTTCTTTTGAAATTTTTAATTGCTATTTAATTCTCTTTGTTTTTCCTGCTCAGGATGTCTGTTTTTTCCTCATTCAGTAGTGATAGTTTATATTTCTAGGAATTTACTCATTTCCTATAATTTACCAAATTTGTGTACATAAAATTGTGCGTTATAGTTCTTTATGAATTTTTTTATTTCTGTGGCATCCATTGCAATGTCTCCACTTTCAATTCTGATTTCACTAATTTGAATGTTCTATTTTTTTCTTAGTCTAGCTATAGGTTTGTTGATTTTTTTTCCCAAAATTCTACTCGATATAAAAAATTTACTCTATACTTATTCTAGTTTCTATTCAATTTTATTTTTACCCCTGACATTTATTATTCCTTTCTTAAGCTAATTATGGCTTTAGATTTTTTCCCTAGTTCCTTGAACTTAGCGTTAGTTGTTTACTTGAAACTTTTTTTTAATGTAGGTGTTTCTCACTATAAACTTTCTTCTTATTACTAATTTTGTTATATCCAATAGGTTGTTTACTTGAAATCTTTCTTGTTTTTTAATATAGGCATTTATTGCTATAAGTTACCCTATGAACGTTGCTTTTGTTATATCCCATAAGTTTTGGTATGTTGTGTATTCATTTAGCTCAAGATATATTTTCACCAGTCTTTAATTTTAATTTTGATGCAGTGATTATTGAGGGGCATGCTATTTCATTTCCATATATTTGTGAATTTTCTGGTTTATTGCTCATTACTAATTTCTAGTTTCATACTTTTGTGATCAGAAAAATATTTATGATTTTAATTTTATTAATTTTGTTAAGACTTCTTTTGCAGTCTAATGTTGTTGAATGGTCTATGCCATATATGCCATATAAACCCATTTGGTGTAGTTCAAGGTCAATGTTTCCATACTGATTTTCTGTCTGGGTAATTGGTCCATTCTTAAAAGTGGGGTATTGAAGTCTCCTGTGATTATTGCATTGCTGTCTCTTTTCTATTCAGATCTGTTATTTGTTTTTATGTATTTAGGTATTCTGATGCATTGGAAATATATATTTACAATAGTTATATCTTCTTGATTAATGACTCTTTTATAATTATATAATGACCTTTGTATTGTGTGGCAGTTTTTTACCTAGTCTTTTTGTCTGATAGGAAGCCTTGCACTTTTTTGGTTTCCATTTGAATGGAATATCTTTTTTTTTTTCTTTTGGAGAGATTTTTGCTATACGGTGCATGCGCTTGCCAGAAAGACAGAGAGAGACAGAGAGACAGAAAGCTAGAAATCACCCCCCGGGGGATGGCCACGCTGCAATCCCTTCTCCTCCATTTTCCTCTCAGAATCTTGGGCATGCACACACTTGCGCCTGGCATGAGTTTTAAGCCACCAGGTCTGGGACTCGAACTGCGGTCGACCACATGGGAGTCCAGCAACATAGCCATTACACTAACTGCTGGTCCCACTCTGCACTTTTAATTCCCCTAAAACTTTGTTTTTATGTCATAGTTTACATCTTTTTACATGTATATCCACTAAGAAGTTAATGTAGCTATAGCTATTTTTAATACACTTGTCTTTTAACCTTTATACTAGAGTCATAAATGATTTATACACCATCATTACAATATTAGAAATATTCTGAAATTGACTATATATTAATAATTTCCAATGAGTTTTATACTTTTATATATTTTATCTATGCTACTAATTAAATGCCTTTCATTTCTGTTTAAAAAACTCCGTTTAGCTTTTCTGGAAAGGCAGGTCTGTTATCAATAAAGTCCCTCAGCTTTTGTTTTTCTGTGAAAGTATTTCTCCCTCAATACTGAAGAGGCAGGCTTTCTTCTGGCCTGCAAGATTTCTACTGCAAAAGTCCACTGACAGCCTTGTTAAGATTCCTTATATTTGGTATTTTTTTTATTCTTGTTGTTTTCAAAATTCTTAGTCTTTAATTTTTAAAGAAATTTTATTTAAGTTAAAGGGCATGCATGTGCATGAGCGAGATTTAAAAAAGGAGAGAGGAAGTATTATGTTTCACAGGGCTTGGTTATGCCTTGAACTCCTTCCCTTAGAGTACGGATTTGTTAGATTTACATTTAAGTATTTCATATTATTTTTGAGATAATATAAATGATATTTTATTTTGAATTTTGGTGTCAACTTTTTAATTACTAGTATGTATACTTTTTGTATGTTTATCCTGAGACCTATTAAACTCATTATTTGTTTATTTATATTTATATTCATTTATTTATTTATTTTTATATTATATTTATTTTTTAAGAGGTTTTCACTATAGGGCACATATGCTCACTGGAAAGAGACAGACACAGTGAGAGGGAATGTGAGAAATTCACCTCCAGGGGATGGCCATGCTACAATCCTTTCTCCTCCATTGTCCTCCTGGGATTTTGGGCATGCAGTATGATTTTCAACCCTCTGGGTCCAGGACTCAAACCGTGGTTGGCCATGTGGGAGTCCAATGATGTAACCACTATGCCATCTGCTGGCTCCTGAATTCATTCATTAATTGTAGGAGTTTCATTGCATATGTCTCAGCATTTTTAGGTGGCTAACCATGCCATCTGTGAATCAGAACAATTTTCTGTCTTTCTTTCCTATCTATATGAGTTCTATATTATGTTGTTTTATTGCATTGAGAGCTTCCAGTGCTATGCTAAATAAGAGTGGTGACGGTACACATCCTTGCCTTATTTCCAATTTTAGGGGAAACCATAAAGTCTTTAAGTGTTAAGTGAAATGTTAGCTGTATACTTCTTGTAATACTCTTTTGAGAAGATTGTATTATTTTTCTGAGTTTTTTTTTATCATGAATGGTTATTGAATTTTATCAAATGCTTTTCTGCATCAATTAATATAAGTGTGTGGTTTTTCTTCTTCAGACTATTAATACAAAGGTTTACATTGATTAACTTTTAAAATTTTAAACCTGCCTTGCATCCTCGGACAAACTCCACTTGGTTTTGGTGTACAATTCTATTGTATATTTTGGTGCATTATGTTTCCTAATATTTTGTTAGAATGCTGTGTCTGTTATGAGAGATATTGGTTTGTATTTTTTTCTTTATACATAGTGTTTTTGTTTAGTTCTGATATTGGGGTGACTTTTTATATGATGGATTAAAAAACATGGAATAGGTATGGAATGTTCTCTTTCATTCTATCAAATAGATTGTTAAGAATTGTTGTTAATTCTTCTTTAGACATTTGATAGAATTTTCCAGATGAAGCCGTTTGGGTCTACAGATTGTTTTGGGAGGTTTTTTTTTTTTTTTTTTTTTTCTTTACTAATTTATTTTTCTCACTAGTGACAGCTCTTCACATTATCTATTTCAGATTGGGTGACTTATGGTAGTTTGTTTTTGAATATTTGTACAGTTTATCTAAGTCATCAAATTTATGTATATGCAATTTTTATAGTATTATTTTATTTTTCTTTTGATTTTTTTTTTTTTTGGAGAGGTTTTTACTATAGGGCGCGTGCGCTCGCCAGACAGACAGAAAGAGACATAGAGACAGAAAGTGAGAAATCACCCCCCAGGGAGGATGGTCACACCGCAATCCCTTCTCCTCCATTCTCCTCTCGGGATCTTGGGCACGCACACACACACGCCCGGCGTGAGTTTTAAGCCACCAGGTCCGGGACGCGAACTGCGGTCGACTACGTGGGAGTCCAGTGACATAACCATTATGCTAAATGCTGGTTCCCTTTTTTTATTTTGGAGAGGTTTTCGCTATAGAGTGCATGCGCTCGCCAGACAGACAGAGAGAGACATAGAGACAGAAAGCGAGAAATCACCCCCCAGGTGGGATGGTCACACCGCAATCCCTTCTCCTCCATTCTCCTCTCAGGATCTTGGGCACGCACGCACATGCGCCCGGCGTGAGTTCTAAGCCATCGGGTCTGGGACGTGAACCGCGGTCGACCACATGAGAGTCCAGCAATATAGCCATTACGCCAACTGCTGGCTCCCCTGGTTCCCTCTTTTGATGTTTTCAGAGCATGTCATGATGTGCCATCTTTTCCAATATTTTTAATTTCCATCATCTCTTATTTTGTCTAAGTCAAAAGTACAAAAAACAAGACCTAAAAATCACAGTATTGATGAAGATGATGTAGTACTTCATCTATTGCAGATTTACTTAGAGATGGTTAGTATTTTATCAATTAATATACAGTATTTCACTTAATTCTAAAACATAAACTTCGGAGTTCAGCTTTATTATCTATTTACATACCCATAATTCCACAACTAGTAAATGACAGAGCTTGGATTTATGCACAGATCAAGCTGACTCCAAAATGTAGCTTCAATGTATATTACATAAATTTTATTCGACTAGGCTAAGGACCCTTTGTTTCTAGGAAAAACTATATATTCTGAGTTCTAAATCTTTACTAATAAATCTGTTTCCATTTGTAAGTTAGAGAATTATGAATCCCATGTATGTAATTTCCAGGTTATTTGGTGAAATATAACCAATGATATTTTGATAAAAGCAATTTATAAATTGTATTAATAATTGTTATATTTTAAATAATAAAATTAAACTAAAAAAACTTTAAAAGCTACCAAATCGAAGATAACTAAATATTATTATTTAATAAAACTGAGAAGATTCAGTGTCAGAGAGAGGAGAAGAAAGCACCCTCCATGCAGGACAATCACACAGCAATCCCTTATCCATCTTTCCTTTCTTTCAGAATTTTGGGAAGGTACCACACATTCCTGGCATGTTTCTTAAATTGTTGAGTACAGGACTCCAATCTGCCATCAGTCATGTGGGAATCAGCTGCCTTAACCACCATGCCATCAGCGGGCCCAAAAGACTTTAACAATTACCACGTAGACTTTTGCTTCATGTCAACATCCTAAATTGTATTGTTACTCCATTTCAGGTTCTCTACAATTCTATTGTGCATTAGGCATTCATTCTCCCCCTCCCCCCTTATTTCTAGAGAGTATATGAGCTCACCAAAGAGAGGGAAAGAAAGAATAAGAAAACATGCCTCCCATAGTGGGGCATGGAGACAGAGCAATCATTTGTCTGCCATGTCTTCAATCCCATCAGGATTTGGGCATTCACACACATTTTTCAAGTGACTGAGGTTGAAATTTGAACTGGTTGGTCATGTAGGATCTGACTTTCTATTCATGGCACTTAACCACTGTACTACAGCGTTGACCCTAAGCATTCTAATTTGTTTTTCTTTTTTTCAGTTTTCCGGAGTGTGCGTTAGTTTGCCATAGAGAGACAGAGAGTGAGAGAAGAAAAATGAGAAAATACTCCCCATGGGACATGGTCACGTAGCAATCCATTCTCTCCTTTTGAGATTTTAGACACATGTGCATATGCTCCTGGTTAGTTTTTCTTTTCTATGTTGTTGTTAAGAGATTTTTGATATAAAGCACGTGCACTCACTGGACAGAGAGAGAGACATAGAGACAGAAAATGAGAAATCACCCCAAGGGAGGATGGCTATGCCACAATTCCATTGCCTCCATTCTCCTCTCGGAATTTTGGGTATGCATGCACACATACCTGGCGTGAGTTTCAAGCCACCAGGTCT
Organism: Tupaia tana; assembly: GCA_026018925.1. NCBI lineage: Eukaryota > Metazoa > Chordata > Mammalia > Scandentia > Tupaiidae > Tupaia > Tupaia tana. Next base: position 66,001,986 of record JAKSZU010000009.1, on the reverse strand, counting down.
GGGACTTGAACTGCAGTTGGCATTATGGGATTCCAGCAATGTAACTATTATGCCATCTGCTGGTCCTGCTCCCGGTCTGTATTTCAAGCTGCCGGGACCAGGACTTGACTCGCACAGTCAGTCATGTGGGATTCAGCCACCTTAACCACCACACCACCAGCTGGCCCAGCATTCTAATTTTTAAAAAAGCCAAAATTATAGCTTTAAATTATGCTAAAATATTTTACAGTATTAACTTTTGTAAGCTTGAAGCGTTTTGCTATAGTTTTGTTGCTCTTTTTACTATCACACCCTTAATCACATTATCTCCGAAAGTTAAATGGTATAAACTCAATGCACTTTCAATGACAAAATTCGAGGATGAGGTGACATTAGGATATTCTTTACTTAGGATTGAGTATTTTCCTTCAAGAAAATAAAAAAATAACATAAAATTCTATGCACTCTGGCATATGTCAACCAAGTGCATCAACCAACTGAATATTTTAACATTAACAGTAGACTTTGAATTCTACAGTTGTGAAGTTGGAATGCTCTACTGCTCCTTGTGCAAGTGAAAAAAAATGGGCAGAAATCACCTAGCCTCCTGTAACCACTCACAGCTTTTTGACAGAAAGTCAGAGAAAGGCTTAGAACAGTGGAACAAGGAACACAATAGCTATTCTCTTGGTGCATAAACTGATTTCAGTTGTGGTATAGTGCTCTTAAAAGTGATTAGTAAAATGTGTTCTACTTATAATAATGTTAAAGAGCTAACTCTAGGAAACATGGGGTTTTAAATTTTAAAATCAATATTAAATAATGTTACATAAAGTATGCTAATTACATAGGCAAGAAGGCATCAAAATACCAAACTTAATGTTTATGGTTCTGCAAAAGTAAGTCAGTTAACTTCTGAGTATTTATATGAATTCTGAGTATTTATATGAATTATATGAATGTTTGAAGGTTTCACATGCCTTAAATCACTGTGAGAGGATATGAATAAATAGCAAAGCACACATTTTTTTAAAAGATTTTTGATACTTGGTACATACACCCACTGGAAAAACAGAGAGAGAGACAGAGAGACAGACACTGCAATCCCTTCTTCTCCATCCTCCTCTAGAGATCTTGGGCACACACTCACACACTCCCAGCCTGAGTTTTAAGTTGCCTGGTTCGGGACTCAAACCGCTGTCAACTATGTGGGAGTCCAGCAGTGTAATCATTATGCCATCTGCTGGTCCCACAAAGAACACTTTTAATAAAAGATGATTATGTTAGTTTGCTTTACTATCAGTAAGATCCATTTTAAGTGTGACATTACTACTGAAGTATGATTGAATCATATAACTAAGGACACTATTTTCCCTCTTTTGGTGAAAAGAATTTTGTTACTCTATTATAATGTATGTTGACATGTGACTAGTCTTTAATATATTCTCCTCCAGTCAATATCATTGTATGATTGTTTCTTGTCAATGAACAGTTGATAGACCTAGGCCATAAATTAAGGTGGGTACCTCCTCCTTATCTGTCTCTCAGACTGAAATTGTTCTCAACCTAATTATTATCATATAAGAAGAAACAACATAGTTAAGAAATCTTTGTTTAATTTTCTTTATACACAGACACATATACACTTGGCTCTCAGTATGGCTATTCCTACATAAGTCATATTTTTAAAAAAAATTAAAAATCAGGAAGAGATCTTCCTTGGTGCATAAGTACTAGATATTCTCTCTATAATATATTTTCTACAGGGCCCAGAAAGTAGAGTGGTGGTTAAGACACTGAACTCTCACATGGCTGACTAGAGTTTCAGTCCTGGACCTGACAACTTGAAACTCATGCTAGGTATGTGAGTGTGAGTTCCCAAAATCTTGAGAAGAGAATGGAGAAGGGAATGTGTCATGGCCTTCATCCTGGAGGATGATTTCTCACTTTCTCTGTCTGTCTCCCTCTCTCTGGCAAGCACATGTGAAAAAAAAAAAAAAAAAAACCTCCTCCACACCCTTAAAAAAATCTGTATCTATCTATCTATCTATCTATCTATCTATCTATCTATCTAACTATCTATCTAGGTGTATGTATATATATATACACACACATATGTGAGTTTTAGAGTTCTTGCTTTTGGTGCTGTGATAGGAAAATTTCTGAACAAAATGTGACCTGAATACAAGGTTAATACATTGTGTCAAATAAAAAGCATGTGCCCAGTTCTGAAAATATTTCATTGTCAGCAGGTGGTTATTTAACAGTTGTTCACTACATATGAATATACATACACACACACATATACACAAGGGAAATTAGAAATTTCTGAAATATAGCAAAAGTATAAAATGTTGTCCATTTATTCTAAATGTTTAAGTTTGACAACATTGAAATCTACTAAATAAAGTAAGAAATCATTTAAGTCCCATGTATTTTAATGACTTAAGAGCACAAACCTTAAAAAAAAAAAAAAAAAAAAAAACTAAAGAGAAATAATCAGCACAATATTTTTCTTTTTCTTTTTTTAATCAAGATTCGAATATAGCTAATGCATTGTAGATAAGAGATGGCTAAGCCAGGCTGCTATAGAGGAAAATATTTAGTATTGTTAGCTGGGAAGTGCCCCAGCTGCCTTTTCTATTATATTCCTTTTTACTCTAACTATAATATGAAAGTTACCCATCTTCAAAAAAGAGGTGAAATATGTAAGCTTCTAATTATGTAGCATGCAGACCACAGGAGCCACAGTTGGAAAGTTAGAAAATGAAGTTTGCATCAAAAGGATGCATCAAGAAAGAATTCATTCTTGGGTAATAGAGAATAGGGAACAGTCGTTTGGCATGATATACTGGAGGAAAAGAACACTATTTTAGATAGAGTTACTGAGACCTATGTGAACTTTGAGCAATTGCTACTGGATACAGAATTTTCTATAATTGTGTGTAAAGACCCACTACAATAATGTGGTGTAAGTGCAACTGAAAAAACAATCTTAATAAGGAATCAACAGGCTTTAGGTAGCTAAAATGGAATTTGCACCAGACCAGAGATCATTTCCTTAGCTAGATCAAGTTTAACATTTTACCAATTTACCATGAGGAAGAATTAAAATTTAAAAGTAGAACATTGGTATATAATAATTTATTGCATATTATTAAACTTACATAGTTCTAAACTATTTCTTTTACTTGCTGATTTTTTTTCTCACTCTCATCACCTATGCATTTTTCTGTATTTACACACAAAATACAAAGAAACACACACACAGAGACATGGTAGTTTAGTATAGAGATTAAAAAAGGAAATGCTGGCAAAAAACTTCCTGAGGAGCTAATTTTGTTTCTACTTCTTACTAAAGGGTAACCATAGGCAATATATTACTGTTTTTTTTTTTTTTTTTTGAAATGAATGACAATAGTAAATACCTCATAGGATTGTTCTGAAGATTAACTGGAATAATTCCTGAAATGAAGGCTTGCCTCATAGTGAATGTTTATAAATGATCTGTGAAACTACTAATACATAGTTTTAGTTTTTTTGTCCTTTTTTTTTTTGTTCTAAGTGGGGACGTCAAAAAGTTCATGGAAAATGAAATTCAAATACAAGTTTATTTCGATGGGGAAAATTGTTGAGATCCACGCATAGTTATTTTTATAATATGCATTTTCTATGAAGTTTTAGAAAGCCCATAGTATACATAAAATACTGAGTTAAAGAACAATTTTATGTACTGAAAAACAGAATGAAGGAAAAATAAAAATGGAGCCTCAGGACTTATGAGACTATAACAAAAGGTCCAACATTTACGTCATTGGAGTTCCAAATGGAGATAGGACAGTGGACTGGACTGAAAAAGTACTCAAAAGAATAATGATTGAAAACAACCCAAACTTTTCAAAGTTACAAATCTACAGACTTAAGCATAGTCAATCCAAGGAGAATAAAGGCAAAAAAAAAAAAAAATCATATGAAGACTCACCATAGTGAAACATCTGAAAAATAAAAACTAAGAAAAATTTCAGAAAGCAGCAAGAATTAAAGGATTGCTCACTTATGGGTGGAAGACAATTATAAAGAGAGAAAATTTCTTGTCAGAAATCACAGATGACAACAGGAACACATACACATTTTTCAAGTACTAGAAGTAAAGAACTGTCAATCCAGAATCCTATACCCAGAGAAAACATCTTTCAAGAATTGAAGGGACATCAAGAGAGCCTCAGAAAAAAAGAAAACTTAGAGAATTTGCAGTCAATGAACAGACTTACTGTAAAAAATTTTAAAATAACTGAAGGAAATTCTTTTTTGCAGAAAGGAAATGATTCAAAAGAGGAATATTGGTATATCAGGAAGGAAGAAACAACATAGTAAACAAAACTATCGGGAGATACAATAAATTTTCACTCTTCTTCAGGTTTTAAAACCATGTTTGATTGTTGAAACAAAAATTACAATGTCTAATGTGGTTCTAAATGTATGTAGATAAAATACATAAGAAACCTATAAATGGAGTAGAGTAAAGAAACATAAAGGGGAAAAAAAGATTCTATATTTGAACCAGTAAGTGATAATAAGAGTAGTCTATGATAAGATAGCTAGAGAGGGAGATATACAGATGTCCAGAACAGGTACTAAGTGCTATTCTAAAAGGTACACATGAATACATTATAGATAAATCAAAGTGAAAATAAAAATATATATATACAAGTATGTTATAGGGAAGCAGAGGTATGGATAATTCGATTAGATCTTAAGTCTTGAAAATAATCCTCTTTGACTGAATGCTCTATTCTATGGACCCAACAGAACGATGGTTCTGATCTCTTGGGTCTGGGTGTAACTTCAACCCTTTGGCTTTAGTCTGGCCTTTTGAATTTAAGGAAGTGGCTGCATCCTTTGGAACTGTGATAGGTAGTCAGTTAGATATAATTCTGAGACAATTCTGAGGTAATTTCCGAACGACATCTGCTCTATCAATCACAGCTTCTCAGGAGTTACACCCAGACCCCTTCTTCCCATCTTGCTCCTGGCACCTGGAAAGTGGGACAGATGACATTTCCCTTCTTTAGTACCTATGCTTACTTAAAGAAAAGCACTGGGAGCCAGCAGTTAGCGTAATGGCTATGTCGCTGGACTCCCACGTAGTCGACCGCGGTTCGCGTCTCGGACCCGGTGGCTTACAACTCACGCCGGGTGCGTGTGTGTGCGTGCCCAAGATCCCGAGAGGAGAATGGAGGAGAAGGGATTGCTGTGTGACCATCCCCCCTGGGGGGTGATTTCTCGCTTTCTGTCTCTCTGTCTCTCTCTGTCTCTCTGGCGAGCGCACGCGCCCTATAGCGAAAAAACCTCTCCCAAAAAAAAAAAAAAAAGAAAAGAAAAGCACTTAGGGGAAGTTGTTATCTTCCCTTCTGCCACCCCAAATATACAAACAGAAATTCACTGCTGAAAACATGAATTAATAGGACAGGTCATCCATATATAGATGATCATACTTTCCAAGCCCACACTGGACATGTGTGATTAGATAATCAAATTTTCGGATTCCTTACCTAAAGGACAAGTACAAAAATGCAGGTGGAAGCCTACGGAATCAAACAAAAACGTCAGATACAGTGACAGACCTCCCCCCTAAATATTCATAACAAGACCGCACAATAAAAGTAACACCTAAGGTCCGGTGCAGTTGTCCTTCTCTGGCAACTTGTCCTTCTCTGCCATGCACTTTTATGGCATGGGAGTGTATTTCTTTTCTAATGAAAATCTTTGCTTTTCCACTAAAATTTCTCTTTCCTCTCTCTCTCTCTCTCTCTCCAAGAGATTTTTGTTATAGGGCACATGCACTCACTGGAAAGAGACAGAGATACAGAAAGTGAGAAATCACAGCCCAGGGGGGATGGCCATACCACAATTCCTTCTCTTCCATTCTCCTCTCATGATTTTGGTCACACATGCACATGCACCCGGAGTGTTTTAAGCCACCTGGTCCTGTACTCGAACCACAGTCAACTACATGGTAGTCCAGTGACACAACCATTATACCGTCTGCTGGTAAAATTTCTATTTTCCTACTTTACACACTTGTGGGTTTTCATTCTGTGCCTGCATCTCTATTCCTGACTTCGGATAAGATAGTTGAGTGGGTCTGAGTCACATCCATAATCTCTGTAGCAAATGATTGTCTAGTCATACCCCCAATGTTCTCTCCAGAACACATCTCCTAAATTTTGGCAATATGCATAGCCTGAGACTTTCCCAGATGTTCAAATTGTGGCTCCTTTTTGCCTAACAATTTATTCTTCAATTTATCTCTCTCCTCTCACATTTTATTATAAACATCAATAAGAAACCAGACCACACCTACAACTCTTTGCTTAGAGATCTCCTAAGCTAAACATCCAAGTTCATCCCTTACAAGTTTTACTTTCCACCAAACACTAGAACACAATTCAACCACATTCTTTAAAAAAAAAAAATCTTTTAATTGCTCTGTAAATGGCACAGATGGTATAATTAAAACTCACATTTTTATTAATAGACTCTTAAGTATCACACTACAGCTTAGATTCAAACAGTACAGGAATCATAATGGTTTCATTTTTACAAAATTACATTCAGCAGCAGCATTATGGTTTGAAAGATATTTCATAAAATTAAAAATCAGGGCCTGAGACCATAGATGGCATAATGATTACGTTACTGGTCTCCCACGTTGTTTACCACAGTTCGAGTCCTGGACCTGGCGGTTTAAAACTTACGCAAGGTGAGTGTGCATATGTGTCCAAGATCCGAAGAGGAGAATGAAGAAAGGATTCTGCTGTGGCCATCCCCCCTGGGGGGTGATTTCTGGCTTTCTGTCTCTCTGGTGAGTGCACATGCTGTGTAGAGGGGAAAAAAAAAAAAAGAACAAACAAATAAGCAATAAAAACACTTTGTCTAAAGAAAAAAAAAATCCTCAGGGCTTACGTAAATAAGAGAAAAAGCTATCTAGAAAAGAAGCCACCACTCGTACTGAAGCCATGTGTCACAGCTATGACTACGGTAAAACTGTGCTTTTCTGTTTTTGAAGATATTTTGTTATATTATTAGCAATCAAGAAGAGTTGCAAAATTCTGGCTTATTCATATAGTGGGGAAGCTATGGACATATCTGGAAAGTGCTTCTCAGGAAAGGAAGGTCAAGGCCAGGCCTTAGAACAGTGGGACAGAACTGCCTTGGAATCATGAGACAGAATTGTCTTGGAAGCTGGCCGAAGAAAGGTTCTTCTGAGAGGCTAAAGGTTATGGTCCATATTAACAGCAGTGGAGAGGAGAGGAAACACGGCCTTCCCCCTTCAGAAGTGTAGCTGTGGCATAAATGCCAAGTGTTTGGCTTGGAGTTCATGGGGTTGGTAATTATCTGTTTGGCCATGATCTTGGTCAAGTACCAAATTCAGACTTTCAGGTGTTACTGGCCCTCTGGGAGCAAGTGTGCAAGAAACTGAGGGTCGCTCTGGTCAGGTAGAGCTGAGCTTGGACATATCTACAGATTTCCAGCACGCGATTGAAGTAAGATATACAAATGTCCAAATAGGAAGCACACTTTTTAGAGAATAGAATTACTCAAAGAAACCTGCCCTAGACAAGTCCTCAGCAGACTGAAAGGCCCAGTGAGTGTGACACAGGACCACTGAGCCCCGGCACAGCAGAGAGCACTGCCCAATTTTCATCTTGGTGCCCCATCATTACATCACTCATACTCTGCAGACTCGTGCGAGCGTGCCAATGGTCATATGTGTGGAGGAAGCCCTCGTACTTTGTCTCTGATACAGAGAGCTCATTTCAAGAAGTGGCTCTAGATTGGATTCAAGAATTCCACACATTTCTGTTGAACAGATAAATCAGTAGCAAGAAACTGTTCAGCATTGAATTCTACTTAGGAGCACCAACGAATCCATGAATGCCTTCTCTGTGTTAAATTTGCTCACTGATGCCTGTAATCATGGAATCAGGATTCCCATTCTTCATCCTATTGGAGTAAGAAATTCCCTATGATCACCAACTCCCTATAAACTCCCACGAAGCAGTCAGTCACCTGTGTTGCTCTGGAAGCAGGTGATTTCTACCCCCTCCCCCTCTCTCACCCCCTCACCCACACACACCAGTAAGTAATGAAGATACTCTTTGCCCAGTAGTGGCAGTGCAGGTAACTTCAGGAGATGGCTCCACTTAAGGATCCAGACAGGATCCTTGCTAATGACAGTCCGTGTCCTTGGCTGCCCTGTGCTTCTGAACCGGAAGTTTCGGGGCAATGAACATGGGTCTTGGGCCTTCTTGAAATCATCCTGAAGAGACAGAACTTCGAGCATTTTCCTGTAGGACTGACAGTGATGAAAATTTAATTTATTCCCCTCCACCATAGTTGCCTTTGTGGTGATTCTTTTGAACCAAAAAGCTGTGAATTTCATCACATCTCAACCAACTTCTTTGTCACTTTATAAGAATTGTGCCTGGGACCAGCAGTTAGCGTAATGGCTATGTCTCTGGACTCCCACGTAGTCGACCGTTGTTCGAGTCCTGGACCCGGTGGCTTAAACTCATGCCGGGCACGTGTGCGTGCATGCCCAGGATCCCGAGAGGAGAATGGAGGAGAAGGGATTATGGCATGGCCATCCACCCTGGGGGGTGATTTCTCGCTTTCTATCTCTCTGTCTCTGTCTCTGTCTTCTGGCGAGTGCACACGCCCTGTAGCAAAAACCTCTCCAAAAAAAAAAAAAAAATCGTGCCTTTCCTTGGTTCCAAGAGGAACATCTGAGTTAAGGTTCTTTGTGGAAAATTATTATTTTTTTCTTTATTATTGTTATTTATGGCAAAATTGTTTTTATCATCCAAATTTCTACCAGTGATATCTTTAAGGCAAACTAGGCACCTCAATACTCTTTGAGCCTCTATTCACTACCTAGTTCAAACTCGCATCCACGTTTTTCGATATTTGTTACAGTAGTACCCTACTTCACAGGCTAAAATCTGTATTAATTTTCTAGGGCTGCCGAAACGAAGAACAACAAACTGGGAAGGCACATGGGAAGGGGAGATTGACTGCCCGGTCCCCGGCCGAGGCCTCAAGTTTCCTTTTGTAACTGGACTTTTGCTCAAGGTTTCATCATTCAGTTAGACAGAAAATGGCGCATCTTCATTCATGGTGCAGTGAAAATTATACTTAGGATTAAGACTCAGGAGGATTCAGTTTGAGAAGTTCTGCCAAAAAGTAAAATTCTCCATTTGTTTTTTCCTTAGTTTCTTGATTTGTTAAATTATGGTGGGTGTGTTACATGACTTTTAATATCATCCAATTCATATATTTTATTTTTTTGAGAGGTTTTTGCTATAGGGCGCGTGCGCTCGCCAGACAGACAGAGACAGAGAGACAGAAAGCGAGAAATCACCCCCCAGGGGGGATGGCCACACCGCAATCCCTTCTCCTCCATTCTCCTCTCGGGATCTTGGGCACGCACGCACACGCGCCCGGCGACATAGCCGTTACGCTAACTGCTGGTTCCCTCAATTCATATGTTTTGTTTCCATAATAAGAATCTAATAGATAATACCAAAATCAACAAACCCTGTGACCTGTCCTGTGGTGTAGTGGTTAACCACGGTACATCAGTAGTCTGATCCCACATTATCAACTGCGGTTTGAACCCAGCCCTGGCTGCTTGAAAAACCTGCCAGGTGCATGTGTGTGGAGAAAGGTAGGAAAAGGGATTGCAGCATGAACACGCCCTGTTGGAGGGTGCTTTCTCTCTCTCTCTCTCTCTCTCTCTCTGGTGAGTGCACATACCCTCTGCCAATCACATATATGTTAACAATGAAAATCTGTAAACGGCAGATGAAAGAGCTATAGAGTTGAAAGTGGTTGCTGGGACCAGCAGATGGGGAACTTGTTACATCGCTGGATTCCCATGTAGTCGACCTCGGTTCATGTCCCAGACTGGTGACTTAAAACTTATACTGGACACATGTGCATGCGTGCATGTGTGCGTGTGTGCCCAAAAAAATCCTGAGAGGAGAATAGAGGAGAAAAGATTACAGCATGGCCATTCCCCAGGGGGTGATTTCTCGCTTTTTGTCTTTCTGTGTCTTTCTGTCTCTCCGGTGAGCACACATGCCCTATAACAAAAATCTCTCTGCTAAAAAAAAAAAGAAAAGAAAAAGAAAAAAAAAAAAGAAAAGAAAAGAAGAAAATGGTTGATTCTGGAAACTGGATAGAGGTGTGGCAGTAGGAAGACGGAGAGCAAAGAACCTCTAACACTCAGCAGAAACCAGGTCTTCTAATCACAATTTTGTAACTAAACTTCATTTAAGAAGCCTGTTTCTTTAGCGATATTTAGGAGGAGTAAAGAAAAAGCCTATAAAATGGGGTTTATGAATGTGTTTTTCTCTATCTGGCATTATTGAACTATGTGAAAAACATGAAATAGGGGGACCAGCTTGTGGTCTGGTGGTTATGTGAACTGGATCCCACATGGCCAACTGGGGGGTTTGAATCCAAGATCGGGCAGTTTGAAAACACATGCCAGATGCATATGTGTGCATGCCTGAAATCCCAAAAGGTGGGATTTTAGGATAGAGGAAAAGGGATTGTGACATGACCATGCTCTGACTGGGGTGGGGGGACGGAGTGGAGCTTTCTCATTTCTTTCTCTGTCTCTCTGTCTCTCTCCACAAGTGTGCAAGCCCTCTGAGAAATTAAACAGTATATATGAACTACGTTTTCTCATTTTTCAGATCTCAATCATTTGTTTAGAATGGTAATTGTGGACTTTGAGGCTGGCTGGTTCAAGTCGTGATTCTATTTAACTATTTGAAATTGAACAAGATGCTTAACTTCTTTGTATCCCCACTTTTTTTTTTTTTATCAGTAAAATGAAAAAATACTAAGGGAAATAAATTTAAGATGTTTAAATTAGTTGATATATGTAAAGTGCTTAGAACAAGGCTTATGGGGTTATTCAAAGACTTAAATGATTTAATACACGGAAAGTACTTAGAACCATGCCTGGCATATAATAAACATGCCATAATTGTTAGCTACAATTCATGCAGTCAAGCACAGCTTTGTTTGACTTGCTCAATTGGTTAGTTGCATACAATGTAATTATGTAGCCATTTATTTCTTATATTTGCTACTAGAACTTTTTCTGAACTGGAGTCTTATAGATTAATTTTCTCCTTAATTAGGCAATTGCGGAGATCAATCTAAGGTTAAAGCGAGCTAAAGACATAAAAGACAGGAAATGAGAGATGAGAAAGGAAGACAGGGGATGTAAGTTTAAACACGCAGAAATGACTTGAGGTAGCAATGAGTTTAAGTTCCCCGAATCATCTTGTCTTTTCACTATTACAGGATGGCTTATATAGTGATGGAGTAATGTAGTGCTGGACAGAACCACAAGAAACATCTCTTAGGCCAAATCTTTACTCTGAAATGATTTGCTGGGAAGCCATGAACATAGTTTCAAAATAGGGCTGCTTCGGTAAGAAGGATACAGTAACAGAATTGACATCTGCATCCTATAATCATTCAGTTATCTGAAAATGTCATTACTCATGTCTCACATTGAAAGCAGATGTGCCCAGAATAGTGAGTGGAATATTAATAGATGAGAAACAAAACGGGGAGAAATAGTGATCATTTGAGAGGAAAAAAAAAACAACAACAGAAGATCTAGCTTTTGATTCATTCAGGTTAATTCTATGACAACTAGATTGTGTACATAGCAGGTCTTTTGCATTTGATATTCCACTGCTTTAAAACTGTTCAATTAAAAATATCTTTAAAATCCAGCGCACAAATACAGCAAAATCTAAGATATGCCCTACAAGGAGGAAAAGATCATTCATGGAATCTTTCAAATTGCTATTAAAATTGTGCCTTTTCTTTTGTGTACAAAAGCCAAGAAAGCTTCAGAGGTTACTTTATTACATTATCTAGGTTATTTCTGAAGCCATTAATACTATTTTATGTAGTCTTTCCTGGATAAATTTATAGACTTGTTTTTAGTACTCTGTATGTATAAAAACACTAAAAAGTACATAGGTATTAAATATTCATAGTTTGTGAATAGCCTGTGGCCACTTTAATATATGTCTTTTGAATGTCCTATGCGGCCCAACTGACCTTTATGTAGAAAGCAGATAGTTTTCTTTATTAAATCTATGCTAAGTGCCCAGAATATCTTTGTACAGGTATCATTAGTGAGCACTTTATAAATTGAGTGAGGTTAAATTAAGGGTAAAAATAAAAGCAAGACTGTTGAAATAATCAAGCCCTCTAAATTGCCTATGCATCTCAAAATGGGCTCATTAGTAATTGTGTGAAATTTCACTTTCCCCTACCAGGAAACACAAATGGACCACCAACTTGTAAAACTTACTCTGCAGAAATAAAGGCAATTTCTGTGTGTACTTGCTGACACTCCTCAAAAACACATGTCATTTCCCTAAAATATTAGCCCCGAACACTCTATTAAATAAACTCTGCTTTTCCAGTGCACTTTGAGTACACAGAAGAAGATGTTTTCCTCCAGGAAAAAAAAGTAAAATGGCTTTGGAGACTTTTCAAATTATACTGAAGCACAGAATAAATCCTTTTAAAAACACCCACTTTAAAAAACTTGCATTCTCTTACGAAAAAATATTAACCCTTAAGTAAAGTCATTGTGTAAAAACACAGCCACTAACAATTCTGGAAATTGTGACAAAGCTAGCTGGCTGGTGATATAAGAATATGTGGAGATTTCATGATTAAAAACCTACAAAGATTTGCAAAGATTTTCATCCACTTCACATCACCTTATACTTTTGTTTTTACTTATAAGCTAATTGTCCTATGTTCTATTTAACGATTTCTAGAGAATTTTAGCCCTAACAACATGCAGGCCCTTTGAGAAGAGACCAGAAGTAAATTGAAGAGCCTTTAGTTAGCCTATTATCTGCAAATATCTCTATATTTTTTGTAGTTTTTCCAATTCTGGTTCTGTTAACTTGTCTCTATATTATTCTAATGAATACATGGATAGTCTTTTATAAAGAAACATGACATTGCTGAACCATGAGTTGTGAAATATTGGATTCTCCATAAAAGTAGTGTTTAAAATATTCAGCCAAATCTGTATGGGGCTCTTCTTTGTTAACTAGGAATAGGAGTACAGGTGGTTATTAGTATGGGACTGTTAAAATTACACCATTTTTGGAAGGAGCAGTTGGTGTAATGGCTGTGTCACTGGACTCCCATGTAGTCGACCATGGTTTGAGTCTTAGACCTGGTGGCTTAAACTTATGCCGGGCCCGTGTGCATGCTTGCCCAAGATCCTGAGAGGAGAATGGAGGAGAAGGGATTGTGGTGTGGCCATCCCTCCTGGAGGGCGATGATTTTTTGCTTTCTCTCTCTCTGTTTCTGTTTTCTGGCAAGCACACATGCCCTATAGCATAAGCCTCTTCAAAGGGGAAAAAAAATCACACCATCTTTCATGTAATAGGATCTATTTGTTTCTACAAAAAAAAAAAAATGTCAATAATTTCAATTGTGTTAAATCTGGTTACAATCTTAGAGCCTACATTATTCAGTATATAAATTTTGACTTAATATAAGGTTTGTGAATTATTACTGCACTTTGAATTTTGTCACTAGGACATTCTTATTGACCATAGGAGATCCCAACTTCTCTTAGCACAGTGATTATTTATAAATCACCAAAAGAGTGATTATACAGAATCTTTATTACACTTTGGGCTTTAATTTCTGGCTAGTCCAAGGACCAGAATGAGTTCCTAAGTGCTGTTAGTACATCTTTTATTCCACACATATTTACCTGCATACTTTGTAGAGTCTATCAGAAAGCCAGCAGTAGAACTCAGAGAATGAATTTATTAAATGTTTTTATTATGAGCAAAAAGTCAGCATTAATTAACCCAAGCTACAAATAAATAAATAAATAAATAATAAATTTGTTGGGAAGTTGTTTTAGCAACAAATATCGGCTTTTTCTAATGGGTGAGAATTGATAAAAGAAGCCATAATATTCTTCTTAAATTTAATTTATATTCACATGTCTCTGCTAGATTCACATGTCTCCATGTGGAGTGAATGGATATAAATAAACAGAAGACAGATTTTAAGAATATGATGTCACTTGGTTTTTGACTTTTTAGTATAATCATTAAGACTTAAAGCCTTATAGCAAATTAAAATAATAATAAGTAAAATAAAATAAAACAAAATAATTAAAAAATGACTTAAGGCAGTATTTTATGTATATACGTATGTCTATTTATTTGTTTTTGTTTGTTGTGTATATTTGCTCTTAGATGATCTAAATCAGAATAATGAAAATAATGGGATGCAGATTTAAGTCAAATCAATAAATTCAACCAAAGGCAGAGAGAAATATAAATCATTGATGCATCCTTTTAATGTTAGTTAAAAATAATCTATTGATACAACCCGGAAGGGAAGTTGAACTAGTTGACACTCATATTACAAATAAACATACACAAAAAATACTTTTGAGGGGCTAGCGCATGGCATAGTGGTTAAGGTGGCTGGATTCCACATGGTTAACCATGCAGTTCGAGTTCTAGACACAAAGGATTAAAAAACAAGCCAAGTACATGTGCCTGTGCACTCAAAATCCTGAAAGGAGAGAGAGATGGAGAAGAGATTGCATTATGATCATACCCCACAGGGAGAGTTTTCTCATTTTTTCTTGCTCTCTCTGTCCCTCTCTGGTGAATGCACAAGCCCTCTGGTTTTATATATATATATATATATATATATATTATTGGCCCAGCCTCTGTGGCAAAGTCTGTAGCACGCCAGACAGCAGCACTGGAGACCATGTGACTGTGAGTTTAAATCCAGTTAACTATGGGTTCAGATCCCTAGCCCAGTGGACTGGAAACATGCCTGATGCCTATGGGTGTGCCCAGGATCCTAATTAGGGGGATGGCATTGGGTGAAGGGGATTGCAGTGTGACCACACTCTATTGGAGGTTGCTTCTCTCTCTATATATATATATCTCCTGCATACGTGCATGCATGAATTCATGCACTCTCTCTAATGAATAACAAAGTTTAAAAACTTAAAATATTTTTTATTACTTATTAAATTGAAAGAACTGGGACCAGCAGTTGGCGCGTAATGGCTATATCACTGGACTCCCATGTGGTCGACCGCAGTTTGAGTCCCGGACCTGGTGGCTTAAACTGACGCCGGATGCATGTGCATGCATGCCCGGGATCTCGAGAGGAGAATGGAGGGGAAGGTATTGCGGTGTGATCATCTCCCCTTGGGGGGAGGGGGTAAGTATTTCTCACTTTCTATCTCTCTGTCTCTCTCTGTCTTTCTGGTGAGTGCAAGCACTCTATAGCAAAACCTCTCCAAATAAATAAATAAATAAATAAATAAATAAATAAATAAGAAAGAGCTACAAATTATTGTAGGATCTTTCTTTTTTTCTTTCTTTTTAAAAAAGATTTTTGCTATAGGACACGTGCACTCACTGGAGAGACACAAAGAGACAGAAGGAATCACCACTCAGGGAAATGACCATGCCACAATTCCTTCTCTTCCATTCTCCTCTCAGGATTTTGTACACACACACCTGGCATGAGTTTCAAGCCACCAGGTCTGGGACTTGAACCATGATTAGCCTCATGGGAGTCCAGCAATGTAACCATTATGTCATCTCCTAGCTTCTAAGATTACTGTTACGATTTTCATTATATTTAAGAATGGATTAGAATGGCTCGAAATATATTTCCTTCTATTTAGCTTTTTGAGTATTAAAGACATCTCAGCAATGAAGTACCTTCTGCCAGAATAATGTTGGTGTAGGCCACTTTGTTATTGAAACAACAAAAGTGTCAGGCGTCTAATACTTCCCTGCCTTTAAGAGTTTCTATGTCTTTTGGGACCAGCAGTTAGCGTAATGACTATGTCACTGGACTCCCATGTAGTCGACCGTGGTTCGAGTTCCGGACCCAGTGGCTTAAACTCACGCCAGGCGCGTGTGTGTGCGTGCCCAAGATCCCGAGAGGAGAATGGAGGAGAAGGGATTGTGGCGTGGCCATCCCCCCTGGGGGGTGATTTCTCGCTTTCTATTTCTCTGTCTCTCTCTTTCTCTTTGTCTGGCGAGCGCATGCGCCCTATAGCAAAAAACTCTCTCTCAAAAAAAAAATAAAAAGAGTTTCTATGTCTTTTTTCAGAAACTTCATAGTCTCCTCTTCTCTATATAAATATTATCTTGTGGGACACATACACACACAAAAATATAAACTATAATACCAAAATATTTTTATATCTCAACAAAAATTTAAGATGTACCTATTTGGAACCAGGCCTTGAGATAGAATCTGGCAACTTGAGAATGAATGAGATACACAGAGTCTCTGTCTTAATGGAACTTCCATTCCAATGGATAACATCGACCTTAACTAATTAATTATACAAATATTTCTTTAATTATGTCAGTTACAAGTGCTGCAAATGAAAGGCAATGTGAACAACAAGAATGTGTCATTTCAGAACATAACCTATGTGGAACAGACTTTGCATTGACAGTTCATTACCAGATGTTTCTGTAACAATCCTTTAATCACATTTCTCCCTATTTGTTATGTATAGTTTTAGGGGATCTGAAAACATTAGTTGAAATTTAAAAGGATTAGCATAATAATGAATAGTTGGATGAGATAGGAGATCACACTAAAGATTTTTCTTTTCTCCCCAGTTCATGTAATTCCACCAAACAAAAAAAAAAAGTATGCTACTTTGGCCCCCTAAATAGTGAGGACATTTTATGGATGCCATAGAGTAGCTATTACCTATCTATTAGTCTGCCCCTTGATGTTTTGCTTAATTTCTATCCACTCTAATAAAAAATGGAATGCCTATGCGAAAATAATTTTTAAACTGGCAGGTTTTTGTCATTATTTATAATAGAGTGGATAGGTTGATTTACTGTAAAAGAAATATTTCAGTCTGGATATTGAAAGAAGGTTTCATCGCATAACAGACATGCAGTGAACACATTACTTTTATGATGAGTTGGGACACTGAGTTGATTAACTGGAATATACACTGTGGACCAGTTAAGTAGCAGGGATAATATGTAATGGATTTTTAAATTTGTCTTTGATAGATATAAAACAGAGTTGAAGTAAGTATTACTGTATGAAAGCACTTAACATCATTTCCCCCCTATTTGCAGGCTCAGGACATTGGAGCAGAAAAATATTTAGACAACATGAAGGCATTAAGTTTGAAACAAGAATGATCACATGTGAAGGATTTTGGAAAAGAATGTGTCTCTATGCCACATCTAGGCATGGAAAATCTACGGATCATGATTGCCTTGGTTCTCCGTATCCATTGAAAATGCATGGTAATAATGCTTATTTTATTTGAGTGCTAGAGAGAAAGAGAAAAAGCCCTCCCACGTGTATAACTGAATTCTACATCAATGGTGAATGGAATGACGACTGAGAAGATTGAGCAGAGCTTTAGATTAGTAATCTCTGTGGAAAAGGAGAGATATTAAACAGTGAGGAATGATGGGGAAACTCAGGCCACCACTGATCCAAGGTGCCTCCCTGTAGTAGGAAGCCACAGACCTCATTTTAGAAATAGAGTATATAGAGAGGATTTTCACATTTTTGTCATGTTTTTATTTTTATATTCGGTTTGTTTCATGGCTATTTAGTCAAGGGGATCAAGATAACATAGATTGTGCATTGCACATTGCATTTACCCCGAAATATAAAACACCAATATACAGCTCAAATTTCATGGCAAAGGGTTCTCTGCTCATGGGTCACTATCTAGGAGTCGTATTCCGCTACCCTGTCCTTCAAGTGTTTATCTTTTCAAAAGATAACCAACTTTTCTGTATCATTCTCTCAGGGGACATGCTAATATATTTACCTCAATTAGTTCTCAGGATTTAGTTCTCATGCTCATGTGTGTGGGTTTTCTATATGGTAGTACTGTAATTTTAGTTTTTTCTTTACATATAATGGCTCTTCAAAAGGTTTTCAGAAAATGCATATTATGAAAAAAACTATGCATAGATTTTAAAAGTTTTCTGCACCAAAATAAATTTGTATTTTAATTCATTTTTCCACACTTTTTTTTTTTTTTTTTTTGGATGTTGTCTTATACAGGCAAACAGATTTGGGTTAAAGTCCTGGCTCTGGTAAATTTTCTAGCTATGTGTCTTTGAGAAAGTGCTTTAATTCCCTCAGTTTGGTCTTTCATCCAAAAATTTGTAATAAAGATACACAACTTTTTGAAGGGCCTCTTTTAAGAATCAAATTAAATAATATATGTACAATACTTTGCGTGATGTTTAACGAATAGCAAACATTAAAAAAAATTGTCATTAAAGCTGTTACAATGTTTTGCCTGTTCTTCCATATTTTAAGAGCTAAACAGGAAGTACTAGTTTAGGGAAGGTAATCAGGTAAATAACCTTTACCTTTACCACAACCAGTGATATCTAAGTGCCTATTCATTTAGAAGGTCTTAAACCTCTTTCAAAGAAATTGGTACATCTGCATATATAAAAATTTCTTTTCTCATAACTGAAAATTCAATGGTTGTGCATTTCCTGAAGTATTAGATTTCTGTGTTTGTTTTGCTCAGCAGAGAGCTAAGGAGAGACTGCTGATAAATCAATGGAGTGAACTAAACAGAATTATCAACTGTTTAGTCCCTGTACATATATACTTATAAGTTAAAATGCATAGTTGATTTTTATCTTTAATTTTTAAAGTTTTTAAAATTTCTTTGTTTTTTATGTTTGTTTTTCCTGAGAGAGAGATCTCTGCCATCAGGCACATATACTCACTAGAGAGACAGAGAGAGAGAATTCAAGAATTTACCCCCTAGAGGGAATGGCCAGGCCGCAATCCCTTATCCTCCATTCTCCTCTCAGGAATTTGGGCAAGCTCGCACATGTGCCTAGTGTGAGTTTCAAGTCAATGTGTCCGAGACTTGAACTGCGGTCAACAATGTAGAGTCCAGCACCTTAAACACTATACCACCTTCTGGCCCCAAGTTTATTTGTTTTATGGAAGTGAAGTACAGAGAGAGAGAGAGAGTGGGAGAGAGAGGAAGGCAAACAACTTCAATAGGGTCTCACGCGGCTGTCCTCCCCAGCCTTTGCAGACAGCCAGGATTACGGATGTGTATGCCCAGCCTGTGCAAGTTGATCAGGGAACCAAACACATGACCTTCCATATGGATTCAGCTCTTTAATATATTTTTGTGTAGGTCATTTTTCTCAATCAGGCCAAATTCTTTAATATAAGGGGAACACTGTAGATCCAAAGCCAGAAGATCACAGTTTAAATTCCACTGTTGTTGCTTAGTAGATGGATAACTGAGAAATGGCTGGTCCTTCCAACTATCCTCCCCATAGCATTCAGATTTATTTAACCATCATATATTGTCATTTCACCTGCTTTCAGTATCTCCTATTTTTCAGGATAAATTTTGTGCTTTTCCAGTGTAACATAAAACATACATCAAGATCTTACTTGGCTTTTTAATCGTCTAATTTCCTTCTCTCATCTTGAAATGGGCCTTTTGTGAAAAATCATAGTAAAATAGCGCATTGCCTAAAATGTGTCATTCTTTCATTTCTCTTTGTCAATGTCTTCTCTGACCTGAATTCTAATCACACTTCACCCAGATGATCCCCCTACCTGTTTGTTTTTCCCCCTGTACGGTTTTGAAGACTAAATTCTCCAAAAATATTTCCTGCCTTGGCCCAAAATGACCTCGGAGTTCCTCCATGATGTTCCTACAAACTCTCTGCCATGTTTCAATTATCTCATTTATAATACATGATTAAACTGATTTGTAGGGTCAGCAGATGGCATAGCGGTTACGTCACTGGACGCCCACATGGTCGACCACAGTTCAAGATCTGGACCCAGTGGCTTGAAAATCATGCTGGTTGCATGTGTGTGTGTGCTCAAGTTCCCAGGAGGAAAATGGAGAAGAGATTGTCACATGGCTAAGCCCCCTAGGGTGTGATTTCTTACTTTCCTTCTCACTGGCTCACTCTCTCTCTCTCTTCAGAGAGTGCATGTGCCCAAGGCAAAAATATTCTTTAAAAAAATAAATAAATAGTTACTTTGTATGCCTTTTCCTATAGAGCATGAGCTCCTTTGGGGCCAGAACATAAACTGACTCAACATTTTTTTTTAAATTTATTTATTTACATTCATTCACTGTACAACATTACAGCATACAAAATGAGATTTTCCATCCAGAGTACACTGTATATTGTCTCAATCAAGCACATCAACATACATGTTATTGCCAACAAATAATTTTCCATTTCTTGTTTCCTGTATGTTTTGCTTTCCCCCCCCCATCCTTGATTCCCTATCTCTTACCCTCTGCCATCTCCCACTCTCCTCCCACACTGTCTCTGGTATCTATGGTTGCTTTCTGTACTGTTTTTCTCCCATATTATATTGAATCACTAAAGATCTTAATTAATCTAAATATTTTCATAGAAAACACAGCTGATATATACATTTCCATGAACACAAGTCTAACTTTAGGCATCCTATAAAGTAGCACCTAGCTGGGGTTAAATGGACTCATCTTTGTATTCATAGACCCCAATATGTGAAACACTGTAGGGCTTGAATAAATATATTTGAAATGATTTCCCTTCAAATCAGGATAATGCTTCCTGGGAAGAGTTGTGCATATTTGTGATGTTTTGCACAACATCTACTATAGATGCAAGGACGAATTTTACAAACGTAAGGACAAATAAGAGAAGGCAGGTACAAAATCATATGTACTAGATGATTTCATTTCTATAAAATGAAAACCAAGGCAAATTTATCTTTGATGTTGGAAGTCCAGAGAGCATCTACCTCTACACAAAGGGTGTGCAAAGCATAGTGATTCAGGCAGGATGAGGACAGGGATTCTAAATTGGTTGTTATACTTCACAGTTTGAAAGTTGGTTACATGAGTGTAACCAATTAGCACTTTGTGATCATTTATCATGCTGTGCACTTATGATTTGTGTAATTTTCTATATTTGCACCTAAAAAATTGATTAACGGTTAACTTCCTTCAAACTTTTGCCTCTTAACTGCAAACTCCTAAATGAACTTTTTCTTTTGATAACCTCATCTTTATTATAAAATATAATATCTCAAAAATGGATACAGAATAGAATGAAGGGAATTTAAAATAATAAAAATGTGATTATCAGCATAGGCTTCCTATTCATCGTACATAGAAAAGTAGTTGATTCTGGAATATACTGCAAGTAGTGTCCTTCAGGTCAGAGCTTTTGTCTTATTCATGGGTATCTTCCTCAAGCATAGCAAAGTGACTGTCACATAGTACATTTTCAATTAAGCTTATTGTTGAATGAATACATTCATGGATAAAATCAACTTTTTCCTCTGGTTCACCTAAACTATTTTCTTTGATTTGACTTGGCAGCCAGCTGTCTGGTTAGCCCTTAATCCAATCAAAGGGACCATCACAGATATTTATATAACTATAAAACATAGTAATACATGAATAAAAATTTGCTCCTCTTTTTTCTTGCAAATGACTTAAACAGAATAGTTTGAAATGACATGTATATAATTGTATCGTATGCATTATATTTATGTGTGTGTGTGTGTGTGTGTGTGTGTGTGTGTGTGACAATAATAGCACAAGGAAGGTAAGCCAAAGCCAAGTTGTATTCTATGTAGGAAGGAAATGAGACCAAATGGCAATGCAAACGCACAGAAGCAAATAAAGAGATGCAAAAATGATACATAAGAAGTTGGGGCCAGCAGGTGAAATAGTGGTTAAGGCACTGAACTCCCACATGATTGACATGGTTTGAGTTCCGGACTTGGAGGCTTGAAACTCAGGCCTAAAATCTGGAGAGGAGAATGGAGGAGAAGGGACTGTGGTGTGGCCATCCCCCCAGGAGGTGATTTCTCGCTTTCGCTCTGTCTTTCTGGTGAGCGCATTCACCCTATAGCAAAAATCTCTCTAAAACAAATAAATTTTAAAAAGAAATAAATATAGCAAACTTTATAAATAGATACTTGATCATCTTTCTCAGATTATTTAATAGATATAAAATTACATCAAGTAATAATTATAACAATATTTTCTTGGGTTTGTAACATATATAGGTATACTAGGAATAATAATAATACAAAATGAGGAAGAAAGAATAAAACCGTAGAGGAATTACTTTTTATATCTTACTTGGAATTACATTAGTATAATTCTAAAGTAGATTATGATAAATTAAGATGAATATACCAAGCCCTAGAGGAATCATTCAAAAAATAATTTAAAAGTACTAAAAAAAATATTAAAAGAATTATATTACTGTAGAAAATATTTATTTAATGGAAAAGAAAAACTGTTAAGGAGAGATCAAGGAATAAAAATTGAGTCATATAGAAAACAAAAAGTAAAATGGCAGATATAAATGTAATTATGGCAAAAATGGCAATAAAAGTGAACAGATTATCCAATCTAATCTAGGGAAGAGAGATTCAGACTGGTGAAAAAATGATCCAATTATATTCTGTGTATAGAAGACTCATTTTACATTCAATTATACAAATAGTTTCAAAATAAAATGATAGAAAAAGATATATCATGCAAACTGAAGTAAGAAAACTGAAATGGCTGTTTTAAATGAGATGAAATATACTTTAAAAGAGCAAAGGAAGCCAGCTGGTGTGGTGCAGCAGTGTTGCTGGACCCATGTGGGAAGGTACCAGGTTCATGTCCCGAGATCTCCCTGTTCATGAGATGTGCCAGCATGCCTGTGATCGGGGCTGGTTCAAGCTGAGGGTGGATGGAAGTGTGAAGCCCTTTTAGAGTTGGTAGCTCTGTTTTTCTCTCTCTGTTATTCTCATTCATGGAATAAATAAATAAATAAATACACTTTATAAAATATCACTACATAAAAAAGAATTTGTGTAATTAAGAAAGGACCAGGGCCAGCAGATAGTATAGTGGTTATGTCACTAGACTCCCACATGGCCAACCTCGATTCAAGTCCCAGACCTGGTATCTTGAAAATCACGCCGGGTGCATGTGCAGCATGCCCAAGAACCCAGAAAGAGAATGGAGAAGGAATTGAACCAAGGAAATCCCCACCAGGGGATGATTTTTCACTTCCCCCCTCACTGTTTCTGTCTCTCTCTCTCTAGTGAGTGCTTGCGCCCTATGTCAAAAACCTTTTAAACCAGCAGTTAGCATAATGGCTATGTCGCTGGACTCCCATGTAGTCGACTGTGGTTCGCGTCCTGGACCCGGTGGCTTAAACTCATGCCGGGCGCGTGTGCGTGTGTGCCCAAGATCCCGAGAGGAGAATGGACGAGAAGGGATTGCAGCGTGGCCATCCCCCCTGGGGGGTGATTTCTTGCTTTCTGTCTCTCTGTCTCTCTTGGTCTTTCTGGAGAGCACAAGTGTTCTATAGCAAAAACCTCTCCAAAAAAAAAAAAAAAAAAAAAAAAGGATCAATCCATCAGAAATATATTATATATATATGTATATATATATATGTAATATATATATATATTATACACACACACATATATGTGTGCCTTTCATCTTCTTGGTTAGCTTTATTGTTAAGTAATTTACTTTCTTTTGATTATTGTAAGTACAATTATTTCCTAATTTTGTTAGTTCACTGGAAAAGTCATGACACATTTTAGCATAGAAAAATACATCATGACTTTTCTGAAGACCTAATATTTTCAGATTGTTTATTGTTGGTGTAGAGAAAAGCAACTGATTTTTGTTAATCAACTTTTTGTCTTCTAATTTTGTTGAATTAATAATTTTAGTAGTTTTTAAAAATTTTCTGGTGTGCAATCTACATGGTTTTTTCATTTTGTTAGTAAGCAGAGGTGATTTTACATCTTGTTTTCCAATCATGACATTGTTTATGTCTTTTTTTGTGCCTAATTGCTCTGACTGCAAAATCTGGTACTGTGTTAAAGAGAAGTGAAAATGGACATTCTGTCGTGTTCCTGATTTTAGAAGAAAAGTATTTAGTATGATGATAAATGTGGATATTTCATACTGTGGAGTTACTTTCTTTCTATTTTTAACTTTGTTGAGTTATCATCAAAAGATGCTGAATTTTGGGAACCAGCATTTAGCGTAGTGGCTATGTCGCTGGACTCCCACGTAGTCGACCGCGGTTCGTGTCCCGGACCCGGTGGCTTAAAACTCACGCCGGGCACGTGTGCGTGCGTGCCCAAGATCCCGAGAGGAGAATGGAGGAGAAGGGATTGTGGCATGACCATCCCCCCTGGGGGGTGATTTCTCACTTTCTGTCTCTAGGTCTCTCTCTGTCTGTCTGGCAAGTACATGTGCCCTATAGCAAAAACCTCTCCAAAAAAAAAAAGGATGCTGAATTTTGTCAAATGACATTTCTGTATCTTTTGAAATAATCATGTAAGTATGTGTGTTTTCACTTCGTTCTTTTATGTGGTATATTACATTGATTAATTTTCATATGTTGAGTTATCTCAGTCCATTTCCACTGATGAAATAAAATACCTAGGCCTAGGTAACTGGTAAACAATATACATTTATTTCTTGCCATTCTGGAGACAAAACCCCAGATCACATCACCAGCAGATTTGTTATTTGGTGATAGCCCATTCCAGAGATTATGCTTTCCTGAAGCATTCTCACATGGTAGAAGGAGGAAAGAGGACCAGAGTGCTCCCTTCAAAATCTTTCATATGAGCACTAATCCTGGAGCACTTAATGACTTAATCACTTCCCAAAGACTCCACCTTTTAATACTATCATATTAAACATAAATTTTTAAGATACACATACATTCGACCTCTAGTATGAATCATTCTTGCATTCCAGAAAAGAAAAATCACACTTGGTCATGGTATCTATTCTCTTTCACGTGCTACTGAATTCTGTTAGTATTTTATTGAGGATTAATTTTTTTGGTAGTGTCTTTGTCTGGGTCTAGTATCAGAGTAAGGCTGGCCTTATAGAATGAGCCAGGAAGTGTTCTTTTCTGTTTATTATTTTGAAGGAGTTGTGGAGAATTTTTGTTAATTTTTTAACATTTGGTAAAATCTATCAGTTAAAGTGCCTGGTCATGGTCCTTTATTACCTGGGTACTTTTTGATTAATGATCTAATCTCCTTACTAATTTTAGGTCTTTTTTCCTCTAGGCACTGTTTTTCTGCAGATTTTGATAACTTGTATTTTCATTTTTATTTAGTTTGAAATATTTATTTAGTCTTAAGACTTCTTCTTTGACCTTTGTGGCAGTTTGAAGCATGTTGTTTAATCTCCAAATATTCTGCAATTACCTAGCTCTCATTCTTTTTTTTTTTTTTTTTTTTTTTTTTTTTAGAGAGAGAGATTTTGTTATAAGGCAAGTGTACTCACCAGAGGGACAGAGAGACAGAAAGTGAGAAATCACCACCCCCCCCAATGGAGGATTGTCATGCTGCTATCCCTTCTCCATTCTCCTCTTGGGATCTTGGGCATGCGCACACATGCGCCTGGCGTGAGTTTTAAGCTGCCAGGTCTAGGACTCGAACCATGGATGACTACATGGAAGTCCAGTGACGTAACCATTATTTCATCTGCTGGTCTCCACTAGCTCTAATTCCTTATTGATTTTTAGCTATGTTCTATTGTGGTAATGAGAGCATAATTTGTATGATGTCTATTCTTCTCAAATTCATTATTTTATTTATGTTTCTTTCATTAATTCTTTCATGAACAAGAGAGAGAGAGAGAGAGACATCACCCTCAACAAGATCCCAATGCCACAACCCACCCTCAGCCTCAGTCATCCCTGGATTATGGGCAAATGTGTGCCCTCATACCCAGAAAGGTCCTTGGATTGAAACTGGATACATTCCCATGTGAGATTACCTGAACCACTATCTGATCCATGTCAGTTCTTTAAAATTTGTTAAACTATGTTTTATATTCCAGAATGATGTGGTCTATCTTGGTGAATATTCCATGTGAGCTTCAGAAGAATGTGTGTTCCAATTTTGCCAGATGAAGTATCCTATAGATGTTACCGAAATCCAATTGATTGATGGTTTTGTTGAGTTCAACTACATTTTTATTGATTTTTCACTTCCAGGGTCTATCACTTATAGACAGAGAATCGCCAAAATTTCCAAGTATAAAAGTAGTCATATCTACATTCACCCAGGAGAACATTTCTGTCAAGTCAAATGGAGGTGCGTGGAGGGAGAATCTCAATTACCATGGGCTCTCTATGTTTTTATTGACTTTTAGTAGATTTTCTTGAATAAATGTTTCTTAAATAGGACAGTTTCCAGAAACATTAAATGGCTGTGTTTTTGCCAACCTGGTCTGTTTCACAAGGCTTTACATCCATCCAGTGCCTCCTAAGTGTCATTCCGAAAGTGGAACATGCACGCTGTTTTGTTAAGGTGAGCATGAATGAAAAAAAGGTAAGTTTCTGTATGAAGAAACATTATAAAAAGGTGTAATTGCATTGAGAGGAGTGGAGGTTTTGTCTTTCCATCTTAAATGACTTACTGGGATTATTATTTCAAATTTAAGTAAGTGAGTAAAAGTAGTCACTCAAATGTAGCTATGGGGAGCTCCTTTTTGAACAATATTTAGGTTGAAGAGTAAATAAAAAATAAGTATTATAATCCAGAAAGTGATCATGAGAGTATCAAAACATAGGTAGTAGCTTTTTGCACTAAACAAAAGAAATGGAAAAATGTAATTATTCTTCTCAAAATTTTAAAAATAACAAAGTAAAATTGAAGAAATATTTATAGAACATATATAAATGTATTAGAAAAATTAAACTAATAAACTTAATAAATTATTCCAAGTGAAATCAATCATGAAATAATACAACTTATAGAAGAGTTCACAATTGCAATTAAATACAAAGGGTAACAAAAACACTCAGAGAAATAGGAAATAAAAATAAAGTTAAGGGGCCAGCAGGTGGCATGGTGGTTAAGGTGCTAGACTCCCACACAGCTGACCATGCTTTGAGTCTCACACTCTGTGATTGAAACTCATACTAGGCACGTGTGCACATGTGCCCAAATCCCAAGAGAAGGGAGAAAAGGGATTGTGACATGGCCGTCTCACTTGGGAGATGATTTCTCACTTTCCCTCTCTATGTCCCTTACTGTCTCATTCTGATGAGTGCATGTGCCCTATGGAAAAACCTTAAAAAAATAAAGTTAATTCTTTGACATTATTTTCTTCAAACTTGAATAAAATGATTTGTTTCAAGGAAAATAATCATTACCAAAACATTGACTTCAAGAAGTGATTGAAAAACCAACTAGAGTATTGTTAACTAAAAAATGGAGCAAATTTTCAGTTATACCATGAAAATAATCTGGCCTATAGAACTTTGCAGGCAGTTCTGGCAATATGCTTAAGAACAGATCATTCTGAAATTATTTAACTATTTCTAACTATGCAAAAACCAAAGAATTTCATAATTATTTCCAAAAATAAAGATCAGGGAAAATAATGAGTGTATAATGCTTAGCACACTACTGGAGCATAATAAATGCTTTATATAGTACCCTTTATTATTTTTGTCATTTTCCTCATTATTAAATCATCACAATATTGAAATCAATATCCGACAAAGTCAGAGGTAGGAGAAAGAAAGAAAACCAAGCCACCTCATAGATATTAATGCATACATTTCAGATAATTTGCAACAGAACAAAATGCAGTAATACATATGCAACAATTGCAACATGATCAATTGCGATTAACCTGGAAACACAGAGATTGTTCACTCATAGTTTACACAATTCTCTATTTTTGTTAAAGAGAAAAACTGATCTTAATACATGATAAAAATAAATTTGATATCATCACAAGTAGATTCCTAATCATATCACTTAATCAGTGAAAGGCAAAAATCTAACTTCCCTGTGGGAATATTGAGGGATATCTTAACTTAGAAAGTCAGCATTTGATCATTTTTATGGAATAATATCCTATCAACCTAATGTCTAATTTACTACTTGGAAAAAGCATGTCAATGTGCTCTTCAAATTTCTTTCTCTCCACTTTGAGATTAATTACTCATGCTGTCTCTACACTTGTGTTCTGCTTTCTGTGGAAACAAACATTTTATATAACAAAGTATTTGTGGCAGAGGAACAAATGTTTTCTATAACACATTAATTAGCGTTTTGATAATTACCTGTCCTTTGCCTCCCATCTATTCCTTGCCTTTATTAGTAATTGAGTACCTTTGTAATCCGGTGCATTTTAGGATTACACAGGCTATTAAAGAGAGAATATGAAATTCGCATTCTGAGAAGGGATCCGTATCTTTTTATAGGCAAAGGGATCCAAGGCACAAAAAAGGTGACGAACTATAGCTCTTGTGTGGCTGACTTCTTTCCATGGCTCCAGCTCTGACAATGTTTCAATATCACCACTTCCTTTTTGCCCCTTCAGGATTAATGATGTCAATTGCTCCCTTCTGTTGTTACTTGCTGGATGTGTCAATCTGCCTCATTGGTTCTTTTAATCCTGCCGTAATACTGGGAATAGTCCCTTCGTTAAATTCTCTTCAAAGTCCCCGCTGAGCAGGTCTCTGTTTCCTTTGAAGATTAGTAGCAAATGCATTATCCTGCCTTCTAGGGACAGGATTTCTACATGGGCAGAGTAGACAGGGGAGGTAGACTTATATGGCTAGATGAGAATTATGTCAAGGACAGAGCTCCTTTGCTAAATATATTTTCCTTATATAATGAAATACTGAAATTGCCTAGTAACTTCTTTTAGATAAACTAGCACCCTTTACAAATGTTCCTCATTTTAAAATTCAAGTGTTCCCTGGAGGTCTAACATAATCAGTTTCTTAAGAGCAACATGATTTTTCTTTTATTAACCAGATGTGTTGCTCCTTTGCCAGTAAAAGCCCGAGTACTGAAAAAGGGTCAAATAGTACAGAAAGAAGATATTATCTCAAAAGGGGAACATCCTCTTCTCTCTACTTTGTCATTGTGTCACGAGCCATCTATACCATTATTTATAAAGAAAATGCAGGAAGTGACAACTCTACACTTTTGAATTTTAGTGACTACATTACAAACCCTACATAGTGCAATACGAGTATTCTTCAGAGTTGTGTCCTATATTTCTGTTTCTCTTTGTGCCTGGGTATAGGAGACATCTCAAGACATCAGAAGAATGATATCCTACCTGTATACTCTCCTCTAGAATATAATAGATCTCCACCAATGTGTCTTATCATACTTGGACTGTTGTGTCCCCTCTGCCCCTACTTTACCTGTTTTGTTGTGACTGAACCTGTCTGAGTTTTGAGCACATGCTGACATTGCTGACGTCTCTGGACAGGTACCATGGCTTCTATTTATAAGGACCAGAGATTTTGAATCCTTCTTGTCTTAAGCCCAGGTTTATTTTGGCCATCAGCCTTTGCAGATTTTTACATTTCCCATTTGGGCAGTAGAAGCTTGTGGTTCTCCTCCATGGCACACTGGAAAAGTGTGAAACAGAGAAAACAGTCATTTCATATACTCTTTTTACGTAAACATGCAATGCCTTCCATTGTACTCTAGCTATCTTGTGTTGGTATGTCATACACTATAATGATGTCTTCTTTCAGAGTTCCAATTAAAAAGTGATGCAAAAAGGAGGACCAGTAGATGGCGTAATGGTTATGTTGTTGGACTCCCATCTAGTCGACCACAGTTCGAGTCCCCGACCTGGTGGCTTAAAACACACATGGGGCATGTGTGTGCGTGTGTGTCCAAGATCCCGAGAGTAGAATGGAGGAGAACGGATTGCGGCATGACCATCCCTCTGGGATTTGATTCTCACTTCCTGTCTCTCTGTCTTTCCAGTGAGCACATGCAAAAAAAATATAGCAAAAATCCCTCTCTCTCTCTCTCAAAAAAAAGAAGCAATGCAGAAATTCATTCTATTTTTTTTTTGCTCAAACTAACAGTCTTACAGTCTACTTATCCCTATATCCAATGTCTAGAGTACCTAAACTTTTCTGCTTTGAAAACTTTCTTCTCTTTCTGTCCATATAGTGTTTTCTTGCCTATCTCCATTGTGGACATTTCCCTTGCATCATAACTAGCTTTCTTCTCTATCCTATAAGAGAGTTAGGAAGAGCATAGGATGAGCTGAAGACAGAAAGTCCTATAATAAGGCCTTTTTAAAAATTATTTATTTATTTATTTCCACTTGTTATTATTATTTTTTTAATTTGACCAGACAGACAGAAAGAGAGACAGAGAGAGAGAGAGAGAAAGGGAAAACAAGAAAGCAAGCCACCAAGTCCAGGACTCGAACCGCAGTTGGTCATGTGGGAATCCAGTGCCTATAACCACCACACGACCTGCTGGCCCCAATAAGGTATTTTAAGCCATTGTAAGGACTTTCAATTTCACTTTGAGGTAAAAAGTCATTGGAAAGTTTGAGCTGTAGAAAGACATGGCAAGATATTTTCAGGATGACAAATATGGCTGAAGTACTGAGGATAGGCCATAGCGCAGGTTGCGGCCAAGACAGGGACAAACGAGTGAGTAGTGCCATAATACAAGTGAGAGATAATGGCTTGAAACAAGGCAATAGCAGTTAAAGTAGTAAAAAAAAAGGTCAAATTCCAAGTACTTCTTTTTTTGTTTGTTTGTTTTGTTTTTTTTGGTTTTTTTGGGCTATAAGGTACGTGCGCTCGTCAGACAGACAGAGAGAGAGAAAGTGAGAAATCACCCCCCCCCCCCGGGGGTTGGTCAAGTCACAATCCCTTCTCCTCCATTCTCCTCTCGGGATCTTGGGCATGCACGCACACGCGCCCCGGCGTGAGTTTTAAGCCACCGGGTCCAGGACTCGAACCAAGGTCGACTACATGGGAGTCCAGTGACATAGCCAGCAACATAGCCAGTAGACTAACTGCTGGTCCCCCAAGTACATTTTTTAATGGAAGCAATGAAAAGATTTTCTCGTGGAACTAAGGCATAAGAGAAAAAAAGGCATCAAGGATAATGAGGAAGAGGCTTCACCATTTTCTTCTTCTTCCTTAATAGGAAAATCTTATTATTTGAGATGGCAATGTTTCCAGGTTATAAAGGAGGAAGGAAGAAGGAGGAGAAAGAAGAGTAGAGAAGAACTACATTTTCCAGCTTCTCTTTTAAATGGAGATGGCCAAGGAAATGAAAAGTTAAAATTGCCACGTGGATCTTCTGGGAAAGCACTTTCAAAGAAATTGGGTAAGCTAGGATGCATTTCTCATTGCTTATATCTTTTCTCCTTTTCTGCTACCGGGAAGGGCCCGATGTTAATAAAAGATATATCTTAAGTCTTTAAGTTAATTACAGTAGTTACCAATATCTAAAATCCTTTTTATAATGGAAAAAAATCCTTCTATGTTTTTAAATCAATGAGATCAGGTCTCTGTCACTTGTGTCTTAGGCCAAATTCTAACTAATGCAAATACATTTAAGGTTTTTGGTCTGTGCAGGTCAAATAATGCATTGCCATTTACTGAGAAGGGGAACAGCTTTTCTTCAGATTTAGAGGGGAAACTAGGAGTGTGGTTTTACATGGGTTGAATTTGAGATGCCCATTTGATACTCAGGAGCAGATTTTTAGTAGGTAAGTAGACATATGTGTCCAGAAATCATGGGTGAGGCTTAGAAATTATTTCGAGTGTACAAATATCCAAGAGCAACGTCTAATTTCTAAATATAATTGATTCATTTAAAACAAAATTCATTCAAAGTGTGGTCTTTGATTATTTCCTTTTTTTTTGGGAGAGAGAGAGTTTATTTTTTTTTTATTTTTTTTATTTTTTTATTTTTTTTTCTATATGGCACATGCACTTGCTGGAGAGACAGAAAAAGAGAAATCCCCCCCCCCCCCAGGGGGGTATGGCATGCCACAGTCCCTTCTCCTCCATTCTCCTCTCAAGATTTTGGATACACATGCACACGCACCTGGTGTGAGTTTTAAGCTGCTGGGTCTGGGACTCAAACCGCGGTCCACTTCATGGGAGTCCAGCTGGACATATCTGCTGGTCCCCTGATTATTTCTTTTTCTGGAACATTTGGGTAAATATTATTTTCTTTTTGGGTACAATTTGGAATATTCTATTGGGTTGTCAGAAAAGTCATGATGTATATTTTTTCTATACAAACATGCATCATCACTTTTATGACAATCCCACAGCTCATAATTATTTTATAAAATATGGATAAGTATCCTTTCTGTCTCTTTTTAAAGTCATAATGATAACATAATAGAAATGTACTAAATTGAGCACAATTTTCAGTTATCATCACATTTAAATTTTTGTGATATTCTAGGTGTCAGTTTATTTAAACCAACTTGGAAGAAACCACTTTTACAATAAGAAACCAAATGCTAATAAAACTACTAATTTTACTACTTCATAATTTAAAATATATGAATAATTATGAACAAAAATATTAATAGCTTTTCTGTCAAGGCGCAAAAAGATAATATCTCTATATTTATGAGTAATGAGTAACATAACTTACTAACAGATACCTAGTTGAGGTTTAGGAATATATCAAGAAGGCAAGTAGTAATGAATATAGATATGAAAATATATTACCCATTGAAGTCCATCCAACCTAAGCAGCAATCTTAGTATTGCTGATCCTGCATTGCTGCAAGTATAGGCGATCCTATTTCCAAAAATCCTTCCTCTATAAAAACCTTGCTCTGCACAAGCAGAATGTCAAAATTTCCATTCATATTTGAACACTAGAGCTACAGGTTTCTTTGCTCTCACTGTAATTACTTAGAAGAAAATTAGTACCGTAAAGTTATACATTTATCATCTTCTGGTGTTCTTCCCATCTCTGATCCTGCATTTATGAGCTTGCATTCAGCCCGGAGTTTATTATTATCCATTTATAAGCAGCCAACAAAATAGTAAATTATGTATTTGAAAGCCCTGCTGGCTGACATTTTTTAAAGTTCACTGGACATTTTTTTTTCCTATAGTAGAAATATGCTGCAAGCACTCAAGGCCTGAAATCTGATTCCCATTTAGATGTCGTTGAGAGGTAAGTGCAACGAATTCTCATTAATATTTCATGGCCTAAGTGTGCCATACTTTGACACTGCCATCTTGTAGTCATTTGTCCTACATCTAAAGAGCAACTCCTAATCAGATAGGTGTAATCTGATAGGTGCAGTAAGCTTGATTATACCTTGCTCTGCCTTCACAAAGATAATTATAAGCAATATATGAATTAATTTGGAAGTGTGTTGTTTATTCTTTATGTAGCATTGAGGACAGCATCCGGTATCTGACAATTTGCCCTTAGGCCTAAAAGATTAAGAATATGCTTTCCCAATAATTATGAAATATTTTCAAGATACTGCGAATCTTGTGACTGATGCTTTTTACATTGAGCAGAAGCCAGATTATGCTTTAAAATGCTATCTTTCCGTAAGTGCCTCATTAACTTTCTCACTGTTCACAGTTGTAAAGCTGTGAGAAGTAACTTTTGTTTTCTTTTCTGTTAGGAGAAATCTTGTGAACTCATTAAAAGAATTAAAGCATTACAAGTGTGTGCATGGTAGCAATATTCAAAACATTTTATTTTACTTGTGATAAGTTGTCATGGCATAATCAAGTCTAGGGAGAAAAAAGGAAAAAGGAAAATAGGGTCAGCGTATGGTTATGCTCTGTGACTTTGAATATGATTAATTGCATCTTTGGATTTGTTTTTGAGTTCTTGCTTTAGCACAAAAGTGGAAAAGCATTTCGTCGGAGCAATACCGCTCAATTGTTCTATTTGCTTCTTTTTCATTCAATAGAACATTAAATGAAGTCATACCTTTTAGCAAATTTTAGATGCACTCTTTTTGCTTTTTGTTACAGTTAGGTGGGTGGGAGGGTTCTACCTATTTGTTTGCTTTCTTTTTTGTTTCATAGAGAGACAATTTTTTTTACAATTCATTTGATGGCTTTGCATTTACAGATTGTCCAGGATGTTAGTTGAGAACACAATTATCAAAGCAAAATACATACTTATGTTGAAGACTGCTTAATCTCTTACTCTTAGGCTTTTTTGGGACAAAAATACTTCTACAATCCCATGTTTTATCCACAAATGGTATTACACAGCTCTAGTAGACAGATGTTTTTTATTTTCTGCCCTAGCCTTACATCCCTACCCTATCTTTCAAAGGAATAAAACTTGTTTTCTGGGAAATGCTCCTCTTCCCACCTCAATCCGTATAGATTATTGTGAGTTGCAATGCTATCACATTGCCTGGTTTACTGAATGCCTGTTGTTCTATCCATTCATGGGCAATTAAAACTAATTGAGTTTTATTATTGAATTATCTAGGAAAGAATAAGAGATTTCCAACCTATTACATTTTGGGGGCTTTTAATTTTTTTTTTTTTTTTTTTTTTTTTTTGGAGAGGTTTTTTGCTATAGGGCATGTGCGCTCACCAGAAAGACAAAGAGACAGAGAGATAGAAAGCGAGAAATCACCCCCCAGGGGGGATGGTCACGCCGCAATCCCTTCTCCTCCATTCTCCTCTCGGGATCTTGGGCACGCACACATATGCGCCCGGCGTGAGTTTAAGCCACTGGGTCCAGGACTCGAACTGCGGTCGACTACATGGGAATCCAGTGACATAGCCATCATGCTAAACTGCTGGTCCCGGCTTTTAAATTTTTATTAATTGAGAGAAAGAGAAAGTTTCCTCAACATAGTCTCACCTTGCTGTGATCCTCCTCCGAACCTCTCAGCCAGCCTAGACTGTGGGTAACATGGGCATGCCAGGTGTGTTCAGGTTGATGTAGACTCTCAGTCTGAGCCACTCGTATGGCTCCAGTATCATTCAGTGGCATTCTCCTGCCTTTCCAGTTGGGCTGCTTTAAGAGATCTTTAATGCTGGTGAGAATGGCCCTATTAATACAATAACAGGAAGTTTTAAGATCAGGCTGGGCAATAGGAATTTTTTTCCATTTTTAGGAATCATTTTGTAAATGAACACATCAAATGATGTTTTCTTTTTTATTTATATATTTCTATTTGTCAGAGAGTGTGTGCCCTCACCAGAGAGAGATACAGAGAGACAAATCACTCCCTAACAGGGTGGGGTCATGCCACAATCCCTTCTTTATCCTGCTTAAATTCTGTGTTTTTCCAGCCTCTGAGTCTGAGATTCAAACTGTAGTCAGTCATGTGGGATCTGGCTTCGTTAACTACTTGGGTATATGGCCAGTCCATAATGTTTTATAGTATTATATTAGTCAGGGTTCTCTAGAGAGATAGAACAATAGATAGATAGATATAGATATAGGTGATATAGACAGAGATATAGATGTTTTAGTAGATACAGAGATATGAAAGGTCATTTGCTAGGGAAATTGGCTCACATGATTATGGAGATTGAAAAGTCCAACTGTGGGCTCTTTGAATGCTGGAAAGTCAGAGAAACTGGTGGTGTGCTTTAGTTAAACTTGGCAGACCTGAGACCCAAAGGAGCTCATAGAGTAATACTTTTTTTTTGGAGAGGTTTTGCTATAGGGCGCATGCGCTCGCCAAACAGACAGAGAGAGAAAGAGAGACAGAAAGCGAGAAATCACCCCCCGGGGGGATGGTCACGCTGCACGCAATCCCTTCTCCTCCATTCTCCTCTCGGGATCTTGGGCACGCACGCACACGCGCCCGGCGTGAGTTTTAAGCCACCGGGTCCGGGATGCGAACTGTGGTCGACTACATGGGAGTCCAGCGACATAGCCATTACGCTAACTGCTGGTTCCCATAGAGTAATTCTTTTTTTTTTTTTTTTTTTCTTTTTTTTTTTTTTTGGAGAGGTTTTTGCTATAGGGCGCGTGCGCTCGCCAGACAGACAGAGAGAGACAGAAAGGTAGAAAGCAGGAAATCACCTCCCAGGGGGGATGGCCACGCTGCAATCCCTTCTCCTCCATTCTCCTCTCGGGATCTTGGGCACGCACGCACACGCGCCCGGCGTGAGTTTAAGCCGCCGGGTCCAGGACTCGAACCGCGGTCGACTACGTGGGAGTCCAGCGACATAGCCATTACGCTAACTGCTGGTCCCCCATAGAGTAATTCTTAATCCAAGGCTGAAAGCTCAAAAGCCTTTGGATGCTGCTAATGCAGGTCCCAGCATCATAGACTGCACAGCCTAGAGGTGTGACATCCTAGCACAAGAGAAGAAGAGTATCTTGCTCCAGAGGAGAGACAGTTTGCCCTTCTTCTACCTTTTGTTCCATCCGGGCTCTCAGTGGATTGAATGGCACTTACCACATTGAGGGCAGATCTTCTCCACTCAGTCCACCAACTCACATATGCTGATCTCTGTCTCAAAACACTCTCACAGACACACCTAAATACTGTGCTTTGCCAGCTCTCTAAGCATCCTTTGATCCAGTCAGGTTGACAACTAAATATAACCATTGCAAGTGTCACCTTGACTTTTCTATTACATTTTCAGTGATTATTGATTGCAAGTGAAAAAAAAATTAAACACAAAGGGAGATTTATTGGGAAGTAACCCAGGAACCTTATAAAATAATTAAAATATGGAAGGGACAGGAAAAAAGATGGGCAGAGATTTTCATCAGTATCACATATCTCTACTTCTCTCTATATGTCTCTCTCACGTAAAAATGACTTTTATCTGGAGAAAATAATACACTTAAGCCTTACATTATATCTTGCTGCTGCAGATGCCCAAAGACACACTCGCTTAAAGTTGCTTGAACCCAACTTTTAAGATCCTAGGGAAGAAATGAAGGAAAGACTGACTAACAGGTGTAGAAGAGAAAAAGTAATACATTTTCTCACCCTTCACAAGGTTCATGGCAAACACACTTATAGTAAGGGACTGATAATCAAGGGAAAACATAACAAATCTATTTAACCAAAATTTTGCCTGACACAGGAGCAATCATGAGGAAATGAAGACTCAAAGTTGCAGGATAAAGTATACTGTTTTTGCAAAGTCTGTTAAAAAAAAAAAAAAACGGATCACTGTGGAGAACCATGATTGGACAAAAATAGGTATGATTTAATGGTAAGAAATAAATTGGGAGAAACTTCAGCAAAGGCTTTTTGTTCAGATTCTTTTCTGCGTCTCTGGATGATATCCTTCTCTCTGGGTATCAGACAGGACACCTGCCACAGGAAGATTTTCAGGAGAAAAGGGAGAAAGTCAGAGAGTCATGTCCATAGTGCCCTATTTGGGGGTATCATTGTCTGAGCCCTGATACAGTCGTGAGTGTGATCTTTCATAATTACATGGCCAAAACAAGCAATTAGTAAATCTTTAATGAGAACTAGAAATAGTTTTGAAGAACTAAAAAATTTTTTTTGTAAGAAGTTACATAATATATCAGAAGAAAATAATCTTATGTTAGAGATGGATTAGTGTTAAATATGTACAATAAAAAATTGTGTCATCTGTATAAATTCAATTTGTCATTTTTCCATAGAAGAAGAGGAGCTAATAATTTCTACAGTGGCTCTTATTTTTCCATAATGCAGCTAACTTGAAAAAAAAATGGGAGGGACCAGCAATTAGCGTAATGGCTATGTTGCTGAACTCCCATGTAGCTGACCGTGGTTCGAGTCCCGGACTTGTTAGCTTAAACTCACTCCAGGCACGTGTGCGTGCGTGCCCAAGATCCCGAGAGGAGAATGGAGGAGAAGGGATTGCAGCGTGGCCATCACCCCAGGGTGTGATTTCTCGCTTTCTGTCTCTCTGTCTCTCTCTGTCTTTCTGGTGAGCGCACGCGTGCTATAGCAGAAACCTCTCAAAAAAAAAAAAATTGGGAGATTTACAGGTAAATATGAATCTGTTTGTTTTGTAACTAAGAATATTTCAAATATTATGCCTTGCCTTCAAATTCAAAGTAATATTACTGTAAAGCATATATTAATCAATTTTAGTTTTATTATCTTACATATAATTTTGGTTATCAATACATAAAAAACCCTATTTGTTTGAAGTTATAATATTTTTACAACTGACATTATGCATATCAACTGAACATGTTACTATTACTTCTTTTTGATATATTTTATTGTGTGTAGAATGAAATTGGAATTTACCTTAATTTTATTAACTTTTTCTGGAGTTGGCACTTTTTGTATTGTTTTAGGTTTTTGTCATAGGGCACATGTGCTGGCCCAAGAGCGAAAGAGAGAGAGAAGGAAAATGAGAAATCACCACTTTCCCAGGGGATTTAGCTATGCTGCAATCCCTTCTCCTTCATTTTTCTCTCAGGAGTTTGGGCACATGTGCACATACACCTGGCATTATTTTCAAGCCACTGGGTCTGGGACTCGAACTGTCGTTAGCCATATGGGAGTCCAGTGCCTTAACCATCATCCAACCTGCTAGCTCTGGCAGCTTAAAAAGCTATATTAGAGTTTATTTTGGCTAGGGGGACCAGCAGTTGGCGTAAGGGCTATGTCGCTGGATTCCCATATAGTCGACAGCCGTTTGAGTCCTGGATCAGGTGACTTAAACTCACGCCGGGCATGTGTGTGTGTGTGTGTGTGTGTGTGTGTGTGTGTGCCCAAGATCCTGAGAGGAGAATGGAGGAGAAGGGATTGCGGCATGGCCATCCCCCCGGGGGGGGGGGGGTGATTTCTCTCTTTCTGTCTGTATCTCTCTGTCTTTCTGGCAATCATACATACCCTATGGCAAAAAAAACTCTAAAAAAAAAAAGAATTTATTTTGGCTCCATAGAAAGGCATAAAAGGCATATAATATCAATTTAATACTTTAAAATTGATACTATTAAGCAAACCTGATGATTATATGGCCTCATCCAGCGAAGATAAAGAACTCTTTAGTCATTTCCTTTAGTTGTTATTCTAAATTTATCAGTAGAAATTAATGTGACCTACTCTGTTCATTGTCAACTATTAATATCCATTATGACAATTATTTTCAATGTCTCAGGGACAAAGAAGCAACCTAACCACAAAAGGCCAATTAGAAATGTAATTCACATTTACAGAAGAAAATGAAATATTAGTTTGAAAATAAATTACTGTCATATTTTATAGTTATTACCAGGACCTCATACTTAAAAAAAATATTAATTCAAGTTTTTCGTTTTTTACTTATTTTAAAGCCTTAGGTGAAATCTGCACAGATAAATGTACTGACTGCAAATTTTAATTAGAACAATTTTTAAATTTTATACAGATTAGAATAGGGTGTGGTGATGAACTATGACTGTTGAACTATGACTTCTAATATCTATGCTTAATAACACCTGTTTGGTCTAATTTGCTTCAAATACTTTAGTTGTTAAGTCTTACTTGTCATGCAACTAAATTGCTACTTTTTTTTTCTTCGAAAACTTAATAAAGTTTAATTAGTGAACTTATAGGATAGAAAGTCCCTATGTTGGCGTGAAGGGTTATTATAGGAAGTTTGATGAAATATCTCAAAAAGTTTTTGAAAAAGGAAGAGCAAAAACACATGATATATAATTTTTGCACTCTTTGCACTCTCTGAGGATGAATTGCCCCTTTATTTTCTGACATTTTAGTCACTGATTTTAAAAATTGAAACTATACATTTTATGGAAGAAGTTATATTTCAAAACAGTATACTTCTATCAGTTATTTTAATTAATTAATGCAATTATCTTCTTGTAAGGAAGGAATCAAACTAAAGCTACTTGATAAAAATGAAACTTTTTAGAAATAAGTTAATTAGAAACAACTAGTAAATTCAAAGAACATAATTAATTTGAAAATTTCTCTATAAATATGAGGTGTTGCAATTATGACTCCTATTAAGAAATACATTTTTCAGGGCTAGGATGTGGTGTGGTGGTTTTGGTGCTGGATTTCCACATGGCCTACTGAGGTTCAAGTCCTGGACCTGGTGACTTGAAAATTGCAACAAGTAAATAGATAAATAAATTAATTAATTAAAAAAAAGAGAAAGAAATTTTAAAAATTTAGTCTAATTTGTGAGTTCATTTATGAGACAATCTCTTAATATCATTTATGTTTTATTTTATTATTTATAAAAAGATAATTTCTTAACCAAAGAGATATGAAGACCTTATTTTAAATTATATTCATAGAAATAGCTTTTTTTGTTTTTGAGAGTGATTTTTGCTATAGGGCAGGTCACCAGAGATACAGAGACAGAATTACAGAAAATGAGAAATCACACTACAATTCCTTCTCCTCCATTCTCTTCTTAGGACTTTGGGCATGAACATACATGTTCTCGGCGTGAGTCATAAGCCACTGGGTCCAGGACTTGAACCATGGTCGATTATATGGGACCCAGCAATGTAACCATTATGATATCTGCTGGTCCCCATAGTAATAGCATTTTAAACTGAAAGTTAAGTTCCATTTTAATGGTTCATAGTAATAGAACACTTTTAGAGTTAAAATCAATTTTTGGTATTCGGTATCATAAGCTACTCACTGTAATGTTTAGTTTTACACTTTTCAGTTGTAAGGCCATAGGTAACGATTGTTTTAAACCCAATCCATGCCATTTTCACAAGTAGAAAACAAAATAACTCAAAGTAGCATGTAATTTGGAGAAACTTTAAGTTCAATTAAGCTGTTCCAACATGCTACTCTGCATATCAGAAATAACTTTTTGGGAGATCTATTTATTAAATGTGTCCCACTTAAGGGGTTGTGACCTTTAAAAGTCATGAAAAACACAGTCATGCTAATGGGATAACCAGGAATGATTTATGTTTGCTATGGACCCTCAGACTGACCTTGTGGAAAATGTTCAACTCATATATAACTACCACATTTCTTTTAGTGTCAGAAAGAGAATATTTGCATGAAATAATATGGTCTTACATACATATATTTAAGGGAAAACAGATAATGTTTTATTAGACTTACCAAAACAAATATTGAAAGCAAAAATCCTTTATATTTTTGCCTACTGATTATAGTAAATAAGAAACAACTTAAGAAACTGAAATGTACTTAAGATAAATATTGGTAAAATGTGTTATTTGGACCAGGCAATAGTGTGATGGATAAGGTGGCCGGATCCCATATCACTAACTGCACAGTTTGAGTCCTGGACCTGGTGACTTAAAAAACCAACTAGAGGAATGTACCTGCATGCCCCAAAAAACTTTACTCATTTGATTATAGTTATGTGGACCCCAGCTGCTTCTTAACTAAGTGCATTTCTGTTTCTGTAAGCTGCTTGAAAAACAGGAAGTCCTTGCTATCTGACTCAACACTGGTCTCCTTTTGTAAGCTGCCTAAAAACAAGATGTAACCACCAGCCCAGGGTAGTCTGAGAACTGAAGACTGGTTGCTACTGGTCTAAACTGGTTCAAAAGACAATACCCTGGGCTGGAACTAGATGCTTATATAACTCTGTACCCTTCTCTTGTCTGGGCCCAGACTTCGCAGTACGATGTCCTCTGGGTCTGCCCACTGGTATAATTAAGCTGAGTTCTCTTACTCTCTGATTGGCGCTTGGTTTCTCGGAGGTCTGTTCTGCAGCAATAGCATTTTATTGAAACATTATATGATTTCTTGGAAATTTGAAATGTAGAGTTTTGTTTGTTTGTTTTGGTTTGGGTTTTTGCCATAGGACACATGCACTTGCCCAAGAGACAGAAAGTGAGAAATTACCCCCTAGGGAGGATAGCCAAAACACAATCCCTTCTCTTCCATTCTTCTCTCAAGACTATGCGCATGCA
Organism: Tupaia tana; assembly: GCA_026018925.1. NCBI lineage: Eukaryota > Metazoa > Chordata > Mammalia > Scandentia > Tupaiidae > Tupaia > Tupaia tana. Next base: position 65,960,187 of record JAKSZU010000009.1, on the reverse strand, counting down.
TGCACATGTGCCTGGAGAGATTTTCAAGCTACCAGATCTGCATATGGGAGTCCAGCACCTTAACCACTGCACAACCTGCTGGCCCTGAGTTATTCATTTCTTTTAAAGTTTATTCATTAATTTCTTCCATGAGTGAGAGAGAGGAGACAGCACCTTCAACAGAGTTCTACCCCTAGCCATCAACCAACCCTGGATCAAGATCATGATCATGCCCAGTGTGCTCAGGGAGTTCCCTGTACACAAACTCAGAACCTTCCCACGTGATGTGTCAGCCTTACAGAGTGTTGTGTTTTACCACTGTGCTACCATCCACTACTGGAGATGATGACATCTATTTTCTTTAGCACATCTCTATTAAAAGATGATGTACGTTAGTTATACAGAAGAGTTTCTTTTACAGAAAATAATTGTTCATGACTACATTTAAAGCAATAATAATTAAAAAGCCATTAATTTATAAAGCAAGATGACTAATGAATAACCATTGTGTTTCCTGACGGATTTTTAAGTTCTTTGAAATTGAATTTTCCATTTGTTTTGTAAGATGTGTTCTCTAGCATTATAATTACTTTTAAGCAAGTCCCATTTGTTCACACTTTTTTATTAAGTAAGTATTTGACACTGTTTTCTAATACAATACACAGAAACTGAAATAGTTAAAGAGTCATTTCTTGATTGGTTCAGGAAAAAGACACCTAACCAATATGTATCTTTACTGTATGAACTCAGCTTGATTTGACTAAACGGCTTGATTCTTCATGATTTTATGCAATTACAGAATACATAGGGAAGAGTTAAAACACTTCCTCATACTATAAACTTTTCTGAGGTCATATTATGTGTGATAGTATCATGGGTATTGTGAAGACAAATAAAAGCCATGGTCTCTGCCTCAAAGAGCAGAAATTGTGTTGAGAAATTTGTTTTAATGTTCGGTTCCTTCCCTGTAAGACAGTTATGACTTCATTGGTTGGTGCAATAGATAGAATAACCCCCCCAAAGGCATCCACATCCTAATCCTAAACACATGAAAATATGTCAAAAGGGACTTTTATACACTATGTACTGTTTTTCATGTCATTAACTATAATTAGCTAACATGTTTTGCAGCTTTCCATTGTATGCCTCTACCAATTATTAATTTATCAATTCTCCTGGTATTAGAACTTAGGTTGACAACAATATTCACTACCGTTAAGAACTGCACATCACAGATTGTTTCTTCCTGAAGGTGCAATTGCTGGGACAGGAACTATAGATTATTTAAGATTATTGATACATACAGCCTAAACAGCCTTGGAAAGCATGATTCCAAGTTGTGTTCTCAACACAAATCATTAACGACCGTTTTACTTCTTCTTTTGTAGTAGATTTTTTTTTTTGCTTGTTTATTTCTTTTTTTTTTTTTTTTTAAGGAGCAGACGTGAGATTCAGCAGGTGACATAGGGATTAAGGCACTGGACTCTCACATGGCTGACTGCAGTTTGAGTCCTGGACCCATGTGGATGTGTATAAATGTCCAAAATCCTGAGAAGAGAATGGAGAAGAGATTGCAGGGTAGCCATCTCTCCTCGGGGGTGATTTCTTGCTTTCTGTCTCTCTGGTGACAGAAAGACACTTATAGCATGCACCCTATAGCAAAAAATCTCTTGAAAGGGCTGGGGAAGGGCAGCAGGTGCATAGTGGTTAAGGCACTGGACTCCTACGTGGTCAACTGCAGTTCGAGTCCCAGACCCAATGGCTTGAAACTCACACTGGCCTTGTGTGTGTGCATGCCCAAAATCCCAAGAGGGGAATGGAGTAGAAGGGATTGTGGCATGACCATCCCCCATGGGGGATGATTTCTTGCTTTCTGTCTATCTCTCTCTGTCTCTCTGGCAAGCTCACACTCCCTATAGCAAAAATCTCTCTTTAAAAGCAGAAAAATAAAGGGAGTAGATGCCATCATTGCTATTTTACTTTCCTTTATTATTATTAGTCAAGAGGTTACTCAAATGTCAACTATCAATAAAAGCTGCCCTGACAAGTCTATTAAAGATGGCAATCATAACCACCACTTCTCCACTCCCACCCTTACACTCATGGTCTCCTTTCCCCTACTATCCATGCTTGTAACTATCACTTGTTACCTTCTCATATACTACATAATTACCTTTATTTTTAAATAAATTTTTGTCTTTTCCTTCAAGTTTAGAAACTTCCTAAGGACGAGAATTTGCTTTAGTTTGTTTTAAACTGCTGTGTTCATTGTGCTCAGCATTGTGCCTGGTATATACTGTATTAACTTTAAGATGTACTAATACTTCGTTTGATTTGGTTACAAATAGATTTTGATCTCACGCACTTCCTCTTAAAGATTGTCAATGGTTTTCTGTGTCATAGTATTGAGAAATAATTTCTTTGTTCTGGTTTTGAAATTTTTGCCAGAGGGTGTATGTGCTTGCCAAAGAGAGACAGAGAGAGAGAAAGGGAAAGTGAGGAAGCACCTGCTATGGGGCATGGTCATGTAGCAATCCTTTCTCCATTTCTCCCTCCTTTCAGGATTTTGGAGATGCATGTGCATGCACCCAGTATGTTTCTCAAGCCAACAGGTCCAGGACTTGATCCGTACTGTGGACCATGTGAAATTCAACCTCCTTAACCACCACGCCACTGGCTGCCCCCTAAAATAAGTTGTTTCTTGCTTTAGTTTGTTTGTTTGCTTTCACTGTTAGTGGGCTCATGCACTTGCCAGAAAGAGAAAGAGAGAGAGAGAAATAGTTCCCCAGTGGGACATGGTCATGCGACAATCCCCTTGCCTCCATTTCTCCATCCCATTGAGATTCTAGGCCTGCATGCACATGGCACATGTGTCAGATGTGTTTCTCAAGTCACTGGGGTGAGGATTCACACCAGTCAGCCGCATGAGATTGAGCCCCTTGCCCACTAAGCTATAGGGCTGGCCCTTAAGAAATAATCTTTGCATAGGTTTTTTGATATCTGATCTAAGTTCTCTTATTCTAAACCAATGTCACAGAGGTTTTTTTCCTATGTTTTCTTCTATAAGTTTATTTGTTTGTTTATTTTATTGCCAGAGAGAGAGAGGAAAAAGGAGAGAGAAAGCGCCATTCAACGAGATGCAGCCATGCTGCAATCCTTTTTTCTTCATTCTATCAGTATTTGGGACACTGGTATGTACGTAGTGTATTTTTCAAGCTATCAGGGCCAGGACTTGAACTATAAGCAGCCATATGAAACCTGGCTTCATAGGCACAGCAGTTAACTGCTACACTATAGGGTGGGTCCTAGAAGTTTTATAGTATCTGGTTTTGCATTTAGGTCAATTCATATTGAATGCATTTCGTGTTACATCATTTTTATGCTACATCTTTTCATTTGTAAGAATTGTTTCTGACATATTTCTTAGGAAGTTAAAGCACTACCTCTGTCCATCAATAATTTTGTTATTATTATTATTTTATTATATATTGGATCCTTGGAAAAGTCATGACATGTTTTTGCATAGAAAAATACTTCATGACTTTTCTGATGACTACAAACACACACAGACACACACACACACACACACACACACACGCAGATGGTACACACACACACACACAGATGGTCCACAACTTTGGATGATTTGACTCACAAGTTTTTGACTTCAGGATGGTACCAAAGCAATATGCATTCATAGAACTCATGCCTCAAATTTCGAATTTTGATCTTTCCCTGGACTAGCAATATGTAGTATGATACTCTTAGAATGCTGAGCATCAGTCCCCAGGCAACCAGGTTCTCACGTATTCCATGGTATAGGCTAGGTTAAGCTGTGACCTTTAATACACAGGTTAGGTATATTAAACGCATTTTCCAGTTTGGATATCTTCAACGAATAAGGAGTTTACCAGAATATAACCCCACTATAAGTCAAAGATCATCTATATCTATACCTATCTATATCCACATCTACAGATGGAATTACCCAGAGGCATAGCACTTTTGAATATATGATTTTATATATACATATAGTAATGTTTTATGTATTATTTTATATATGCTGCTATTTCCCTAATCCTGGATCCGCGGTTTTCACCTGGGATGATTTTACTCCTCCTTCCTTAGAGGACATGTGTTATTTTGGGGAACTTATTTGATGGTCACAATTGCACAGGTAGTGTTACTGGTACCTAGGAGGTAGAGGCCATTTCTGCTCTTAAAGATTCTATAATGCGGGGACCAGCAGTTACCATAATGGCTATGTTGCTGGACTTCCATGTAGCTGACTGTGGTTCAAGTCCCGGACCCGGTGGCTTAAACTCACACCAGGTACGTGTGCCTGAGTGTCCAAGATCCCGAGAGGAGAATGGAGGAGAAGGGATTGTGGCATGGCCATCCACCCTGGGGAGTGATTTCTCACTTTCTGTCTCTCTGTCTCTCTCTGTCTTTCTGGCGAGTGCACGCGCCCTATAGAAAAAAAAAAAAAAAACTCTCCAAAAAAAAAAGATTCTATAATGCACAGGATGGTCCCTCATGCCAGAGAATTATCAGGCTCAAAATGTCCATGTTGAGAACCCCTAACCTCTCTAACTAATACTCATATTGTACTAGCTTTTAAAATTGGTAGTCATGTGACAGAAATTATTTTGGCATTTCTTTTCCCAACAGAATGTTAAACTTAAACATGTTTTGCTTACTATTTCTGAGTGATTTCCCCACAGACATTACTGGCATCTGTTCCCACTTGTTTTTCAGCATCGAACCAAATATAGCAATTTTAAAACACACTGACTTCTTCTGAGTTAAAATAATTAAAAACATGATTTAAGCTGTGCCTTCAGATTTAAAAAAATAGAATGCCTTTCTATATTAACTATAGTACATGTATACATAATAACTTTGGGTGTCCTTCTGTACAATTTTTAGAGGTCACTTATCTTTTGGAATGTTTCCTCTTTATGTGACTGTGTGTATTCATGTACATATGTGTATCTCTGTCTATGTATGTATATGTGTGACACAAAAATCATGTATAATTTTTGCAGAGTTTAAAAATAGTTGGGCTAGCCATTTAGCCTAAAGATTAAGGGAGCCAGATCCCACATGGCTGACATCAGTCTGAATCTGGACCCTGTCTTGAAAAATACACTAGACATATGTGCATACCTAAGTGTCCTAAAATCTCAAGAAGATGAAGAAATGGAGGAGAAGGGATTGCATCATGACCACAATCCATCAGGAGATACTTTTTCCATCTCTCTCTCAGTCTCTGTTTGGTGATCGCACCTGCCATCTGGCAATTAAAAATATATAAAACGTTGGAGTGGAGCCAGCAGATGGCATAGTGGTTACATTGCTGGACTCCCATACGGCCGACCATGGTTTGAGTCTCTGACCTGCTGGCTTGAAACTCATGCCTGGTGCATGTGCATATGTGCCCAAGATCCCAGGAGAATGGAGGAGATGGGATTGTGGTGTGGCCATCACCCCTGGGGTATGATTTCTCACTTTCCTTCTCACTGTCTCTGTTTCTCTCTTTCTCCAGCTAGCACATGTGCCCTGAGGCAAGACCTCTTAAGAAACAAAAGACAACAATAACTATATATATATATATATATATATATATATATGTAATATGTATTATAAATAATATATATAATATATACTTATATTATTGAAATGGCCATAAAGCTAATAATCAATTTTAAAAATAGGTGATAATTAATATATATGAAGTTCTTCATAAATCATATATCCCTTATTCTCTTGAATAGAACAATTTTCTTAAAATAAATAGGTACACTACTCTTGATTTTCCTATTGATTGACTCAGCAATATCTATGAGGTGCAGTCATCCTTGTTCTTTTTTTTAAATTTTTTTTTTTTCTGGAGAGGTTTTTTTTTTTCTTTTATTCTTTTTTTTTTTTTTTTTTAACTATAGGGCACATGCGCTTACCAGACAGACAGAGAGAGACAGAGAGACAGAAAGCGAGAAATCACCCCCCAGGGGGGATGGTCACGCTGCAATCCCTTCTCCTCCATTCTCCTCTCGGGATCTTGGGCACTCACGCACACGCGCCCGGCATGAGTTTAAGCCACCGGGTCCGGGACGCGAACCATGGTCGACTATATGAGAGTCCAGCGACATAGCCATTACACTAACTGCTGGTCCCCCTTGTTCTTTATATAGCTGTAGTTTAATTCACTTTCACTGCTCTATAATTTTCCACCATATGAAAATTCCACAATTACATCTACTCATTCCCCGACTGACGGTAATTTGGGTTGTTGCTGCACTTTTTCTCTGAACACAAATAATGATGGTCTGAACAGTGTGTGCAGATATTCTACTGGGCATGTGATTGTTGCAGAACAGAAATATTTAAACATTTTTCTTAAATACTCTAAAATATCCTGAAAAACTCTATCCATTCGCAGAATTTGGGTTTATGTCTAAATGTTTTTACTCAGTGCAAAGGACATAATTTTCACTATAACTGTGCTTTCAATATATTTTCAAAAAATACTTGGAGTTATGTGTTTATCTTATATAGTTGGAAAAGTTGTCTACTCTCTAGCCTGTTTGGCAAAATTGGTCCTCATTCTAAGCTTTCAGTTAAGTCAAACTTGCATTCTCAATAAAAATAAAAATATGATTTTGTATTTCAATTCAAATAAACCTTAAGATGCATCATTAACCATATCACTTCTTAGGACCAGCAGTTGGCATAATGCCTATGTCACTGGACTCCCATGTAGTCTACCGCAGCTTGAGTCCGGGACCCAGTGGCTTAAACTCACACCGTGCGCGTGTGCGTGCATGCCCAAGATCCAGAGAAGATCATGAAGGAGAAGGGATTGTGGCGTGGCCATCCACCCGCGGAGGGGGGGATGATTTCTTGTTTTCTATCTCTCTGTCTCTGTCTTTCTGGTGAGTGCATGCGCCATATAGCAAAAACATTTCCAAAACAAACAAACAAACAAAAAATTTTAAGGACTTGTGTTTAGTGTATGTACTATGGAATAGAATTATTGAGACATGAGCTATTTGGACCTTCTACTCTGCCAAGATAATTTCAGCTTGGTTTTTTAGAATGATTGCATTGATATGTATTTCCAGAGTTCCTTTGCTTCCACGTGATTGGGTAATATTTTAAATCTGACTGTAAGCTGAATGGTGACACAGTGGTAACATGTAACACTGTGTTGCAAACCAACATGAGAAGGTTGCCGATTTGCATGGAAAAACTTCCCTGAGTATGCTGGGCACGTGTGTGCTGCTGATATGGGCTGGCTGAAGAGAGGGGTGGATCATGACATTGAGGTAGGAGGTAAGCACATACATATACAGTTAAGGTATAGACCTATAAGATAGAGCCAACTTACAAGATGGAGTCATTCTGGTCAAGCTTTTAATATAAATCATTCACTGCTCTCACTAGAAATCAATTATTAGTTCTCACACAGAGAACTGTTTATAGCCAGAGCTCCTTACTTAGCTCAAGATAATGACAGCTAAAATGAACATTTTCCATATCACTGCTACATTCCAAACACAGAGTGTAGTCCCTTTTGGCCTGAAGAGCAAGAGATCAAAGGACCTTGAACAGTAACTCATCATGAGCTATCGTTTTCAAAATGGAAACATGACATGCAGGCTTGCACCTGCAAGATAAGGGAGTCTAAATGAGATTACATTTTAGAAGCACAAGGGAAAACTACATCAAAAAAGTTTCAGCTTACACTTGTTAAAAAAAAAAATGATAAAAACTAGAAACTACATGGGCCACAGACCTCAGACAAAGAACTGCTGAATGTTAATTCATTCAGGTCTAAATGTCTAAAGTCTTGTGTTTTGTGAGCCCACTCCAAAATAGAAGAATGACATAAATCACCTGACATGTAGCCGCCATGAAGGAAATCCATGCACAAGTCTCCTGGCTGAGGGACCAGCAGTTAGCGTAATGGCTATGTCGCTGGACTCCCATGTAGTCGACCGTGGTTCGCGTCCCAGACCCAGTGGCTTAAAACTCACGCCGGGCGCGTGTGCGTGCGTGCCCAATTTCCCGGGAGGAGAATGGAGGAGAAGGGATTGCGGCGTGGCCATCCCCCCTAGGGGGTGATTTCTTGCTTTCTGTCTCTCTGTCTCTCTCTGTCTGTCTGGCGAACGCACACACCCTATAGCAAAAACCTCTCCAAAAAAAAAAAAAAAAAAGTCTCCTGGCTAAGATAAAATCCCCTCGCCCCAGCTCCTCTTTGGTAACCCATTCCCGGAACCCCTCCCTGCTTGGGAGCACTGTTTCTCCTCTCCTCTCTTAATACACTCCGCTTTACTATTCCTTTTCTGTGCCTGCATCTCTAAATCTTTGTGAGCTTGAGACAAAGACCCTTGTCATCTCCTGGTCCTGAATTCAGCACTAGTGTAGGGCCTGATCACCTCAACTTCCTGCATCAATATCAAGCCCCTGTTAGAACTGCTGTATCTCTCTTTCAAGAATAAATCAATAAGCATTAAAAAATATTAAATCTGGCTATAAATGTATCACACAGTGGTTTTAACTTCCAAATTAGTAATGAAATGATCGCCTTTACATGTTATTGCTATTCAGATTTTCTCTTCTATAAAATGCCTGTTCACATCTTTTGCATACTTTTTGAGTTGTTCAACAGCTTTTTGTTGATAAGTATGGAGTTCTTTTCTTTTAAATTATTTATTTTTAATTTTATTCATTCATTTACTATTTTATTTTAACCAGAGAGAGACACAGAGAAAGAGAGAAAGTGAGAAAGCAAGCCGCCAGGTCCAGGACTTGAACCATGGTCGGCCATGTGAGAATGTCCAGCACCTTAACCACCACACCACCTGCTTGTCCCAGTATGGAGTTTTTGCTATATTATGGATACTAATCCTTTACTAGTTTTACATGTTGCAGACATTCATTCTGAGTGAAATACTCCTATGATGTTTTTGATTATCAAAAGTCCAAAATATCGAGTAGGTAAATTCATCAATATTTACTATTTTGGGGCCAGATGGTGGTATGGTGGTTAAGGCAGCTGGATCCTACATGGCCAACTGTGTGATTCGAGTCCTGGACCTGACAACTTGAAAAATATTTTGTGCATGTGCATGTGTGTATGTTTCCCCAAAATCCCAAACAAGAGGAAATGGAGAAGGAATTGCAGAATGACCACTTTCTCTCTCTCTTTTCTGTGAGCACATACGCCCTCTAGCAAATTCAGAAAAAAAAAAAAAAAAAAAAAAAAAAAAACTCGTTTGTTTGTCTACATATGTCATTTAAAAAAAAAAAAAAATTACCTTAAATAGGGACCAGCAGATGGCATAATGGCTATGTCTGTCGCTGGACTCCCACATTGTCGACCGCGGTTCTAGTCTCGGACCCAGTGGCTTAAACTCACGCCAGGCAAGTGTGCGCGTGTGTGCCCAAAATCCCGACAGGAGAATGGAGAAGAAGGGATTATGGCATGATCATCATCCCTGGGGGGTGATTTCTCACTTCCTGTCTCTCTTTCTGGTGAGTGCACGTGCCCTATAGCAAAAACCTCTCAAAAAAATGACCATAAAGAAAGATTAGAAAGTTATCTCCATCTATATTCTTTGACAACTTAAAAAAAATTGCTTTACATATTTAAGACTTTTATTACATTGCATATGTGGCATGATTGTTACAACATGTTGCTTTGTTTTTTTGGTTTCTGGATGAACACTTATTCCAGGATCATTGACTGATTAGCCTATTGACTTCTAATGCCACCACTGAAATATCTACTGTTCATAGTTTTTGTAGGTCTGTTTCTGGACTCCCTATTGTGTTATTTGTGCTTTATCCTTGAGTTCATTACACACAGTCTTTAGTTACAATCGTTCTGTAGTAAATCTATTTTTTTTTCAGAGAAAGATTTTCGCTATAAGAGCATGTATGCTAGCCATAGAGACAGAGAGAGATAGAGAGACAGACAGAAACTGAGAAATCAGACCTTAGGATAGATAGCCATGTTGCAATCCCTTCTCCTCCATTCTCCTTTCAAGATTTTGGACACTCATGGACACATGCTTAGTGTGAGTTTTAAACCCCCAGGTCCAGGACTTGAACCACAGTCGACTTCATGGGAGTCCAATGACATAACTGTTACATCATGTGCTAGTCCCAGTAGATAGCAAATCTTAAAATCTGGTAGAGCAAGTTTCCCTTTCTTCAGGGTATCTTGCGTATAGTTGGCTCTTTAGCCTTCCATTTATAATGAAAGGATCCCCTTAGGGATTTTTCAAATTTAAGCTTGTAATGCCATGAACATTTCAATTTTTATGCATTAAATGCATCTCGTGATCATTAATATGTAATAGTTTTGATTTCCTTCAATTCTTAATGTCTTCTATCCTCCATTGGGATTGGTTATTCAACCTATGATTCATGTAGAAATGCGATTTTAAATTTCAGAGCTTATATTTTCTTGCCAATTATTTTTGTGTTACTTATTAAAACACTAATGACATTGTAGTCAGATTTATTATGTATAGAAAATTAATCTTTGAAAACTGTTGAGACTTCCTTTATTTCTTATTATATTGTTAATTTTCATGACTATTACCTGTTTGCTTAAAATTAAGCATAAACTTGGATAGTTTGGTACAGCGTTTGGTGTTTAACCATTTGATCAGTCTTGCTATATATATGTTTTGATCAAATATTCTTTATCATGAGTTTTGCATGTATTAGCCATCAATTAGTAAAGGATGTTCATTCAAATCCTCAGAGATACAGTAATTTTGCCCACATTTCTTTATATTTCTAGCCAATTTACACATATATACATATACTATATACATATGTCATACATAAATATATATATAGATCATAAAGATCTGTGTATTGATCTATGTATCTATTTATCTTTCTATATATCATCTATAAAGATAGAATTCTTACATCTAGGTAAACTGAAGACTACATTCTTTTGTGCATTGGGCCTTGAAATTTATTTTATCTAACTTTGATATAACCAGAAAGCTTTCTTTTGATTAGCATCTGCCTTCCATATTATATTCTTGTTTTCTATTGCCACAATTCCTGCTTCTGTGTGATTTTTGAAAATTAGCAATCACTGCATGATTTTAAATTATTCTATCAACCTACTGACATTTATTTATTTTTTTGCAAATATAGGTAGATTTATTTTTACTTCCTTTTTTGTTTTCCTTTTTATTTCAGTTATTATTGAGAATGGTGTATGTATAGGAAAATGAATAAAATGTATATACATAATGCACATACATAGGAATATAAATTAGAGACAATTTTAAAAGGCAAATCTCTAAAATCAGAATCCAGCAAAAGACATGATTTTCTTTCACTTTTCTCTTTTCATACTCCTCCCTTATTCCAAAGCCATATGGTAATCATTTCTTGGCATATTATTATTATTTTTTAAGTTTTTGCCATAGGGCACATGTGCTCTCCAGAGAGACAGAGAAGAGGAAAAGGAGAAATCACCCACCTAGGGGGAATGGCCGTGCCACAGTCCCTTCTCCTCCAGTCTCCTCTTGGGATTTGGGGCACACATGCATAGGTGCCCAGCATGATTTTCAAGCTTCTGTGTCTGGGACTCAAATTGTGGTGGGCCATGTGGGAGTCCAATGCTTCAAGTACTTTGCCACCTGCCAACCCCATTTTTTTGGCTTCCTGTAGAGTTTTATCACTTATGACGATCCTTTCATAATAGTTGCATTGAAATTGCACCTGTTTTCATTTTTTTATAAATGAAATTATACTATATTATTATTTCGTTTCTTAATTCTTTAGATCAGTTGTTGATGAGATTCATTTGTGTCACTGTATGAAGTTCCAGTTATTTTATTTCTACTTATATTTTGTGTATATGCACTTATATATGTTACATTGAATTACTATACCATTATTCATTCTGCTTTTTTTTTTTTGAGAGGTTTTTGCTATAGGGTGAGAGAGACAGAGAGACAGAAAGCTAGAAATCACTCCCCCCACCCCTCAGGGAGATGGCCACGCCGCAATCCCCTCTCCTCCATTCTCTTCTTGGTATCTTGGGCACACATGCATGCACATGCGCCAGGCGTGAGTTTAAGTCACCCGGTCCGGGACTCGAACTGCGGTTGACTACATGGGAGTCCAGCGAAATAGCCATTACGCTAACTGCTGGTCCCTCATTCTACTTTTGATTTATTTGATACTTTATGTTGTTTCTAGCTTTTAATTATTGTAAATAATGCTGTAACTTTTGTCAAGAATGTTTTATTTTTAATTACATATATATTTTTATCAATTTGCATTCACCAGAGAAAACAGAGAGACATAGAAAGGGATAGTGAGAAATTACCCCCCCACCACCACCACCAGGGGGGATGGCCACACCGCAATTCCTTCTCTTCCATTCTCCTCTCGGGATTTTGGGCACACATACACACACACGTGCCTGTGTGTGTGAATTTCAAGCCACCAGGTCCAGGACTGAAACCAAGATTGACCATGTTGGAACCCAGCTGCCTTAACAACCACGCCACCCACTGGCCCCCAATGCTTGCTTATTTTTATAATATCTTTTTATCTGTTTTATGTTTCTAATTTATTTGATTAGGCTTCTTCTTTTATTTGTTCATTTCAATATTGTCAGTCTTGTGTTTATTAAGTGTAACTGATTATGTTCTTAATTTTTTCTGTTGACTCTCACTGGTCAGAATTATTTCCTCATGTATTTTGTTTATGAAAATCATTCTGAATTAAGAACTATTTTAAAAGTTTTTTAGATTAGCATATATAAAATATTGGTAATTACATTTCTTTATTTTCTGGGAATACTAAATTGTTTAAGCATTTATACTTTATTAATCAATTAGAATGTAGCACTTTTAGTTTAAGGTACTTCATATTCTAATTTATTTATTTATTATTTTATTTTTGTAATAAGACTCCAGAGAGAGATAGTGAGAAGGAAAATGAGAAATAACCCCTTAAGGGGGATGGCCACACTGCAGTCCCTTTTCCTCCTTTCTCTTGGGATCTTGGGCACACACACAGATATACCCAGTGTGAGTTTCAAGCTACCAGGTCCGGAACTTGAACTGTGGTAGGCCATGTGGAAGTCTAGCGCCTTAATGACCACAATTTAAATAGCACATTGAAAGGTCAAATCTTTTTCTCTGTTTTCTTTTTTTTTTTTTAAATAGATATGGTAAGACTTTATGACTTTAATTCTATAGCCAAATATGAATCACAGAAAACCTACTAGTCCTTTTCAGAAAGCTGTTCTACATTTCAGTGGACATGAACTATTTTCTTAATTGATTTGAACTTACAAATAGACAAATAGAAAAAGAAAAAAGAATCAGGATTCTTTTTTTTTCACACAGCAATTATATCCCTATCATCTACCTAACAGAAATCACCAAATGGTCAGACCATGGAATCAGATTCTCAATAATTGTTACCACCAGTTAGAAATAAATTATCATGCACAAATCAAACCCATATAATCGATTTCTCCTTCAAAGTATAATAGAGACTAGTTTAGTGTCCTTAGATGAGGCACAAATTCATGAACTTTTTGAATACTCCTTTTCAGTAGATAGATAGATAAACAGAAAGAAGTGTAGAGGCAAGTGAGAGAGAGAATAAGAGCCAGAGCAAGAGGTGAGAGAAAGGGAACCCTCCAATGGACTTGGTCACATCACAATCACGATTCCCTTTCCTCCATCCCATCAGATTTTGATCATGCATGCACATACACCAGATGCGTTTTTCAAAGCCTCCTAGGCTATGATTCAAACTGTAATTGGCCATGCGGAATCTGGCTCTGATCACACAGCAGTTAACCACTGCACTACAGGGCCAGGCCTAAATATTTTTTACTTATGATCTTTTACATACATAATGTTAGTATCATCCTGAGTAACCTTGACCTAAATATGGCATATCTTCTTTGTCATATACAAGATTACATAGCTGGTTAGTTGCAGACTAGGAACACGTCTGCAGATGAATTCCCATGAATTTTTATCAATATACCACCAAAGTCTTTGAAGTTAAATGAGAGAGTAGAAGCTTTCTTGGTGATTAACAAATATTTCAGATATGTTTTATTAGAAGATTCCTACATACTAAATAATTCTTCTATAATATTGACCAAGTCAGTGCCCGTGTCAATGGTGAGTCTATTAATTTTTACATGACCTTCATATTTATTTTATTCAAAATTAAAATAGTTTTTAAGTCATATATTGGGGGAGACATACAACTAACAAGATTGACCATAAGAATGCCAAGTTGAAAATCATGATTCCTTTTTCAGTAGTCAGACAGTTATTAATAATTATGAATATTTAAAAATGACTTTGTGAATATATATTTTCAGGGACCAGCAGTTAGCGTAATGGCTATGTCACTGAACTCCCACGTAGTCTTCCGCGGTTTGAGTCCCGGACCCAGTGGCTTAAAACTCATGCCGGGTGCGTGTGCGTGCGTGCCCAAGATCCCAAGAGGAGAATGCAGGAGAAGGGATTGTGGTGTGGCCATTCCCCCTGGGGGGTGATTTCTCACTTTCTGTCTCTCTGTCTCTCTCTGTCTGTCTGGTAAGCGCATGTGTTCTATAGCAAAAAAAAACTCTCCAAAAAAAGAAATATATATATATATATTTTCATTCCTATAGTCTTTTATAGCCTATATTTGTATAGTATTTCATAATTTTCATGCATAATCATAATATGGCCTCTAAAACATCCTGTTTGATAGATTAAATTCCTGTATCTACTTAAATTTGGAGAAAAAACATAACTTAGGCAGGTTATATGGCTTGTTTCTTTTTTTTTTTTTCTTTTGGAGAGATTTTTGCTATAGGGCGCGTGCGCTCGCCAGACCGACAGAGAGAGACATAGAGACAGAAAGCGAGAAATCATCCCCAGGGGGGATGGTCACGTCACAATCCCTTCTCCTCCATTCACCTCTCAGGATCTTGGGCACGCACACACACACCCGGCGTGAGTTTTAAGCCACTGGGTCTGGGACGCGAAGCGCAGTCAACTGCGTGGGAGTCCAGCGACATAGCCATTACACTAACTGCTGGTTCTCTATGGCTTGTTTCTTAAAGTAAGTTAGTGGAGCTAGTCCATGAAGTCATTCATCTCAATTTGTTTGATCAAATACATATTATGTGCCAGATTCTGTACCTAGTAATGGAAATAGAAGGATGGAGTAAATTCATTTATTTATTCGGGAGACTTTTTTCAATTACTTTCTTTCTTTTCTTCCTATCTAATCCTCTCCAGAAATGTGCAGCACACACATGTAAAAATTAAGAATTGTGTTACAAGTTGTTGTTATATGAACTCCCAAATCTCAGTACCTTGAGATTTTTTTTTCTTGTTCACATAAAGTTCAAATGAAATTTTTTTATGAGCTGTGCCTCATCTGCAGGCAATTAATTCCTCTCCATACCAGAATCCAGAACTTAGGCTTCTCTCCTGTGCCTCCATCATCTCCAACAGGTGGCTTTCAATAGTACTATACTTTTCTGCATAAAACCTCAGGGAAAGAGTAGCAAGAATCACACACGGGAGATTTTCATGGCCATAGCCTACTGGTGAAATGCATTCTAATCCCATTATTCTCATTAAAACTCACTCGAATGGTCATGAATAATTGTTGGGAGTCTAAAATATTGTTTCTCTATTGCTAAAACTATTGTTTCTCTATTGTCTGTGTCACAGTCCAACCTTCTGGACACAAAAATAACCTTTTTATTCTCTTTCCACACAAAGAATGTAACACTTTCAAGGGAGATAATCCAAAATTCTATACAGTCACTCTATCACAGCATAAAAGCTTGTATGTGCAAATAATGTACAGTGACTTCTGACTGACATAGGTATGATTTTTTATGACCTGGGGATGTATGCAATGGCCAAGCATGTGGTTCAAGTACAGGATCTGGCAGCTCAAAAACACTCTGGGTGCCTATATGTCCATGCTCAAAGTCCTGAGAGGAGAATGGACAAGGGATTGTAGAGTGGTTGTCCCCCGTGGGGAGTGATTTCTTACTTCTCTGATAAGCATACACACCCTATAGCAAAAAATAGATAATAGTAGTAATCAATAGAATGAGAACCCCAGCGCATTAAATGGTCTGCAACATTTCCATAATGCTGCTAGGCAGACTTCGTGAAGGCCCTCCTTGGTGGAGGGGCAATTTCTTAGACAGATTCTTCAAGAAAAACTCTCTTAGGTCAGACAGTGACATGGTGGTTAAAGTGCCTGGATCCCATATGGCCAGCTGTTCAGTTCATATCCTGTACCCAATGGCTTGAGAAACACGCTAGGTGTGTGTGCATGTGTGCCCAAAATCTCGAAAGGAGAGAGAAATGAAGGGATTGTGGTGTGAACATTCCTCATGGAAAGTGCTTCCTCAATTTCTCTCCCTCCATTTCTGTTTCTTTTCGGCAAGTGCTTGAATTCTCTGTCAAACTTTAAAAAAAAAAATCAAACTCTCTTTTATATGGCTGACCATGATCTCAGCTCAACCCTCGTTATGATTCTTGAGCTCCAGTATTAGGAAAATATACATATATGAAGACTTTCTAAATCAAATATTTTTACATGTTGAAAAGTTATAACTGTGTATATTGTACCCACTGTATGGGTATAAGAATACACTGAGATGAATGAACAGTTCCTCCCTTAAAATAGTGTATTTTAAAAGAATACCCCATTTACTTTCATTGAATATAATTCAATTGTTCTACTACAAGAAGGATCAAGCCTCCTTTTGTATCAGGGACTTCAAATGACCCTTGAAGATAAAGAGCAGGTTTTCAGATAAAGCATACTACAAAACCTTGTTCACGTTCACTTTTCATACACTCAGTGATAGTAAGATTAGGTGTGATCTCTTAAGATGCATTTAGCTCATGGGACCAGCAGTTAGCGTAATGGCTATGTTGCTGCGTAATGGCTATGTTGCTGGACTCCCATGTAGTCAACTGCAGTTCGAGTCCCAGATCTGGTGGTTTAAACTCACACCGGGCGCATATGCATGTATGCCTAGGATCCCAAGAGGAGAATGAAGGAGAAGGGATTGTGGCGTGGCCATCCCCCTGGGGGGTGATTTCTCGCTTTCTATCTCTCTGTCTCTCTCTGTCTCTCTCTGTCTTTCTGGCGAGTGCATGCACCCTATAGCAAAAACCTTCCTAAACAAACAAAAAAAAAGGATACGTTTAGTTCATTATATTTTCTCTGTGAAAGAAAGTGAGGATGCTAGCCTCTGTCAATTAGTATCTGTCAATTTTCGCCCTTAGTCTCTGTCAATTTTTGCCCAGAATGCCCTTCATTGTTATACATACATCATATTATGCACTTAGATCATTAAGTGTGAGGTGCAAAATTTCCCTTTAATTTAATTTTTGTCTTTTTTATTAGATAAAAAGTGTAATAGTTCTCTTTAGGCTTTAGAAGCATTTGAAAGTAATTATAAGAGGATAGATAAATATCCAGGATTATCTAGGTTATTTTCATTAAAACTCACTCATAATTCAATTAAAATTGTTAGATTTGTGTGTGTTACATGATAGACTATTGAATTTTCTTGCACTGAAATTTGAATTGTGTAGATGTACTCTTGTACTCAAATGCAGTTCTGTTACATTATATTTTCCATTTGGTTTTACTTTTTAAAAAAACTAAATGCAGCCTCCATTAAGAACTCTATGGAAGCACAGCTGGCAGATGACGTGGCATAATGGGACAAGTGGCAGTGGAAGTAGTCAGCAATTAGGTCAGGTCTTCTGAAAAAAAATTTTTTGCCAGTTTCAGTCCAAGATATCTCAGGTTAACAATTTTAATAAATCAATCTATCAAAAAATTTAAGTGTTTAAGAATATCTTTGATAGGGACCAGCAGATGGAGTAATGGCTATGTTGCTGGACTCCCATGTAGTTGACCACAGTTCGAATCCTGGGCCCAGTGGCTTAAACTCACACTGGGTGTGCGTGCGTGAGTGCCCAAGATCACTAGAGGAAAATGGAGAAGGGATTGCAGTGTGGCAATCCCCCCAAGGGGGTGATTTCTGTCTCTGTCTCTCTCTATCTTTCTGGCCAGTGCATGTGCCCAATAGCAAAAACATATTCAAAAAATAAAAAGAGAATATCTTTGATATTGGGATCAGCAGTTGGTATAATGACTATGTCACTGGACTCCCATGTAGTTGACCGCGGTTCGAGTCCCGGGTCCAGTGTCTTAAACTCACGCCGGACTTATGTGTGTGCATGCCCAAGATCCCAAGAGGAGAATGAAGGAGAAGGGATTGCGATGTGGCCATCTCCCCAGGGGTGATTTCTTGCTTTCTGTCTCTCTGTCTCTTTCTGTCTTTCTGGTGAGCACATGAGCCCTATAGCAAAAACTTCTCAAAAAAAAAAAAAAAAAAAAAAAAAAAGAATATCTTTGTTACCTTATTTCCTTAAGATGCTGTTTGAGCCCAATACCAGGAATTAGTGTTATTATACCAAACTTGGTTTTCTGCTAGTACAAACAGTCTTGATGTCCCCTAGATCTTATTTTGGACAGACATTTCCTTATTGCCCAAGGAACTCTCAATTTTGCAGCAAGTTCCTTTTAATTTCTTACCTTATTTGAAAAATATCAAAATTATGTAATATACATGAAGACACAAAGAAACACAACAAAGAGAACATTGTTTAACCTACCAGAGATTTTAAGAATGAGAATATTTGGAACAGCAGATGAACTAATAGTTTTGTTGCTGAACTCCCACGTAGTCGACCACGGTTTGCATCCCAGATGTGGCGGCTTAAAACTCACACCAGGCTAGTGTGCATGCGTACCCAAGATGCTAAGAAGAGAATGGAGGAGAAGGGATTGCAGCATGGCCATCTCCCCTGGAGAGTGATTTCTTGCTTTCTCTCTGTGTCTCTCTGGTGAGCACACGTGCCCTATAGCAAAAATATCTCCCTCTAAAAAAAAAAAGAATGAGAATATTAATACTATTGCATCTATCTGAATGCTACTTTCCTACCTATCCCGATGCCTCTTTTAGAGATAATCACTATTCAAATTTTTACATTCTCACCCTTTAGATGAATCAGTGGGTAATACTTTTGGAAGCACTTGCGATTATTATTTTTAAAATTGTACTGTCTTCTATAACTTCTTTTCATTGCAAATATGTTTACTATTTACTGAGGTTGTTGCAAGAGGCTGCAATTTATTCATTTCATTGCTGAATAATTGTCCACTGTATACATATACAATCTTTGTATTCTCCTATTGTTTGAATTATTTTTACATTTTGGCTATGATGGAAAAGGCTCTCCTGAATGAGTACACTCCTCTTACACTATTGTGGTGCAAGATATTATGAAGACCGAGACCACTGAGAAATTGAAGTTTTAGGAGCCTTTATCCTGGCCAGAGACTGCCATCCAAGTCAGGGACTGTTGCCCCTGCCACTGGCAGCTAGCTTTTGGGACTACAGCCCCGATCCACAGCATTGCAGAGCATTTAAGCACAAAAATCACAAGAGAGCATTACACTTTGCAGGGGTCCGGGTGAGGGGCATTTTAAGGGAGGAAGGTGTGTAAGGGTTGGGGTGAGGGGTGTTGCAAGGGAGGAAGAGCTGCAGGGGTTGCTATATTCCTTTACCAGCAGTCTGTTAGCAGTTTACAGAAGCAGAACAGTGTGTCTTTCATTAAATGTAATCACATCCTTGTTTTTGTTTTTGTTTTTTAACTGTGCTCTATGGGGTGGGTGAGGCAGGCCTATGGGATGCATCTTAGCCTAACATACACCATTTTTCTTATCATCTGTTTTAGTCCATCACAGCACACACAGACACACACATTTTTTTTTCTTTTTTTGGAGAGGTTTTTGCTATAGGGCACATGTGCTCGCCAGACAGACAGAGAGAGAGAGAGAGATAGAAAGCGAGAAATCACCCCCCCCCCCCCCCCGGGGAGGATGGCCATGCTGCAGTCCCTTCTCCTCCATTCTCCTCTCGGGATCTTGGGCACACACACACACCACGCCTGGCGTGAGTTTAAGCCACCGGGTCCAGGACTTGAACCGTGGTAGACTACGTGGGAGGGAGTCCAGCAACATAGCCATTACGCCAACTGCTGGTCCCAGACACACACATTTTTCAAGATATATACATGAGAAATTAAACTTCTTAGTCATAAGGTATGTGTATATGAAATGTTACAAAGATAATGCCGTGTCATTTTCTTTTTTTTTTTTTTTTTTTGGAGAAGTTTTCACTATAGGGTGCGTGCGCTCGCCAGACAGACAGAGAGAGAGACAGAGAGACAGAAAGCGAGAAATCACCCCCCGGGGGGATGGCCACGCCGTAATCCCTTCTCATCCATTCTCCTCTCGGGATCTTGGGCACGCACGCACATGCGCCCGGCATGAGTTTTAAGCCACCCGGTCTGGGACACGAATCGCGGTCGACTATGTGGGAGTCCAGTGACATAGCCATTATGCTAACTGCTGGTCCCACACCGCGTCATTTTCTACTCTGTGCAAGTTACACTTCCATCATCAGTGTTTTGAGTTTGGTCTATATATGTAGTTAAATAACATTTTGAATCTTCCTTCTTTTTTTGGCCTATTTTTGAGCACACTAAAAATTTTCATTGTGGTTTAAATTCACATCTCTCTAATAAATAATGAGTTTGAACATCATTCCAGGTATGTATTGGCACCTTTTATTTCTTTTATTAACCCCTATTCCTGATCTTTTTTTCTCCCCCCAAATTGTGCATATTTGTCCCTTTCTTTTTGATTCAGATATTCTATATAATTTATGGAGAAGACTTCTTTTTTCATCATAAATATTCTTTCCTGCTTTTTGGATAGTCATTATTCTCTTTCCCTCTCTTTATTTACTTATTTTTGGAGGAGGGTGTTTTTCAATGAAGGAATTCTTTAATTTGATGTAATCAGATATAGCAACACTTTCCAAAGTGTCTGATTCAAGAAATCCATCTCTATCTCCAAAAGCATAAAGATACACATAGTTTTCTTCTAAAAGTTCTAAAGTGTTGCCTTTTACTTGTTTATTTGCCTGCTTTTAAAACATACTCTTCTGGCTCATTGACAGGTACAGCTTTTTCAGAAATGTTCTCATGATTCTGTAATTCCAGAGACTCCCACGTAAGTTAAAAATGCATGAACCAGCAGTTAGCGTAATGGCTACGTCACTGGACTCCCACTTAGTCAACCGCGGTTCGCGTCCTGGGCCCGGTGGCTTAAAACTCACGCCGGGCGCGTGTGCGTGCGTGCCCAAGATCCCAAGAGGAGAATGGAGGAGAAGGGATTGCGGTGTGGCCATCCCCCTGGGGGGTGATTTCTCGCTTTCTGTCTCTCTGTCTCTCTCTCTGTCTGTCTGGAGAGCGCATGCGCCCTATAACGAAAACCTCTCAAAAAATAAAAAAAAAAAAAAAAAAGAAAAGAAAAGAAAAGAAAAATGCAAACCTCAGAACCCCTACTGAACCACTGAGGTGGGCAGAGTAGGGAGGTCAGGGGTGGGATAGGAGGCAAGTAGAACCCCTCTGCTGTGTGTGGAAAGATATAACAGTAAATTGGGGTTTACACATAATTATACCAGACTACTGTTTTGGGGGGTCTTCATACAGAGCTACAGATCAGAGCTGTAGAGATAGAAACTGTTCTGTCACCATTGTTATGATTCTTCTGGGCATAGACTCCTTTTTTCTACAAACAGGACTCTGAGTTTTGTTTGTGCTAGGCAAACACTTATTGACTAAGAATGTCATTTTGTGACAAAAAGCAAGAGCCACAGAAGGTGGGGAAAACCGTGTGTAGGTTAGTTTTACAGTACAAGTTACACATGAAATTTATTTATTACAGTTGAGGGTGAACTAACACATATGTGGGAACCCAAGATGTATGAAAATGGGTAGTTCATTTGAGGGAATTATTAGTAATAAGTCTATACAAATGACTTGAAATTTTAGTAGAAAAACTTCTGAAACTGATGATTCAACGGCTGAATGATAAAAGGCCTTTTATATTTAAGTACTGAAAGTTGATTCTTATTTTTGCTATAAAGTTGGGTTTGGTAACAACTTTTCCATATAAATATCTTAATAATTATCTGATAACAATTTATCGAAAGTTAGTCCATTTCTACTCAATTGATCTACATCTCTTCCATCTTTTATCGAGGTTCCATAGTTGTTTAAGTATGTTTGGGGCTTTTTATTCTTTTTATTGACAATTTCTCTATCTCTTTATTAATACTAGTCTGCATTGAGTATAAAAATTGTAATGATTAATTTTATGTATCAACTAAACTAGTTCTGGGTTGCCCATATTAAATATTATTTCTGGGTGTTTCTGTGAAGATGTTTCAGGATGAAATTAGCATTTAAAGCAGTGGGCTCAATAAAGTAGATTGCTCAACCTATGAAAATGGGCATCCTCCAATCCTTTGGAGGTCTGACTACAACAAAAGGCAAAAAAAGGAGGAATGCACTGATTTTTTTTTCTTTCCTGCCCACTGTTTAAACTGGGACATTCATTAAATTGAGACACATGATTTTCTTTTCTCTGGCCATTTGGCTGGGACTCACACCATCAGCTGGTTGTCAGGTCTTTGGACTCAGACTAAATGGCATCGAACCTGTGGACAACAGATCATGGGACTTCTCAATCTCCATTAGTGTGTGGGCTAATTCCTCATTACTAATCTCACCATTTATCTATTGTCTATCTACTACACATTGGTTCTATTTTTCTGGAGAACCCTGACTAATACAATATCTTCATAATGCATCTTGTTATCATGAAGGTCAAAATCTCTCCCACAATATTTTTTTTTTGTCAACATACTCTTACCTATTTTTTTCTTTTTTTAATTTAACTTTATTTATTTATTCATTCATTTATTTATTTATTTATTGTAATTTGACCAGAGAGGGACAGAGAGAGAGAGAGTGAGACAGCAAATCGCCAGGTTTGGGACTTGAACTCTGGTTGACTGTGTGGGAATCTGGCACCCTTAACCACCATGCCACCTCCAAGCTCCACTCTTACCTATTTTTAATCATATCTTGCAATATGAGTTTTAGAATCAGGTTGTTGCTGCTATAAATGATATTTTTAAAAACGTACAGTGTGCTTTCTAATTCTGTTGCTGTTGTACAGAAATACAGTATGTTTTTGCATACTTATTTATTGGGTCGTCAGAAAAGTCATGATGCATTTTTGCATTAAAAACATGTTATGACTTTCCTCGACGACCCAATAGTTTTCCACAATAGTCCTAATATCTTACCATTTCAACCAGTTTAATTTTTATACAATATGGTTTGCTCTTTCACATCAATTTCAGAATTTGGTTACCATGTTTGTTTTGCATTCAGTTCAAGTTTTGTTTGCAACTGCGCTGAACCTAAAAATAAGTGAACGGAGTATTGATTTTTTCATATTTCTCCGTGAATAGAGAATAACTATCCATTTATTTATGTATTTCTTATTGACAATGAATAAAACTTTATACTTTTGCCTATTTTTCAGAGCTGCTATTTCATGTTTCTAAAGTAAATGTCCTGAATATTGGAGCAGAGAATCATCATTAACTTTTGGAAAATGATCTTTACTGACTACTTAGTAAAATTTTCTTTTTTTTTTTTTTTTTTTTTGGAGAGGTTTTTCGCTATAGGGCGCGTGCGCTCGCCAGACAGACAGAGAGAGACATAGAGACAGAAAGCGATAAATCACCCCCCAGGGGGGATGGTCACGCCGCAATCCCTTCTCCTCCATTCTCCTCTCGGGATCTTGGGCACGCACGCACACGCGCCCGGCGTGAGTTGTAAGCCACCGGGTCCGAGACGCGAACCGCGGTCAACTATGTGGGAGTCCAGCGACATAGCCATTACGCTAACTGCTGGTTCCCAGTAAAATTTTCTAATTAATTTTTATTTTTTAAACAAGGAATTATTTATTTATTTATTTAATTTGTTATTACTCTTTTTTTTTTTTTTTTTTTAATTTGCCCTGAGAGAGACAGAGAGAGAAAGGGAAAGCAAGAAACCAAGCCGCCAGGTCCAGGACTGGAACCACAGTTGGCCATGTGGGAATCCAGTGCCCTTAACCACCACACCACCTGCTGGCCCCAAACTTTCTAATTAATTTTAAAAGTTTACTTGTAGACCTATCATGAGGTTTCTAATGTAGACAATAGCATATGTAAATAATGGATTATTGAGTTTCTTTATACTTTTCTTGATTTAAGACACAGTCAAAATGAAGTGAAGGTAGAGTACATTCTTCTTTATTTTCTCACTTAAAATAAGCATGTTTTGAAACGTTTGCCATTACAAATGATGCTACTGATACTTAAGATCAGATTTTCAATGAATTTCTTTTTTTTTTTTAGAGAGAGATTTTTGCTATATGGCATATGCGCTTACCAGAGACACAGAGAAATCACTCCCCGGGGGGGAACGGCCATGCCGCAATCCCTTCTCCTTCATTCTCTTTTTGGGATTTTGGACACACATGCACACGCACCCAGCATGAGGTTAAGCTGCTGGATCCAGGACTCAAACTGCAGTTGACTATGTGGGAGTTCAGCAACGTAACCATTATGCTATTTGCTGATATCTCTATACCTCTTAATTTCCTACTTTGGCCAAGAAGTTTTATTTATTTGTTTTTCCTTATCTGTTTCTTATTTTTAAGTAAATTGGCTTCGGATCTTTCTCTATATTTATTTATAGGATCATATGATATTTTTTTTCCCTTCACATTTCTTAAAGGGGTAAATGGCATTTTAAAGTTTTCTAATATGAAATCATTCTAAAATTTTTAGATAAAACCCAATACAGGCATGTTTTATGACCATTTATAGGCTTCATTCTATTCTGTTTACTCATTTTGTTAAAAATCATTTACCTCTAAATTCGTAAGTGACATGGCCTTATAAATTTTTCGCATGTTATCATTTGTCTCATTTTGTAATTAAGACTGTACTGTTCTCATAGTAAAGTTAAGGAAAAAATATATTTTTTCCTATTTTCTGGAATAGTATATATATAATGGTAATGATTTCACCCTTGAAATTTTTCTAATAGTTGACTGCCAAATTGCTAAGCTTGGTGTTTTCTTTGTGTAAAGATATTTTTAAACTAATTCAAGCTTCCTACTTGTAGGCTCAGTTTTCAGTTTTTGGCATTTTCTTTGTCATCTGAGTTTTCGAATTTATAATCACCAGCATTCTCGTACTATCTTCTTTTTAATAAATATTATTATTATTATTATTCGCCAGAAGGTGTGTGTATTCACTGGAGAGAGATACACAGAGAGAGAAAGCAAGAAAACACCCCCCCCCCCCATAGGAATAGTCACAATGCAATCTTTTCTCCTTCATCTCTCTGTTCTTTGGGATTTGGAGCTTGTAGACACACACACACACCTGGCAACCTGGCATGATTCTTAAGCTGCCACATCCAGGAACTCATACTGCACAGTAGCCCATGTGGGATCAAGCCACCTTAACTACCATGCCATGAGCTGGCCTTCTCACATGATCTTCTTTTCTTTCTTTTTTTTTTTTTTAATTTAATGTTATTTATTTAGTTATTTATTTACTTCACATTTTCACATGATCTTTTTTTTTTTTTTTTTTTGAGAGGTTTTTGCTATAGGGCGCGTGCGCTCGCCAGACAGACAGAGAGAGACAGAGAGACGGAAAGTGAGAAATCACCCCCCAGGGGGGACGGCCACACCGCAATCCTTTCTCCTCCATTCTTCTCTCGGGATCTTGGGCACGCACACACACGCACCTGGCGTGAGTTTTAAGCCACCGGGTTCGGGACGCGAACCGAGGTTGACTACATGGGAGTCCAGCGACATAGCCATTACGCTACCTGCTGGTCCCCACATGATCTTAATCCCTTTTAAGTCTCTGCCATATCTGTGGTCATGTCACCTTTTTGTTGGAATTCTTCTATCTTCTTAATTGTTTTTTCTAAGATTGTTTGTCCTATAAGAACCAATTTTGGATTTGCCAGTGTTAAGTTTTTCATAGTCATGCTTGTTAATGTCCTGAATACAAACACCAGGCTTTTGGATTTGGGTAAAGTATATTAATTACTATTACTTGTATAATATTGATGATGATGGTTCCTCTTTGCTTCAGTGCTTAACTTCAGGGCAAAACCATGGGAAACAAGTGCCATCATATGTATAATGGGGTAGATAAAGAAGCCAAAAATAAGAATCTATGCATTTATATGACAGAGAATTTCTCCCAGTCCCCTAATGAAAGGAGTGAAATACCATTATTCCTTGGAAAAGATCCTGGGTTCTTAACTTTTACAGTTTGGAGTGAAAATAAATCTCTACAGGGGAAAAATAAGATTAGTATGTCTACAAAATGTCTCCAGCTTTACAAGCCAGGAAATATCTTCATGGTTCGGAGTTTTGTCATACTTTGAAATCTCAACATATACCTCTAAAAGGCAAATCTTTCCAGGTGAACTCTCAATACATAATCTGTCATAATTTAACTTCTAGATTTCTCTGCTAGCTCAGACTCAAAAGTTCTGTAAAATGTACTGAAAATCCCTAGTGTGCAGAAACAAAAACATGTCTGTAATCCCATTTGAGCTTCTGATTTATTTTTCATGAATTTATGCTACGTTTCTTCTTTTTTACTTAGTCTTATGTTTGCTTTATAATTTTTAATTGAATGTTTATGCTATTTGTTTCCTTCTTTATATAAAATTTCTAACTTAAAATTATGCTGTTTATACCCATGAAATTCTTGATTGTCATTCAGTTTTTGTTGTTTTTAAAATACATCTCACTAGGGGCCAGCAGATAGCATAGTGGTTATGTCGTTGGACTCCCACATGGCCAAACACAGTTTGAGTATCAGACCCAGTGGCTTGAAAATCACATTGGGAATGTATCTATGTGTGCCCAAGATCCCGGGAGGGTAATGGAGGGAAAGGGATGTGACCAACCCCCTGAAGGGTGATTTCTCACTTTCCCTCTCACTGTCTCTGTCTCTCTCTCTCTCTGGTGAGTGTACACACCCTACAGCAAACATCTCTTAAAAATATACATTTCACTATTATTTTTATTAAAGTCCTATTGTAATGTGCGCAAGAAAATAATTTAAGTGACAGCTGAGCAGAGATTTTTTTCTATTAATAGTTTTAATAGTGATGTTAATACATCTCAATACCACCAATTTCAGCCAGTTGTCAATATGAATTGCATGAAATAACATGACTGAGGTTTAATTACTAGTGTAAAGCAGTTATGACGATTTTGTAGTACTTAAGGCTTTTTTCAATTGAAATTCCTATTAATATAGTTTTAGGTTCACATGCAGTTGTAAGCAAGAATATAGAGACATCCCTTATATATGTGGCCCGTTTTGTCCAATGCTAAGTTTCCAAAACTATTGCATTATATCACAAATAGAATTTTGACATGGGTAAATCCTAATTTTATTCATATTGTCCTTGGTTTACTTGTACTCTTTTGTGTTTGTGCATGTGTGGGCTAATTTTTCTACAATTTTATCACCTATATAATTTGTGTACGTGTTGCCACAGTTAAGATATTGAACAGTTTCAATAGTATGAGGATCCTTTATGTTGCCTTTTCTTTTTATTTTTGGAGAGATTTTTACTATAGGGCGCGTGCACTCGCCAGACAGACAGAGAGAGACATTAGAGACAGAAAGCGAGAAATCACCCCCCAGGGGGGATGGTCACGCCGCAATCCCCTCTCCTCCATTCTCCTCTCGGGATCTTGGGCATGCACGCACACGCGTCCGGCGTGAGTTTTAAGCCACCGGGTCCGGGACACGAACCGCGGTCGACTACGTGGGAGTCCAGCGACATAGCCATTACGCTAACTGCTGGTTCCCCTTTATGTTGCCTTTTTACAATAACACACACATGCTTCCCATCCTACCTTCCTTTTCTAATCCATGGCAGTCACCATTTTGCTTTCTTTCTTCCCTTTCTTTCTTTCTTCTTCTTTCTTTCTCTTCCTTTATTTCTTTTTCCTTTTCTTTCTTCCTTCCTCTTTCTTTTTTGTTTTCCTATAAGGCACATGTACTCACCAGAGAGAGAGAGAAAGGAAAAGAGAAAGAGCATACTTCCCCTGAAGGAGATGGCCATGCTGTAATCTCTTTCCTTCCATTCTTCTCTTGGGATTTGGGGCACACATGTACACACATCTGGCATGTTTATCAAGCCACTGGGGCCAGGGTCCACATAGTCAGCCATATGGGCCTTAACCACTATACCACCGACTTGCCCTTATATTCCATTTCTATTTTATTTATTTATTTATTTATTTTAGTTCAAAGGTGTTATATAAGCCAGGATGGCGGTCTGATGAACTCAGGAGACTGCCTCGAAAAAAGTAACAAATAGTAAAAATTAATTAAAATAATGATTTAAAGATTCTGAAAATTATCCCAAGGTCATGCAGCAAATGGAGAAACATTATTCAAGAAAATCTGGTAAGAGCAGCAGAAGTCTGTGGCATTCGAGCCATAAGCTGCTCTGCCTCTCACCCCTTATCAGCAAAGTGGAAGGTCTGTATGTGGTGGGTATAGTCAGGGAAACAGCTTATCTTGTCCTTTGTCTAAGTCTGAGGCTATAGCATAGCCCTAATAGAAGCAAGTTAGCAGCATTCCTAACCTGCCTTCAGCCCTCTGGGATCTGTTTTCTTCTGTGCACTGCTCAACTGCTCTGCTACAGGTTCAGCCCAGAGTTTGTTT
The DNA here is from genome assembly GCA_026018925.1 of Tupaia tana. Lineage (NCBI taxonomy): Eukaryota > Metazoa > Chordata > Mammalia > Scandentia > Tupaiidae > Tupaia > Tupaia tana. The sequence continues at coordinate 65,931,371 of JAKSZU010000009.1, read as the reverse complement.
GTTTGTTTGAGAGGTTTTAGCTATAGGGTGCATGCAATCATCAGAAACACAGAGAGAGACAGACAGAAAGTGAAAAATCACCCCCAGAGGGGATGGCCATACTGCAATCCCTTCTCCTCCATTCTCCTCTCGGGATCTTGGACAAGTAAACACACGAATCTGTCGTGAGTTTAAGCCACCAGGTCCAGGACTTGAACCGCGGTTGACTACGCCATTATGCTAACTGCTGGTCCCAGATTTTTTGTTTTTCAATAACTTATGATAGAGTGCATGTATATGCATTAGGGAGAGAGAGAAGCACCTAGCATAGGGCTTAGTCACATTGTGATCCTCTTCCTCCAGTCTTCCAGCCCACCAGAATCCTGGACAAGTACACATGTGCCCTGTGTGTTTTCAGGCTGATTAGGCTGAGGACTTGAACCACAGCTGACAAGTGATTTCTAGCTATACAGTCTGGTACACTACTGACTGCACAACAGAAGTCAGGCCTACCATATAATTTAGCATATTCATGAATTGTTGGAAATAGGATATGGACATCTTTAGGGTTCATTATTCTGCCTGTTATGTGAGGCGACACTTCTTCTCACTCATGTTTTTCTCAGGAATTCTATTTTATCTGATGTTAATGAAGTTACCTATGCTTTCTTTTCTTTTTAGAGAGATTTTGGTATAGGGTGTGTGCTCGCCAGGGAGACAGAGAGCGAGAAATCAGCCCTCAGTGGGGATGGCCACGCCACAATCCTTTCTCCTCCATTCTCCTCTTGGGATCTTGGGCACTCACGCACACGCACCTGGCCTGAATTTTAAGCCTCCAGGTCCAAGACTTGAACCACAGTCGACTACATGGAAGTCCAGCGATGTAACCATTATGCCATCTGCTGGTCTCCCTATGCTTTCTTTTCAATCTTTACATTTTACCAGTAATTTTGGATCTGTGTTCCTTTTGTATACAACATATAGGTATATTTTTAAAATAGGTATGTTTTGAAAATTGAAATCTGAGTATCTCTGGCTTACACATGAAATACTTAACTCACTTACTTTTGAGATGACAGCATTTGGAATTGTTTTCACATATTATATTTTGCTTTATATTTTTATTCTTTTTATATCTATTTACCTATTTTTCTCCATTCTTACTTTTGCATAGAAAATTATTATTATTAATTTATTCCATTGATTTGGAAGTTATATGCCTTATTTCTGTTTCTTTCATAGTTTCCTGGGGCATTTCACCATACATATACAGTCTTCAAAAAGTACATGGAAATGCATATTATAAAAAAACTATGTATGGATTTCAAATTGTTTTTGCAACAAAATAGACTCATTTTTACAGAAACTTTTTGAAGTTCTCCGTTATAAGAAGGTCTGAAGATATACCATAATGTCTCTTTCACACAGGAGAAGGACTTGAAAATAGTTGAACTCAAATTCAGCTTATTGTGTCGCTTACATACTATTTTGTCTAGTAGCTAAGATTTTTTTCTTTAGATTTTTTTTGTTGTTGTCCTAGAGCATGTGTGTGCTCCCCAGAGAGAGACAGAGAGAAAGCGGAAGTGAGAAATCACCTCTCGGGGTCGGGAGGAGAATGGACACTCCACAATCCTCCTGTATTCTTCTCTCAGGATTTTGGACACACATGCACAAGTGCCTGGCATGTATTTCAGGACGTGGGGTCAGAAACTCAAACCACAGAGTCTGTCATGTGCTATCCAGCACCTTAACCACCACACTACCCTGCTGCCCCTTCTTTTTAAAAATCTTTCTTAGGAAAAAAAAATGAAAAATTATTTCTTTTTTAAAATAATACACATTGTACCAGCAGGTGGTAGAGGTTAAGAGGTCTGGATCCCAAATGGTCAACTGCATGGTTTGAGTTCTGGACCCCGGCAGCTTTAAAATCATACCGGAAGTGTGTGTGTGTGTGTGTGTGTGTGTGTGTGTGCCCAAAATTCCAAGAGAAGAATGAAGGAGAGGGGACTGTGGCATGGCTATCCTCTCTGGAGGGTGATTTCTCACTCCTTTCCCCTTCAGCAAGTCATACACCCTACAGCAAAAACAAAACACGAACAAACAAATAAACAAAACAATAGATCTTGGGCGAACCACAAGGCCTAATGGTTAAAGGATCCAGATTTCACATGACTGACCATGGTTTTAATCCTGGTACAAGCAGTTTGAGAAAACACTCTGGTTGCATGCCCAAACTGTGGCAGGATGAATAAATGGAGAAAGGATTGTGATGTGGCCATACCACATGGTATGCCAAGGGTACCCCTCCATCCCCTGTTTCTCCATCTCTGACAAGTGCATGTGCCTTCTGGAAATAAAAAATAAATAAATAAATCTTTAAAAAACACTTATTTTAGTTATACTTCTTTTTGTTAAATTTCTTTAGGAGTCTGTGAATTTCTTTGTTTACCATTCTTTCTTTTGTCACACATTATTTCTGGGTTAGTTTTTCTAATGTTTGTAATATATCCACTTGAAATTATTTTAGAGGAGGTCAGGTGGTGATAAAATCAGCTTGATTGTATGAAAATTCATTTCATCCTCATATTTAAATGATAATTTTGTTCAGAACACATTTTCGGTTTTGTATTTATTTTTCCTCAGCACTTCTTGTACACTGTCTATTGGTTGCCATCATTGTTGAGATGTTTGTTGTTAGTGTAATTATTATTGCTTTTTTAGCTCTCACCTGCAATTTTGACTATCTTTAAAATCATTCTCATTATTTTGCCTTTTTGTTAAAGTATGTCTAAGCATATAATTAATTTCCTTTACCACCTTAGTATGTATTATATTTCTTGTATCTAAGTTTCTGTTTTAATCAGTTCTACAAAAGTCTTAGGCAACTTCTTGACGAATAATTGTATTTCGTCGATTCTGTTTATTGTTTTCTTTTGGGACATTTAATTATGACAATATTCCTTCTTATTCTATTATTCACATTTCTCAGAACTTCATATTTTTCATCTAATTGCCTCTCGATGTTCCATTCTGGGTAGTTTTGTTACCTTTATTATTCAGTGCTTAATTCTCTTTTCAACTTTAGTGTAACTTAATTCATCCTGTAAGTTTTTTTTTCTTTAGCTATAAGAATTCAAATTTGGAGACCAACAGTTAGCGTAATGGCTATGTCACTAGACTTCCATGTAGTAGACCATGGTTCCAGTCCCAGACCCGGTGGCTTAAATTCACGCCAGGCACGTGTGCGTGCATGCCCAAAATTCCAAGAGGAGAATGGAGAAGTGACTGTGGCATGGCCATCCCCCCTGGGGGGTGATTTCTAGCTTTCTGTCTCTCTTTCTCTTTCTGGTGGGCGTACGTGCCCAATAGCAAAAAACTCTCCAAAAAAAAAAAGATATAAAAAAAAAAAGAATTCAATTTCAGGGACCAGCAATTGGCGTAATGGCTATGTTGCTGGACTCCCATGTAGTCGACCACAGTTCGAGCCCTGGACCCAGTGGCTTAAACTCATGCCTGGTATGTGGGCATGTGTGCCCAAGATCCCGAGAAGAGAATCGAGGAGAAGGGACTGTGGCATGACCATCCCCACTGGGGGGTGATTTCTCGCTTTCTATCTCTCTGTCTTTCTGGCAAACGCAGGCACCCTACAGCAGAAACCTCTCAAAAAAAAAAATTCAAATTTTACAATTCTACAGTTCAAAATTGGTTCTTTTTCAAGTATGCTTTTTCCAAGTGTCTTATTCATTTTATTTTTACCTTAAGAATTTCACAAAGATTTATTTATACTTTTGTTTGACTGTCTGTATGCATATAAACTTTGGTGTTTAAATCTCGGTTATTGTTTCTATTAATTCTTTCTCATGGTAATTTTTTCTTGTTTTGTAATTTATTGTTATTATCATTATTTAATCATTGGGAAAAGCGGTGCTTTTTCTCAGAGAGAATGAGGTGTAGCTCCTGCTGCAGTCAGACCCTAGACTACTCAGCCACTCTTCCCGGTTGTCAGACATAAACAGCAAATCTGAGGCTCAACATGTTCACTTTGCAGAAGCCAAAGGCCTTGTTTCCCCCAAGAAAGCACAGATAATGTTGTCACTTCCCTTTAGGGAAACTGCACTTTATGTGTCTGCACTGTTCACACTGAAGTTGCAGATTACACTCTTTGCATCCCTCTCTCCCCTTTTATTTCTTTGCAGAGGTTTTGGCTATAGGGCGTGTGCGGTCGCCAGAAAGACAGAGAGAGACAGAGAGACAGAAAGCGAGAAATCACCCCCCAGGGGGGATGGCCACGCCGCAATCCCTTCTCCTCCATTCTCCTCTAGGGATCTTGGGTACGCATGCACACACGCCTGGCGTGAGTTTAAGCCACCAGGTCAGGGACTTGAACCGTGGTTGACTACATGGGAGTCCAGCGACATAGCCATTACGCTAACTGCTGGTCCCCCAGTCTGACTTTTGATACATTGTAAATCTTGTTTATTTTTAGGAGCACATGAGTACGTCCATGCTTTATTTATTTATTTTTTTTTACTTTTTAAAGTTTATTTCTTTATTTCTTGAGAGAGATCTTCCCAACTGTGTCTTTACCCCACAATTCATCCTGGTCTTATCTAGCCTGGACCACTGGCATGTGCGTATGTCCTCAACATGCTCAATGCGGTCCTGACACATGAAGAAACCAGGACCTTTCCCATGTGGGTCCAGTTCATTACTGTCACAAGGTTTCAGGCCCAGGAATGGAAACAGCATGTCCTTTCTATTGTCTACAGTAACTGTAGGAAATAATAAACCTTAGATTAACTATTAGCTATAATTTAGATGGCTATACTTAGGGGAAACTGCAGGGGAGAATGAACAATGACAGCAGACATTTCATCGGAATGAAATGCCTTAATTCTAAGGCCAGCCGGCCAGTATATGGCAAAAACAAAGATGCTAGTTCTCTAACATTAGTGCTTAAAGACAGAATCCTTAATGTATAGACATAATTAACATCATCAAAGGGAAAGATGATACGGTCAATAGAGCACCAACTCCTGGCTTGGTAGAGCCAAGATTGAAATCAGGAATGTTATGGGCCATAAACCCGATAACAAAGATACACAGGAAAAGGATTAAATCAATGTCTGAAAGCATTAGGCCCCATATATATTAGGCTTATTGTCCATATGCCAAAATTGAAACAGCAAGCACCTGATGAGATAATATCTTTGGAGAAAAACAAGCCTGTCCTCCTTCTAACAGGATAAAAGGCCGAAAACTCAGCCCCTGAGCAGCAATCCACCCTGGGACCCCTCCCTGTGTGGCTGGGAGCTCTCTTTCCTTAATAAAACTGCTGCTTTGCTACTCCAAGTCTTCAGATGTCTCATTCTTCCTGAGCATGAGGCAAAAACTGGCTGGTGGCACGTTCTCTCTAACCCATTCTCCCCTATCATAACCACTGCACCACAATACATGTTAAGTACCATATGCTTGCTTTGCAGTAAAACCTGAGGAATGGGAGGGAGGGACAGTGTATTGTGCCATTAAACTAATATCTTTATCAAATGCTTTTGTCTTTTTTAGAGGGTTTTGCTTCTTGAATTTTACTTATTCTGGTGAGATCACCTACCTACACTCAATTTCTTTTTCTTGGTATAGATGGTTTATATAAAGTTCATCAAAGAGGGATTATACTTATCCAGTGAAATTTGCTGCAAAAACATTTCCTGGTTCAGCATTGCACTTTCACAATGCACATTAGAATAGCAAAGAAACCTGTTAATATCTATTTAACCAAGTATTTCCTGAATACACATGAGTATGAAACAAACCCACTTCTCAGATAATATTAACTTTCAAAGTTCAGTGGAGTTCACTTAAAGTAATGGCTGTTAAAAATCATACAAGCTCAGGACCAGCAGTTGGCATAATGGCTATGTTGTTGGACTCCCATGTAGTTGACTGTGGTTCAAGTCCCGGAACCGGTGGCTTAAACTCACGCCAGGCACGTGTGCATGCGTGCCCAGGATCCCGAGAGAATGGAGGAGAAGGGATTGTGGCGTGGCCATCTCCCCTGGGGGCTGATCTCTCGCTTTCTGTCTCTCTGTCTCTCTCTGTCTTTCTGGAGAGCACACGCGCCCTATAGCAAAAAAGCTCTCCGAAAAAAAAAAAAAAAAAAACAATCATACAGGCTCTGACTGATAATATAGTTGTACTGTGACTATTACATGATGTTTCTAAACTGAGAAAACATTTTTCTCTCCCAACATCTTACCTATTATAGAAAGACAAGGACAAAAACTTAATTTTGTCCAATGCTTTCTTTCCAGGTATAATGAATAAACACATCTTACTCCCTAAATGCCACACACATATCTAAAGAATCAGCTGCTTAAATACTAACCATAATTATGTAAAACTGCTTGGGGGAAGCCAACCAACCAGGAGAAAGTCAGTGAATAGCTAGAAGTCCACATTTTAGAAGCTCAACGTTATAGAATGTCTCAGATGGTCTTGAAATGCTCCAAACCCAAACCCAGGCTTGTTGACCGGAAAGATGTGAAAGGTCCTAAATATAAACTAACCATGAAAAGGAAAATCCGACCTGGTCATCCAGGCACCCTACCAGAACCTTTAGTGTTGTCTGAACCTCTTAGTAAGCTCATAGAAAGGTCCTAATTTATTCCCAGAGCTGAATTAAAATGTAGATACTTGTTGATTCTCATAGTAACTTGACTTTTCATTACTACTACTCTTTTTATAAAGAGCTCTAAGGAGACCAGTGGATGTCATAATGGTTGTCTCTGGACTCCCACATAGTTGACCGTGGTTCAAGTCCCAGACTCAGTGGCTTAAAACCCACCGGGCGTGTGTGCATGTGTGCCCAAGATCTTGAGAGAAGAGTAGAAGAGAAAGGATTGTGGCTTGGCCATCTCTCTCTAGGGAGTGATTTCTCGCTTTCTGTCTCTCCGCCTCTGTCTCTCTGGTGAACCCACAAGTCCTACAACAAAAATCTCTCTCTCTCTCTAAAATAAATAAATAAATAAATAAATAAATAAATAAATAAATAAATAAATAAAAAGCTCTAAGTATCAAACACTTCACTGCAATTTCATAACTGAGGAGGCCTTTGAAAATGTAACATGGTTCCAAGTCATAGAGTCATATTACCCTTCTAAGACCATGATTTGTTTGGTGGGAACAGAAAAGTATTACAATCAAAATCATCCTTATCTGAAAGAGAGACAGACTGTGTGATGAATTGTGAGGGATGCTGGAATGTCTTTCTAACCAAATATTGGATTGTCAGAAAAGTCATGATGCATTTTTGCATAAAAAAAAACACAGCAAAATGGGTTATGACATTTCCAACAACCCCATAGATCTTGCCAATAATTTTGACCAGGAAATTTATTTGATGGTCATTCCATTTACTTAAGGAAATAATTATGGGAGGGGGTATTAGGAACATATTGGTCAGAGGATACAAATTTTATTTAGACAGGAATAAGTTCAAGAGATCTATTGTACAACATTGTGATTATAATTAATAACAATGTATTAACTAGCTAATATATAGTAGATTTTTGTTTTTTTTTCACCACACAGAAATAAAAAATAGACATGTAAGGTAGTACACATGTTAATTGTCTTGGTTTACCTAATCCCAGATTGTATATGTATTTTAAAACATCATGCTGCACACTACAAATACATATAGTTTTTTTGCTTTTAGTTTTTGCTATAACGAGCATGTGCTCACAGGAATGGGGGGAGGAAGTGAGAGAAAGAGAAATCACCTCCCAGGTGGATGGCCAGGCCACAATCCCTTCTCTTCTACTCTCCTCTTGGGATTTTGGAAATGTACAAACATGTGCCTGGCATGATTTTCAAGATGCTGGCTGAGGACTTGAACCATGGTCAGCCATGTAGGTATCCAACACCTTAATCATCATGCTACCTCCTGGTCCAAGATATGCAATTTTTTACTTGTCAATTAAAAAGTAATAAAAATGAAAGACAAATGTTATCAGAAAGAGTTGAAACATTGCTATGAAATTGCTCAATAACACCTTTTTGTGTGTTAATTTATACATTGTCTTTATCCAAATTCAACAAGAGTCTGGTTTGGTTCATAGATTCAGTCAAATATCTGGAGCATGGGGCTATTACTGCATGGCGAAGCAAAGGCTCAGAATTTGCCAGAGTTATGCAACACTAATGTGTAGAGAGAAAGATTGGATTTAATTTAAAAATTCAAATCCCTTCTGTTAAATTTTTGCTAGCCAAGTCTTTCTATGGAGCTGAACTCTGGTGACACAATTCTAATAAAAGATACTATGAAAGCCTTTCCTAAGTTCCACAGAGCAGCCAATGTTGGTTTCCAGGTATTTATGGAAACTGCCACTGAAGAGAACATAAAAAAGAATTAAGGGTAGAGGGAGGGGCAGAAAGAAGCAATCCAATCAAACTTTAGTTCTTCAAACAATTTTGTTGCCTTGTTCACTATATTTATTTATTTTTAATGAATAATGTATTGACTAGTTGGAGAGTGAAAAAGGGAATAGTGTTTGAATAGAATCACAGTGGAAACAAATATAAGAGAGTGAGAAGAGGCTTATAAATTTATCATTGAAATGGCTTTGAATTTAAGATAAATTGTTGCTTTAAAGCTCATGAGTTCAAGAATCATTCCTGTTTAATTCACCTTTGTAATTTCAGTCTCTATCATGAAGCCTGGTAGCATAGAAGTCTCCCATAAATATTCATTGCATGAATGCCTGAAATGATGTATAATTTTTGTACGTTTGTGAGTATTAAATATTTTGCAGTGCTGTCTTCTGCTCACACCATGCACCTAATAAATATTTTTGAATGACGATCTTCTGTTTGGTTTACTTAGCTTTCACACTCTGATAATTTTCGCTAGAATATTCAATGACTCAAAGCATAGAATTCCATCTCAACCATACAGATGAGAAATTCCAGGTGAGTCTTGATTTCATATATTTTTCTCTGTTGTCAAATACTGTGACTCAAATTTTATCTCTGAACATATATAATAAGATTGTGGTTAAGGTTTTGGGCTTCTATCACATTATTAAAATAGTAAAAGAAAATATGTTCCTACTACAGTCATCATGTGAATCCCAGAATGAATCTCCATTGTTCACAGGCTTGTAAAGCTCTAAATCTACTTCTGAAAAATTATGTTGTTGTCTTCTATAAAAGAGATTTTCTGAGGCACTATTTCAGAAGCTGCTCTTAACTTTCGACATGCTTTCCATTCCCACAGCATATTTTAAACTCATCCTTTGTACCTCAGGCCTAAATTGCTGAAAACAGAATAAATTCAAACATTCTTTTGTGTGCATAAAGCAGAAAGTGACCAAGATAAAAAGATTAGAGGTGATCCAAAATATCTGTCAAACCAAAACATTCTCTCTGTTGTTGAAATGTGTATATTTTATAAATTCAATAATGCCATTTTTTGGTTAGTGTCCGAAATGAACACTGCTTGAATTAACCATTATGTGTCAGGAACTTCCAGATATTTTTTAAAAACCTGTTTTGAGATTTAATTACATAAAATAAAAGTTATATATTTTAAGTATGCAGGTGGGCAAGTTTTTTTTTTTTTTTTTTTTTTTTTTTTTTTTTTTTTTTTTTTTTTTTTGCGAGAGAGATTTTGGCTATAGAATATGTGTGCTTGCCAGAGAGACAGAGAGAGACAGAAACAGAAAGCAAGAAATCACCCCCCAGGGGTATGGCCACACTTCAATCCCTTTTCCTTCATTCTCCTCTTGGAATTTTGGCCATACACGCACACACGCCTGGCATGAGTTTTAAGGTGCTGGATCCAAGAGTTGAACGAAGCTTTCTGGGAGTCCAGAAACGTAACCATTATACCATCTGCTCGTCCCAGGTGGATAAACTTTAGCAAGCATGTACTCTTGAGTTACCAGTACACTGATCAAGATATAAAATATTTACGTTGCCTTAAAATGTCACTCCTCTCTCTGTGTAGTTAGCCCCTACAACTCTACTAAAAACAAGCCCTCATGTGATTTATTTATTTGTTTGTTTGTTTGTTTATTTATTTATTTATTTATGGAGAGGTTTTTGCTACAAGGGCGTGTGTGCTCGCCAGAAAGAGAGAGAGAGACATAGAGGCAGAAAGTGAGAAATCACCCCTCAGGGGGCTGGCCACTCCGCAATCCCTTCTCCTCCATTCTCCTCTCGGGATCTTAGGCACGCACGCACACGTGCCTGGCATAAGTTTAAGCCACCGGGTCCCAGACTCAAATTGAGGCTGACTACGTGGGAGTCCAGTGACATAGCCTTTATGCCAACTGCTGGTCCCGCCCTGATGTGCTTTCTATCTCTATATATGTTGTGCTTTTCCTAAAATTTAATATAAATGAAGTAAATATTGATAAGTGTTCTTTTATCTTCTTTCAGCTGAGAAGTACTATGTTGATTGAATACACCATATCTTTTTCAATTTTTCACCTTCTCATGGACATGAGGAATGTTCTAGTTGTGGCTATTATTTATTTAAAGGTGCTTTTATAATATTTGTCCAAGTAGCAAGTGTTTCTGTGGACTTATTTTTGTTTTTCTTGATTAACTCTCTAGGTGTGGAATTTCTGGGTTATTCAATAAATCATAGCTTTCTAAGAAATTTTCCAATTTGTTATACTACTATCCATCCATTCCCAGCTATACACAAACATTTTTTTTTCTTTTTTTGTGGAGGTTTTTGCTATAGGGCGCGTATGCTCGCCAGAAAGACAGAGACAGAGAGACAGAAAGCGAGAAATCAACCCCCAGGGGGGATGGCCACGCCACAATCCCTTCTCCTCCATTCTCCTCTCGGGATCTTGGGCATGCATGCACATGCGCCCGGCGTGAGTTTAAGCCACCAGGTCTGGGACTCGAACTGCGGTCGACTACATGGGAGTCCAGCGACATAGCCATTACACTAACTGCTGGTCCCTACACGAACATTTCATTTAATCCACATTCATATTAATATTTGGTATTTTGGGCCTTTGTCAGTTTCCATTCTGATGATCTGTAAAGTAGTATTACATTCATATACTGAGTAGTGATTAACTGTTACATTATGAGGCTAGCTCAAATGTATGGATTTTAGTGTATTTTCAAAGTTGCATAACCATCACCACAATGAATTTTAGAACATTTTAAGCACCCTGTCCTTCCTAAAATCTCTTACCCATTAGCAGTTACTTTTCATTCTTCCATAGGAAACCACTAATAGACTTTATGTTTTTATATAGATTTGCTTACTCTGGTGGCATTTCATATAAATTAAATTATAGACTATTTTATCTTTTCAGGATTGACTTCTTTCATTTAACGTAATGTTCTGGAGACTTATGACATTGTATACATATCAATTTTCAATTCCTTTTGGTGGTCGAATAATATCTCATTGTATGAATAATATTAATAGTAATATTATTAATATTGACATTTAATTTATTCATTCATTGATTAATGAACATGTGAATCGTTTTCACTCCTTGGCTAGGTGAATAATGCAGCTATGAACATTCATGCATAAGGTTCTATTTTAACATATGTTTTCAATACTCTTGGTTGTATACTCAGAAGAGGAATTTTGGGGTCTAGTAGTATCTTTATATTTAACTTTGTGGAAATGCCAAACTTTTTTCTAAATCATATTCTTGGCAGGATTCCAAACATTTTCACTTCCTCATCAACACTTTGTATTATCTTTTTTTTTTTTTTTTGAGATTTTTGTTGTTGTTGTTGTAGGTCTTATGTGCTTGCCAGAGAGTCAGAGAGGAACAGGGACAGAAAGTGAAAAATCACCCTCCAGGAGGGATGGCCATGCTGGAATCCCTTCTCCTCCAATTACTCTCGGCATTTTGGGCATGCACGCACACGTGCCCAGCACGAGTTTTAAACCACCATGTCCAAGACTCTAATGCAGTTGGTTATGTGGGAGTCCAGCAACGTAACCATCATGCCATCTGCTGGTCCAATGTAGTCTTTTTAACTATCCTAGTGGATATGTGTTTTCTCATGGTGGTTTTGATTTGCATTTCTGTGATGGCTTATGATGTAGAGCATTTTCATTTTCTTGTTGGACAGTCATGTATCTTCTTTGTGTTACTGTCTATTTGTGTCTTTTGCTTAGTTTTTAATTGGATTTTTGCACTACTTATAAATTAAAGCCATTCTTTACATATTATAGATACAAATCCCTTATCAGACATGATTTGCAAATATTTCTGCCATTTTAGGGTTGTATTTTCATGGTCTGGATGGTATACTTTGAGACAACAATTTTTTTTATGAAGTCCAGTTTTTCATGTATGTTTTAAAAATTCACCTTGAGGGAACCAGCAGTTAGCGTAATGGCTATGTCGTTGGACTCCCACGTAGTCAACCGCGGTTTGCGTCCCGGACCCGGTGGCTTAAAACTCACGCCGGGCACGTGTGCGTGTGTGCCCAAGATCCCAAGAGGAGAATGGAGGAGAAGGGATTGCGGCGTGACCATCTCCCCTGGGGGGTGATTTCTCGCTTTCTGTCTCTATGTCTCTCTCTCTCTGTCTGGCGAGCGCACGCACCCTATAGCGAAAAACCTCTCAAAAAAAAAAAAAATTCACCTTGAGGCATAATTTGCATAAAATAAATTACATATATTTTAAGTATATAGTGAAATGAGTTTTGGTACTTAATGTGTCTATTTCTACCACACCCAACTCAGTTTAACTACTAATATAATTTCTACCCACATAAATCATTTTTGTTAGTTTTAGATCTTTATGCGAGAGGTATAATAAAATAGATATTCATTTTCAACTGACTTCTTTGAACATAATGTTTTTGAAATGCATCTATTTTGCTGTATATATCAGTTTTTATTCATTTTTGTTTATTCATTTCATATTCTGTTGTACGGCTGTGCCAACAGTTTTTTGTTTGTTTGTTAATCTAGTCACCACTTAATGAATATTTAGGTACTGTCCAGTGTTTTTGTTACTATGAATAAAGTAGCTTTAAACATTTGCATGTAAGTCTTTTGTAGGTTTTGCCCATTTTTTGCTGGGCGGAATATAAGATCTTTAAATATTAAAGATGCAAGGTTTTCATCATAATATACATTTCATGTGCATTTACCTTTATGAGACAACTATAAACTTGAACTAGTTTTAGCTACTTTTTTCCTTCTATCAGTACATATTATATATCAGAAGAGGAGGACATGCATGTTTATGTCCAGGGAACATATCATTTCTTAGTTCATGAATGTATATCCTGAAGGTGTGTCTACTTAGGGTTGATTGGAAAAGGGAAGTAAGGAGGAATAGAGATTCCAGAATGAAACACAGAATAAATTTAGAACTCTTACTACTTCACCATTTTGCCTGTGTTTTCCATTCCACCGAAATAAACATATATTAATTTCTTTTCATTAAACTTCCATTTACCTCATCTTGCATAATACCATTACCTTTTAAGTCGTTTTACTACCTAAGTCAAAAGGAGAGTCACAAGAAATCAAAATGGTATGTGCTTCTCCCACCGCAAAGCAATGACATATTTATGGGATGAATCTTGCCAGTGGGAGAAGATGGTAGCGTATTGTCGAATCAGACGTGGACTTCGAACTCAAGAGGTACCACAGTTTTAGTTCTAGCTCTGCTGCTTATTAGATGTGTGACTCTGAGTTTCTGTGATTTCACATGTTGTATGAGAAAATGATCATAATGGTTACTTCTCTAGCAGGTTAGTTTGGAGATTTAAAAAGATACCCTTTTTTATTTGTCTGGCTATTTTTATACATGACAACTATTAGTCTTTTTACCTTGTTTATGGGGGTTATTTAGTAAATAATGTAGCTTTATGCACACACAATTAAGCCACAAGTTGGAAGGACTGAGGACTGCCTAGATGTTGCCTCTGACTCTAAATACTCCTTGAAAGACCTCTAGTATATCTTCATCTTTAACTTAGAACACTTAAGGAACGAGGTGGTACATTGAATTTTATTCCCTTTTAACTATTGTTTTCTTATAAGAATTGTCTATTTTCTCACACTTTGAAGCTCCTTGAGAAATAGGACTTTTATCTATAGCAATTACATGAGGTTAACCAACATTAGTAATAAGCAAGGTTGCCATTTCAATCTTGATTTATTCTCTTAGAATAAGATTTATAAATCACTTTATCTTTCTTTAAAGAATAATTTTATTTAACTTTATTTATTTATTTTAATTTGACCAAAGAGGGGAGAGAGAGAGAGAGAAGGAGAGAGAGAGAGAGAGAGAGAGAGAGAGAGAGAGAGAGAGAGAGAGAGAGAAAGTGAGAAAGCAAGTCACCAGGTCCAGGACTTGAACCATGGTTGGCCACGTGGGAGTCCAGTGCCCTTAACCACCATGCCACATGCCAACCCCTCAATCGTTTTATCTGAATTTATTTCATTTGTAGCATTTGGAGATTATTCAGCTTTATATATTTATTTTCCATCTCTTTCTATTAGAATGCAAGCTCCACAAGGACCGAGATCATGTCTACTGTATTGCCCTTTGTCTACCCCCATTAACACAGTATCTGAGGAATAGAATCAGCTTAATACCTTTTTCTAATAAGAATTATTGACTTAATGCCATGGCTCAGAGTGCATGATAGAAAAGGTTACTGGGGTTATGTTTACAATGTTTCATGAACTTTATGAATAAGAAAAACATCCAAGGCATAAAATGGTTCCGTTTACCTTGCACAGGCAGAGTCTGCGGCTGCTTTAAAGCTCTCTTTTGGAAACTTGATCCTCGATCTGAAAAGGCACACCAACAAAGGCCACTTTTTAAATGCTTTCGCTTTGTCCTCGATAGACGTTCTATAGACATGGAAACATGCTTATTATTTCTTATCTTTAGTTCGATTAACACTAGATATTCCTTTCCTTAGGAGGAAGCAACAATAGTAAAAGTATACACTAATGCCTATTTCGTGAGCCCTTTGGAAGGAAAAACAGTCTAAATTTCCAAAGTATCAAGGGAGAGACTGTAAATAGTGTTGATAAAAAAAAATATGTTAGGTAAATACAAGTGATGTGAAACGATGCTGCTCTGTAGTTCAAGAAGGTTCTTTATCAGTGGGGACAAAGCTTCTCTTGTCTGTGGCCTTCAATTAATTATTTAATTTTTCCTAAGCTGTAATAACTTTCATTGCGTACTCTCAAAAAGAATGAAAAAATGAAGGGTACTTGGAAGGAAATACTCTGAGCATAATACAACCTACTCTCTATCACTTAAAAGATTGATTTTGCTCATTGCACTCTTAACATACCTTCTGTGCCTCCTGAACTGAGCTTCCTATTTTGATGCCTCATCTATGCCAAAACGTAACGGTTGTTAGCAGCTGGTTTACTCTTCTTTCAAACTGTGACTCACAATTGCTGCTCTATGAGTCAATAAGTGACGCCAATGAAGAGGTGTCAGTTTTCTCAATAGATCTTTATCCTCTACAGATGGTATTTACATAGCATAGCCCAAGCCAACTAGCAAGGACACTGTTAACAGGATGGTGAGAAATGAATGGTGGTATAAATTAATTAAGCTTCCTTAGTTTCAAGGGTGAGCAAGCTTCCTTTGCCACAAGATTGGGCATTCGCATCATTAAATGTGCTGGCAGTACTCTGTGGTGATTTTTCACATGAAGGAGTTTTTAGCTTTTCATCTGTTTCAAGCATGAGGAAAGGAATATGAAGTATTTTTTAACAACTCCTACAATTTTGTATATTCTCTTCTTAGAACCTTTCAGCCATTTTCTTCTCCCATTTTCTTTTGATGAGGAAGGGCTCTTCCCTTACAAAAATAACCTTGCTGTTTCCTAGCCAATTATATATTCTGGGATCTTGATTTTTCATTTATCTCTACCATGTCTTTTATCTCCAAACTCTTCCTGCCTTCCTCCTTTCTATCCGTCAACAAATATACAACTGTTCCACCTCCCAAAATAAACAAACACTACTCCTTTTATTCTTCGTAATCCTTAAATGTAGTTTTATCTATTTTTTTTCCTTCTATCAGCACATATATCAAAAGAATATGCATGTTTATTTCACTTTCAGATGTAATATTCATCCATGAGATTATAAATTCTGTTTCTTATCGCAGTCATTGAAATTACTGCCTCAGAAGTTGGCTAAAACATCCTAAATACAAATTCAAAACCCTATTCGCAGTTCTCAATAATTTGTCTTCCGTGTCAGTGCATTATTCTATTCTCCCTCTAAAGAATTATTATTCTTTAAGGACTCCTCTTTATTTATTCTCTCCTTAAATGAAGATGATCTTTAAAATTCTATTAATAAGTCTTTTCTTGGCTCCCACTAGCAACCGGGGCAATTAAAACCACTTCTCAAATTACATTTATTCACATTTATTTGGACATGAAACCACCTCTCCAATCGTCTTATGAGATTCCACCATTCATTTCCAATTGCCTATGAGTAATCTCACATTGATACTTAAATGTTAAAATCTCTCAATACAAATGTGTGTTATTGTTCTTCCAAATTTGTAACCTTTATTTTGTGTGGATCTATGGAACCTAACTTCTTTGGAAAAGATTATAATAATGCATTAAATATCTGATTGATAGCATACCTAAGATATATTCATTTTCTTTTACAAATAAGAGACATGAGACTGAGAGATATTTTGTAAATTGCTTAAAGTCATATGACATGAGATGGCAAATTTAGATTTTTAACACAGTTTCCCAACTCCAAACTTTTCATTGTACCATGCTAATTTCCAGTCACACTCGAAACCACAGAGTTGTGTTTAGGCTTTTTCCTTTTCTTTCAATCTTCTCCCATGAATACACATTTCAACCAATCCTAAGAAATTTAGCTCTGAAATGTCTCCCATATCTATTCCTCTTTGCTCACTTATATTGCTACTGCTGATATTCTAACTGGGCTCTCATCGTGACTTATTTATTTATTTATTTAGAGACATTTTCGCTATAGTGCATGTGTGTTCACCAGAGAGACAGAAAGGTAGAAATCACCCCCCAGGGCAGATGGCAAGACTGCAGTCCCTTCTCCTCCATTCTCCTCTGGGATCTTGGGCACGCACGCACATGTATCCAGTGTGAGTTTTAAGCCGCTGGGTATAGGATCCGAACTGTGGTCGACACGGGAGTCCAGCGAATAACCATTAAGCCATTCACTGGTCCCCATTACTTATCCTGACTACAACAATGACTTGACAACTGCTTTCCCTTTATTCAGTCTCTACATTTTTTTTTTTTTGAGAGAGAGAAATTTTTCACTATACTGCACGTGTGCTCACTGGGGAGACAGAGAGAGACAGAGACAGAAAGTGAGAAAGCATCTCCCAGAAGGGATGGCCACGCCAAAATCCCCTCTCCTCCATTCTCCTGTCAGGATTTTGGACTTGCATGCACATGTGCCCCGTAAGTTTCAAGCCACCAGGTCCCAGCCAGCAGGTGGCATAGTGTTAAAGCACTTGAGTTCTGCATGGTCAGTCTCTATATTTTTTAATAGTATTTCATAGGGTCACTAATATCATCTTCAGAAAATACTCCTTTGTATGGGCCAGTACTCTGCCACAAATTATCTGAAGAGGTAAAACAAAATAAATCATCCTATTCAGGGTTATTCATGACCTTTTACCAATCTATCTAAATGATACATGTTAATTAATGCTTTTGTTAAATGTATACCAGGCAGTTTGCGCTAGTTTAAATGTGACTTCCTTTTTTTCACCCCTATAAATTTGCTCAGATATTTTCCTATGTTTTTAATATATTTCCCTTTGTTAAAAATTATGTGATTCTAGAAATAGGCTCACATGTATGTGGTAGTTAATTTAAACAAAGTGCAGGGCAATTTAATGGAAAATGGATAGTTTCTTCACAAAATGGTGTTAGAACCATTTAACATCTGCACCCTGCCCTCCAAAATAAAAAAAAATTTCATTATATTATATACAAAAACTGACACACAGTGGTTCATAGATCTCAGTATAAACCCCCAAACTATACAACTTCTAGAATAAAACAAAAGAGAAGATTTTGGCAACCATGAGTTACAGAAAAATTATGAAATATTTTACCAAAAACACATTCACCAAAAATAAATTAGATATTAGCAAAATGAAAACCTTCTACTCTTTAAAATATACTGTTAAGATAATGAAAATTAAAGTGACACATCAGGAGGAAAAATATTTGAGACCATATATCTGAAAAGAGACTTGAAACACTCAAATAACAAGAATATGCAAACAGACGTCCTACAAAACAGAGGACAGAACAACAAAACATGAATAGACACTTGGCTAAATTAAATATATGAATAGTAAATAAAATGTGAAACAACCCTGTTATTTACTACAAAACTACAGGTGAAAATCCCAATGAGATTTTATGTATATATATATATATATATATATATATATATATATATGTGTGTGTGTGTGTGTGTGTATACGTATATAATAGGATGGCTAAAATAGTTTCTGAACAACATACCAAATGTTGATAAAGCTATAAAGCAGTGGGAACTTTCATACATTGCTCTAAAAATGCAGAGTTAAACAGATACTTGAGAACATGGTTTGGTAGTTTCTTATTAAGGTATTGATGTACTTATCATGATACCTGTTGACCTGGTAACCCAATGGCTAGGTATTTTCCCAAGTAAAAGGAAAGTTTAAGTTTACACAACAAACCTGTACAAGAATGTTTATAGCAGCTTTATTCATTAATGCCAGAAAACAGAAGCAATACATATGTTCCTCAATAAATGAATTGATAAATAGACAGTGATGAATACTATAAAACAGAATACTATAAAACAGAGTACTGTTTTATAGATGTACAGGTTTGTTATAAGAAACAGAAAATGGAAAATGATTTGTCATGAGAACATGTGTGACTAAGCCACTATACAGTGTATCCAGGATGGGAAACTGCACCTTGTATGCTGTGATGATGGTCAGTGAATCAATGCAAAATAAATAATTAATAATAAAAAAAACAGAATACTACTTAGCAAGTAAAAAAGAATGAACTGTGAACACACTCAACAATATGTATGACTCTCAATGTATGTATTCGGTTAAGCAAAAAAGACATCCATAAGGATACATTCTATCAATATGTAATTCCATTAATATGCCATTTTAAAATGTTTATTTGTTTATTTTGAGGGGGGTACACTTAATAGAGTCTCATCATGCCATGTTTGCCCCATCCCCAGCCTTTCTGTCAGCCGGGATCATAGACACATATACACATGCATATGACATGCTTCAGATCAACCTAGGATTCAAACCCCCAGTATTCCATGTGACTCCAGCATTGAAGAGTGGTGTGCTACTGCCTATGGCTAGGCAGTTATGACTTTCTTAAACAGACAAAACAATAAGATCACAAAACTAATTGGTGGTTGCCAGGAACCAGGGAGAAGAATTGACTATAAAAAACATATATCAGAGCATTGGAATTAATCTATATCTTGATTTTTGTAATGATTGTATGATTGAATATATTCATCAAAACTCATAGAACTTTATGCTGTAGAGGGTGAATTTTACTGTTTGTAAATTGTAATGTCCCCTGTTTGTAATTTGTAATATCTAACAAAATTAAAATAAAAGATAGGAAAAAAAAAACATAAAAAACACTTTGGGCCAGCAAGGTGATGTGGTGGTTAAGGTGGCCACATCCCACTTGGCCAACGTTGTGGTTTGAATCCCAGACCAGACACCTTGAAAATCACAATGAGCGTGTGTGCACGCATGCCCAAAATCCCAAGAGGAGAATGGATGAGAAGGGATTGTGTTATGATCATCCTCTCTGGGGGATTGTAATGCACATGCCCTATCCCAAATTAAAAGGAAACTTAAAAAGTGGCCAGCAGTTGGTATAATGGCTATGTAGTCAATCGCAGTTCGAGTCCCAGACCTGATGGTTTAAACTCACACCAGACATGTGTACATGTGTGCCCAAGATCCTGAGAGGAGAATGAAAGAGAAGGGATTGCGGCGTGGCCATCCCCCCTGGGGGGTGATTTCTTGCTTTCTGCCTCTCTGTCTCTCTCTTTCTGGTGAGCACACGTGCCCTATAGCAAAAACCTCTAAAAAAAAAAAAAAAAAAAAAAAAAAAAAAAAAAAAAAAAAAAAAAAAAAAAAAAACCTTATACAACCATTAGGCTGAGCTAAAGGGAAAACAAATCCTCCATACAGCATTTTCTGATACCCTTATATTTTTTTATTTATTTCTCCCTTCTGATTTCTTAGCAATTTTTTCTGTACCTTTAATGTTCTCAAGGTGTTTTTCTTTTTGTACAAGAAACAAAATCAGCCATCTGTCACTATTTATTTATCTGTTCAGTAGTTAACTAAATATTTGTTCAGTACCTACTCTGCCTCAAACCCTATGAAAACCCCTTGGCAGACGGTGGTACTCAAGAGTAGCACATTTGTTTCCTTTAAAGGAGCTTATGCTCCAAAGAAAGCCATAGAAAATAAATAAGGAAATGAGATAAATGAATAACCATGATAAATGCAGATGATAGGGCTTTGGAGGAAACATGATAAATGCAGGTAATAGGACTTTGGAGGAAATAAAATATTATAATCGAAAATGAAAAGTGGGAGTGATGGCTATTTTACATAAATGTGGGCACTGACATCCTGTGTTACTTTGAAGATGATATATGAGTTCAGAGATAAAGGATGAGAAGAAGTTATCCACATAAGGCTATTTAAATTTTAATTAATTAAAATTAAAACATCAATTCCTCTGTCTCACTAATCACATTTATGGGCTCAGAAGCTACATGCGGCTAGTGGTTACCATATTGAACTGCACAGTTATACATCATTTTCTTCATCACAGGAATTTCTATTGAACAAGGCTCAGCTATAAATATATTTTAGCATATTGCAAGTAAAAATAACAAGCATTTCTAATGAGTGGAAATTGAGATTTCAGGAAAAGTGAAGGACGATGAAAAGTGGTGTATCTATCTTTCATTACATTGTAAGTTTTGAATGTAGGAATCCTCTTTTCTCTTCTCCGGCTCTGCTATGCTGGCCTGTGCATAGAACATAATCACTAAATATCATCAAGCATATACTTGCACGTTTCCAAATTTGAACAAGGCGTGACAAGTTTCCATCCACCTCATAGACATCTCTGTCTCTATTAATTCCACAGTGCTAGGTAAAGACATATAATTTCATATTTGAGATAATAGGCACCTTGCTGTCAGAATGTTGTCCCTTCCAGGAGTAAACATGTTTGCTTTCTGAAAAATAGCAAGGCTTCTTTTACCTTGCTATGCCATAAACTTCTCTGTAGCTTGAAACTCTATAGCATAAAAGTGAAAATGTGCTATAGATAATGTCTCATAAAAAATAGACTCACTCACGCTTAATATGCTACCCTATTTGATTATATCGCATATTTCAAAGTCCTTATTACAAATTATCTTTATCTTTCTGAAAGTATCCTTAGTCTCCTAATCCTGTTTCTCTATTACTTCCAGACTAAAGGAGTAATGATTCATTCAGGGTAATTAGCACACCCATTGTGTCAACCATTCGTCATTACTTTTGCTGGGAACATCCAAAAATATTCCTTTTTAGTGACTTTGAGATAGAAAGCAAATTCTAGTCATCTATGTTCTCTCCCACTGCACTTAATTTAATTAATTAATTAATTAATTAATTAATTTTAGCCTTTTGCTTTAGGTAGAGACAGAGAGAGAGAGAAAGAGAGAAATTATCCCTGGGGGGGGGGGGGGGATGACCATGCTGCAATCGCTCTCTTCCAATCTCCTCTTGGGATTCTGGGCACTCATGTACACACAGCGGCATGATTTCCAAGAGGCTAGGTCGGGACTTGAACCATGGTGGACCATATGTGGGAATCCAGCACCTTGACCACCGTGGCACCGGCTGGCCCCTCTGCACTGTGTTTCGTAACACTACAAATTGTTCCTTCTATCTATCTGCTATTTTCTTCTCCTTATTTAACATCCCTCTAGAAGCCCTCCTCCTAGTTTTCCCAGCCTCTAGTAGTCGTTCTTCATCCTTCTATCTCTTTGAGGCCATTTTCCCCAATTTCCACATAGGACAGACATGTGCTATTTCTCCTTCTTGCCTGGCTTATTGCCCTTAACAAGAGGTCCTTCAAGCTGGCCCATTTACTTAAGATAGTTTGCTTTTCCTAAAACAGGTTTTTAGCAATTGTTTTGCATCCCCGTTGGTGACTACCCCTGGCTAATTTGTCAGTTTGTTAATTAAAGCTGGCTGAAGTATAGCTGCAGGTATATCAGCTATATCTTATACCAATCTGGTCTTGTATTAAGTAGATACTAATCAGTTAATAAATACTTGTTTGTTTGAAAACTGTGACCTCTCTTTTACCCCAAAGACAATATTTTCCTTCTGGAAATTTTGGCATGGCTCTACCTTCCAGCTGCTTCTTTTTTTTTTCTTCTTTTTTCTTTTTATTATTATATTTTTAATTTAATTTTTTTTGGAGAGGTGTTTTGCTATAGGGCGTGTGCGCTCGCCAGAAAGACAGAGAGAGACAGAGAGACAGAAAGCGAGAAATCACCCCCCAGGGGGGATGACAACACTACAATCCCTTCTCCTCCATTCTCCTCTCGGGATCCTGGGCACGCACATACATACACACATGCCCGGCATGAGTTTAAGCTACCAAGTCCAGGACACGAACCATGGTCAACTATATGGGAGTCCAGCAACATAACCATTATACTAACTGCTGGTCACACTTCCAGCTTCTTCTAAAAGAAAAGTGTGAAGTTTAGAAACACTGACATTCAGAAACATGGTGAGGAGTTTGGAAACAACAAACATCTCATCACATATCATACGTTCCTAATAGAGTAAATTTAAAACGTATGACCAGATAGATTGGTTACTTGAACTGTGAACTTCAGAAAGTACTAAAATCCCAAATTTCTTTAATGAAATAGTTATAAATTCAAGGAGAATATTTACTTTAAGAGACCTGTGATGATCAGGCCAATAGATGAAGAAATGATAGGTGAATGAAAAACTATATTATTACTATTATCATTATTAATGCCCTATATTGTATCATTTCTATTCTTCTTTGAATACATGTTTAGGGATTTTATTCATATGAAGTAAGGTAAGGAGAAGAAATTAAAATATCAATTAGTGTTCTAATTAAATGTCACTTAGTGAGTTTTGCAGTTATTTGATATTTAATTAACTAGTTGAGTACCTTGGGATTTACTTATTAAAATGGCATTGCTCTGAACTTGCAGGCATATGCTGCCTATTAAGATAATCAGTATAAAATGACAAACATGTATTTTTGCAGCATATTGAGTATAGAGAGCAATGTACTCTCGAGATTTATTTCCTCTTAGTAGCTGGATAAGTGCTTCTTTCAATGTGTAAAGTGTTTGTCAAGTACATAGCAACTGAACAACTGAGTTAAGAACTTATCCAGTGAAAATCAATATTAGTATGTTGTAGCTACACTTTATGCAAAATATGTCTTCAAGAAATATGCATTTATGGGACATTTTGTAAATTGAAAACCTTCTATTTTGACTTAGTTGGAAAACAAACCCCTAACTATTTCCATCCTGTGGAGTAGCTTCTAACATATTGATTTTTTTTTTTTTTTACTTCCAGAATATGTCTATGGTAGTACATTTAAGTCAGTTACTAAACAGATGTGAAAAGCCCATCTCTTTTAAGTTTTATAATGGTAAGTTTAGTTCATTCATATCTACTACATTTTCTTTAGAAGAGTGACTTGTTAACAATTTAACAAAATAACAATCCCTTGGTTCAGGGTAGAATGTCTCCTCAATTTAGACTCACAATTTCTTTGTAGGAAGATATCTTGGTATAAAATTACCAAAGGTGGGGCCAGCAGGTGGCGTAGTGGTTAAGGGCTCTGGACTCCCACATGGACTACCACGTTTCAAGTCCCAAACCTGGTGGCTTGCTTTCTTACTTTCGCTCTCTCTCTTTCTCTCTCTCTCTCCTCCTCTCTAGTCAAATTAAAAATATATATATAAATAAAGTTTAAAAAATAATTCTTTTAAAAAAGAATACCGGGACCAGCAGTTAGCATAATGGCTATGTCGCTGGACTCCCACGGAGTCGACCGCAGTGCGCGTCCCGGACCTGGTGGCTTAAAACTCACGCCGGGCGCGTGTGCATGCGTGCCCAAGATCCCGAGAGGAGAATGGAGGAGAAGGGATTGCAGCGTGAACATCCCCCCTGGGGGGTGATTTCTCGCTTTCTGTCTCTCAGTCTCTCTCTGTCTGTCTGGCGAGTGCACGCACCCTATAGCAAAAACCACTCCAAAAAAAAAAAAAATTTGTCTTACCACATATCTTTTGTAAAATGTACAATTAGGCAAGTGCCCATACTTCGCTTCAAAGGATATTAAAAAATAAGGAAGGACCAGTCAGGGGCATGGTGGTTAAGGGGGCTGGGTTCCACATGGCTAACTGCTGAGTTTGTGTCCCTACGCAGAGGCTTGAAAAACATACTGGACATGTGAGTGGGGGTCCAAAATCAGGAAAAGGAGGAGAGATGAAGGAGAAGGGAATTCACTGTTATCATTCCCTATGTGTGTGTGTGTGGGGGGGGGGCTGCTTCTCTGCTTCCTTAATTTTCTCTCTCATACCCTCTGACAAAACAACCACCAAAAATAAAAAGCATGGTCCAGGTAGTGGTTCCGTGTTAACGCAACTGGATCCACATGGGAAAGGTCCTAAATTCTTGTCTCAGAACTTCTCTGAGCATACCAGGCATGTGTGCATGCTCATGACCTGGGCAGGCTGACACAAGGTGTGAATAATGGTGTGAAGACCCTGTTGCTGAGTGACTTGCTCTTTCTCAGAAGAAAAAAAATAAGTAAAAGAGGGGTGGGCAGGTGGCATGGTGACTAAAGATGCTGGATTCCCACATGGCTGACTGCAGTTCAAGTCCCAGATCCGGTGGCTTGCTTTCTCGCTTTCCCTTTCTCTCTCTCTCTCTGTATGTCTGATCAAATTAAAAAATAATAATAACAAATGAAACAAAATAAATAAATGATAAAAAATAAGTAAAAGAAAAAATGAAGTTGAGCATTCATTCATATTTGTCAATCATATTTAAGTGCCTTCTATGTAATGACTGCCTATTTCCTTTACCTATTTTTCAATTTTTTTCACACTTACACAAGTTGTATGTATGGTCTAGAAACAAATATCTTCATGTTTGTAAGCATTGAAACAACATTCTCTACATGACTTTGGCTGTGGATATGGTGTCATTTAACGAATATTTACTTAGTTAATTTTCTTAGTACAATTACCAGTTTTTTCATTTTTGTTTAGTACTTTTTCTGTCTCAGAAAATGTTGCTTTAGGGACCAGCAGTTAGCGTAATGGCTATGTTGCTGTACTCCCATGTAGTCGACTGTGGTTGCTCATACTCACGCCAGCTGCATGTGCGTGCGTGTCCAAGATCCCGAGAGGAGAATGGAAGAGAAGGGATTGTGGCATGGCCATCCCCCCTGGGGGGAGGGGTGACTTCTTGCTTTCTGTCTCTGTCTCTCTCTGGCCAGCACACGCACCCTGTAGCAAAAATCTCTCAAAAAAAAAAAAAAAAAAAGAAAGAAAGAAAGAATGAAAGAAAGAAAATGTTGCTTTAAACCAAACTTAAAAAATACTTTCCTAAATATTCTCGAAATATTTTAAAGGTTGGTTTTACAATGAATGTAGAGTTATAATACACTTGGGAATCACTAATTTTATTATTTGTTTTCTGTTTGCTTGCATACTATGAGTTAAGGATCATTTCCCCCATTTAGAGAACCAGTAGTCCAAACACCATTAAAAAAAAATTGAACAAACATATTAATTTACAAAGGTGTGAGATTTACAGAAAAATTGTGAAGGTGGTGTAGAGGGTTCCCATATACCACAGGCATTTTACCCTGTATTTATAATAACTTGTTTAACTCACTGTAGTGTTAAATAAATATATCAGACAGAGTGATTACCAAATCTCCCCCATTTTTTTTTAAACACAAAAGAATATTAGCTATTGCTGGTGTTCTCTCCTCCAAATAAACTTTTTTTTTTTTTTTTGAGAGGTTTTCACTATAGGGCGCATGCACTCGCCAGACAGACAGAGAGAGACATAGAGACAGAAAGTGATAAATCACCCCCCAGGGGGGATGGTCACGCCGCAATCCCTTCTCCTCCATTCTCCTCTCGGGATCTTGAGCACGCACGCACATGCGCTCGGCGTGAGTTTTAAGCTACCGGGTCCGGGACGCGAACTGCGGTCGACTATGTGGGAGTCCAGCGACATAGCCATTACACTAACTGCTGGTTCCCTCCTCCAAATAAACTTTAGAAAGAGCTTAATTACCTAATACATAGCTTTAAACTACCAATTTTTCAGTCTTGATTCATCTATTTCCTTGTTATCTGCAATTTTATTTTTAAGAGAAGTTTTTGCTACAGGGTGCATGTGTTCGCCAGAAAGACAGAGAGAGACAGAAAGACAAAAAGTGAGAAATTACCCTTCCCGGGGGGGATGGCTATGTTGCAATCTCTTCTCCCATATTCTCTTCTCAGGATCTTGGGAATGCATGCATATGCACCTGGTATGAATTTAAGTCACCTGGTCTAGGACTCAAACAACTGTCGACTATGTGGGAGTCCAGCAACATAACCATTACACTATCTGCTTGTCCCTTATCTGGAATATTTTAAAACAGATACCAAATAACATGTCACTTCACCAGTAAATATTTATATATATATATATATATATATATATATATATATATATATATATGTATATGTATATATATGTGTATATATATATGTATGTATGTGTGTATATATATATATATATATATATTTCTAGTGGATACAGGACTTTTAAATGCATGGCTACCCTGCCATTATTAACCCAATAAAATCAACAATAATTTTAAATATTATCTAATGCTTACTGCATAACATTGTTTAAAATATGTACTTTTACAATTAGTGTAGTCACTCAGGATCCAAGCAAGGTACATGCAGTACAATTTGTTGCTGTTTCTTTTGTTCTATAAACAGTCTCCTTTTTTTTTGTTATTTACCTTTGCTATGTCATTCGGTTTCCTTATTATTTTACACAAGTGATCTTTTTATGCCATTTATTTGTTGAATACTTTATGCCATTTATTCTTTATTCATGGTGTAGAATTGTTCACATTCTGGATGTGACTTATTGCTTCCTAACGGTGTAGTTTATCTTGATCATCTCTCTCTTATAAACTGCTGGCTAAATCGAGACATGATTAACTTCAGTTTTATTCATAGTTGGTACTGAATATATCACATCAGGGAACACATAATCTCTGTTTGTTCCACTTATGGTGATGTTAAGATTGATAAATGGCCTCAGGAGTTATCAGTCAATTTCCTTTATTATATAAAATTACCTATCAATATTTCACTTAATGGGTATAACATCCATTGATTATTGTTGCTTAGATCCATTATCTAAATGGTTGCAAAACCATAATGCTTCTAATACTGGAACTCCATCTGCTTATTATGTGTAATTCTTCTATAAAAAAGAAATTTCTCTCATCAATTTGTTGGTTATCTTGAGTTGCACTTCATACAAAAATGTTGAGGAAATGTGGGATTATTTTCTTTCATTTATTCATTTCAAGAATAATGGGGGAGGGAACCGGCAGTTAGCATAATGGCTATGTCGCTGGACTCCCACGTAGTCGACCGCGGTTCACATCCCGAACCTGGTGGCTTAAAACTCACACCGGGCGCATGTGCGTGTGTGCCCAAGATCCCGAGAAGAGAATGGAGGAGAAGAGATTGCGGCGTGGCCATCCCCCCTGGGGGTGATTTCTTGCGTTCTGTCTCTCTGTCTCTCTCTGTCTGTCTGGCGAGCGCACGCGCCCTATAGCAAAAACCTCTCCAAAAAAAAAAAAAAAGAATAATGGGGGAAGAACTTCTGAAGGTAATTAAAATATAAGATGTTCTGTATTATTAAGAATGTGTGATTTGATTATATTTGATGCGTTGCAATCAACTGTAGCTATTTTGTGTACTGAAATTGCTTCATCTTTGTCTGATGGAGTACTTTCCTCCTGATTCCTTTTGGTACAACTCTTGTAATTTTTTGACTTTCCTGCTTTCTGGTATAGTAATATATTCCTGCTTTCTATTTCAAGTATTTGCCTATTTGAAAGTATTTATCTATTTCAAATATTTGCCTATTCCAAAAATAGACAATGATGTCACAAGAAAACTATTGACCAATATCTCTTATGATATAGCAAAAGCCTCGAAGAAATATAAGCAAATTCAATATTATAAAAAAAGATTGTGCACCATGAAAAAGCAGGATTTAAAGTAATTTTTTATATGATACATCATATTAATATAAAGGACAAAAATTATCATATTAAGAAAAAATGACAAAATTAAATACGTGTTTATCATTAAAAACTCTTAAACTCTGAATAGAAGTGAACTTCCTCAATCCGATAAAGAGAACCTATGAAAACTCATAGCTAGTATCATATTTAATGCTGAAAAATTTCACATTTTTTCAATTTGTACTAAAATCAAGAATAAGACAAGGATGTCTTCTCTCACTGCTCAATACTATTCAGTAAGTTATAGCTAGCTAGGTCAATTAGGCAAGAAAATAAAAGAAAATAGATCCATTGGAAATGCAGACATAAGCCTGTCTCTATTTGCAGATAGGATGATCTTATATATAGAAAATAATAATAAATCACATAAAAAACTATTGAAACTAATAAATTTGTTCAGCAAAGTTTCAGGACACAAGATTACTATACAAAAATCATTGTATTTATACACAATAAAATGCCCAATATTGAAACTAAGAAAACAGTTTCATTAACAATAGCATCAAAAAGAATGATGATCCAAATGTAAGAAGTAGATGGTGTAATGGTTATGTCTCTGGATTCCCACATAGTCAACCAAGGTATACGTCCTAGATCCAGTGGCTTACAACTCACACGGGGCACATGTGCATGCATGCCCAAAATTCCAAGAGGAGAATGGAGGAGAAGGGACTTTCTGCATGGCCATACTCCCTGGGGATTGATTCTTGCTTGCTGTCTCTCTGTCTCTCTCTCTCTCTCTCTATCTCTCTGGTGAGTGCATGTGCCCTATAGCAAATATCTCTCTCAAAAAAAAAAAAGAATAAAACAATTCGAAGTGAATTTAACAAAACAAGTGGACAACTTGTACATTGAAAAATACAAAATACTGTTCGAAGTAATTAAAGAAAAAAATAAGTGCAAAGAACTTTCTCATATTTGGATCAAAAGGCAAAATGGTAAGTGTTTCAGAGTAGATCCAAAGGATCAACACAACCCTTATCAAAATATCAAGTAGCTTTTGAAATTGAAATGATAATTCTAAATTCTGTATGGAAATGCAGTAGTCCCAGAATAGCCAACACAATCATGATCAAGAAAATCAAATTGGAAGGCTCATACTTTTTGATTTTAAAACTGGCTACATAGCCATAATAGTTAAGCCACTCTGGTATAGGCATAAGGACAGACACATAAGCCAATGAAGAATAATTGAAAATTGACTAGTAAATATTTCTCCTTCCATTCATCTGATTTTTCACTAATTGGCAATTTATTGGCAAAACAATAGTTCATTTAATATTTAGTGCTGATACAAGTGTATAACCACATACTAAAAAGATGATCTTAATGGTCACCTCACTCCATACATAGATATTAAGTTAAAGTGGATCAAAAAGTTAAATATAGAGGGAAAACAATAACATATTTAGAAAAAATAAGCATAGAGAAAGTTCCTGAGATTTTAATTTAGTCAAAGATTTCTTAGCTATGACACCAAAATATGTTATACTAACAAATAAATGATAAATTGGACCTTATAAAAATAATACTTTTGTAGTTCAAAAGAATTCATTACAAAAGTAAAAAGAGGCGCAGCCACAGTAGCATGTATGCTGCTTCTTGGCAGGGTGAGGTCACATTATAGGCCTGGGTTTCATTCTCGACTTATCCTAAAAAGCTGGGTATAGTGGTGCACTCTTGTGGACTCTCCAGCCTCCTTATGCTTTGATCTGAGAGCGATTCAGATCATACATAAAGCTGCTGGGAGACTTGCCCATCCGTGCGACTAGGACAAGTTTACCAACTTCAGTCCCAACGGCAAATCCTGAAACATTCCTGCCTCTCTCAGCTTCACAGTACGAGAAGGTCTATGAGCTGAAGGACATGTCGATAGGGACACCTGTCTGTACCTTCTAGCTCTACTCAGCTAAGGTTTGAGAGTATTCCCAGCCTAGGGAATTTCCTGTCACACTCAATGATACAGAAGGAACCTTCACAGGCAGGCCAGTTGAACTACTTCCCATAATAGATACTGAAATAGCCCTGAAAAGTGACTCTAGCTCTACTCAGCTAAGGTTTGAGAGTATTCCCAGCCCAGGGAATTTCCTGTCACACTCAGTGATACAGAAGGAACCTTTCCAGGGACCTGGAGGAAGCCACCACTGTTGCCAGATTTTGGGTTGCCAAGTTTATGTCTTGCGATTGTGAAGAATTAGAGGTGTGGCCAACTGGAGGGGATAGTACAAAAGAAGTTTTATTAATGGAAAAGTGAACATTTTTAACAGAAAAGAATATACCCCTGTGCCAGAGAGGCATGAGGATGGGCAGTTGCTAGAGAAAGAAAACTGTTGGGAATGAGGTGAGGTGTTACTTTCATTTGGGGATCTTGTCATGAATATTACGAGGGAAGGTCTGTCATTGCAGCTGGCTTCTTCTAATTGGTGGACTTCCATCTACATTTGTATATTTCTCCTCAGATAAAAAGTTTGGGGGCCAGCAAGCGGTGTGGCAGTTAAGGCATTGGACTCCCATGCAACTAACTGTGGTTCGAGACCTGGACTGGTGGCTTGAAACTCATGCTAAGTATGTGTTTGTGCATGCCCAAAATCTTGAAAGGAAAGTGAAGGAGAGGAGATTATAGCATGGCCATCTCCCCTAGAAGGGTGATTTCTTGCTTTCTGTCTCTCTGTCTCTTCAGAGAGCATAATATCTCTTGGGGGGAGATGAGTTTGAGGAATCTGATGACTCGATTATATATCCCCAGTGTGGACTCTGAAGGTATAGGCATCCCCATGAGGACTACTCTATCCCTATCAGTTTATTGCCCTGTGTGGTAATTAAGATGTTGACCTACCATCCCACCCAGTGAATTTCTGTGTGCATATGTGGAATGGCAGGAGGGAAGATAACAACCTTCCCTAAGTTCTTTGAAGAAAGGTTAGGTAATAAAGAAATAAAAATGAAATCAGTTTCCCAGGAGGAAGGAAGGAGTCCCTGGAAGAGAGTCCAAAATATTCCCTGATAATGTCCTTCTGACATTATCTCAGAATTGCCAGGTCATATCTGACTATCTACCTATGACACCACTATCTGTGCACCTAGAAATAGTCTCACAGCTTGCAGACCCTGAAGTGGATCCTTATCCTAAAGGCATCTCTAAGGACCAATGTCCTGGACACAGTCCAATCTGTGGACAGATCCAAGCCCATCAGTGCTCCTAGTAACAGTCTTTTCAATAGTGGATCCCCTACAGTCCCAGCTGCTGCCACATGACTTTGCTCTCATCCCATTTGACTGCAGTCCTGGAGGCAATTCCATCAACCAAGAAAGTAACAGGAGAATGCCTTTGAAAATGGTCTGGAAATACTAGAAGAGATGTTTGTGCCTTCAAATGCGCAGACATCAATGTAATGCTACTTTACGGGCAAATATGATACTACCAAAAGAAACTAATAAAGCTCCAGCAACGGATTCTAAATAAATGTTGATCTATAAGTTGCCTGAAAGAGAATTCAAAATAATTATTTTAAAGAAGCTCAATGAGGTGTAAAAAAAATCAAATAGACACCTAATAAAATTAGGAAAAGAACACATGAACAAAATGAGTAGTTTAGCAATGAAATAAACAAGATAAAAAAGAGTCAAACAAAAATCCTGAACTTAAAGGATGCTGTGATGAAATAAATATTTGGTAGAGATTGATAATAACAGACTAAATCATGTAGAAAAAAAGAATCAGCAAATTCAAAGAAAGGTCATTTAGCCAATTAGGGAAACACAAGACAAAAGAGTGTAAAAGAGTAAAGAAAATATATGGAATCAATGGGACACTATCACATAGATAGTTATACAAATAATGAGAGACAAAGAAGGAGAAGAGAAAGAAAGGGACAAATAGCTTATTTAAAGAAAAACTATTTAAAAACTTCCCAAATCGCTGAAGAAACATGGACATCTAGATTTACGAAGCTCAAAGGACCCCAAGTAAGATAACTCCCAGAATAATACTCAGAATCACATTAATCAAATTTTTAGAAGTCAATGACAAAGGCAGAATCTTGAAAGCAGCAAAAGATAAGAAAACCATCACTTACAAGAGAAATTTTAGAAGGCCTTCAGCGGACTTTTCAATAGACCTTTGTAAGAGAAGAGGGAGTGGGATAACTGTAGATTACTTCAAAGTTCATGGAAAAACGGGATTATAGTACAAATTGACTTTGGATCTAAATAGATTTGAAATTCATACATAGGACTTGAGACCTTTTATCTCTTTCTTCTTTTCTATTTCTCTTTTGGAATGGGAATATCTACCTTACACCTATCGCATGATTATATTTTGGAAGCAAATAACTTGTTTGGTTTCTGAGACTCAAATCCTCAAATCTGAATGGGGAATTTGCTTCAGAATAAGCTATACCTTGAGGCTTATCCATAGATGGTATTTAGATGAGGTTTTAAACTTAAAATGTAAAGTAATGCTGGAACAAATTCAGATTTGGGGGCTATTGGGATGGTATTTTTATGTGAGAAGGACATGAATTTTGGGAGGCCAGGGGCAGAATACTATAGTTTGCACTTCTGTGTTCCTTCCATATTCATATGTTGAATTTTAAACCTCAAAGTGATGATATAAAGAGGTAGATCCTTAAAGAAGTGATTAGGGGATGGGGTCTCCACTCTCATAAAGAGATTAAAGCCTTTATAAAATGACTCAAGGAAACTTGTCTCTTTTTGCCCTTCTGCTTTTTACCATGTGACTTCCGGCAGCAACGAAGTCATACTGAAGCAGAGAAAGCATCCCTTACCACACACCAAACCTGCTGATGCTTTGATCATAAACTTCTGACTCCAGAACTAAGAGAAATAAATTCTATTGTATATAAATTTTCTGGTATGTGGTATTTTGTTACAGCAGCAGGAGCAAACCAAGATAACCAGAAATAAAAGCTAAAAGATGTCATCACCACTAGGCCTGACTTAAAAGAAATGCTAAAGGGAATTCTTTGAATTGAAATGAAAGGATGCTAACAACATGAGAACATAATCAAATAAAAAGAACTTTGCTGGTAAAGGTAAATATATATTCCAATTCAGAATGCTCTAGTGCCATAGTAGTGGTATATCAATGACTTAAGTCTCTAGTATAAAGCTTAAAAGACAAAATTATTGAAAATAACTATAGCTATGATAATTAATTGAGAGATACACAATGTAAAAATATGTAAATTGTGATATCAAAAACATAAAATGTGTGTGGAGAACTGAAATAACAGAAATTTTGTGTATGAGATTGAAGTTAAGTTGTTAATAGCTTATAATAACCTGTAACAACAGTAAGGTATTATATGTAAGCCTCATTGTGCCCACAAAAGGAAAACCTATATAGATATACGGAAAAGTAATCAAATCATATCAATAAATACAATCACCAAATCACATAGAAAGACAGGAAAATAGAGAGAAGAGAAAAAACTATCTGTAGAAAAGACAGAAAACCATAAAGTGCCATTAGAATGTCCTTAGTTATCAATAATTGACTTGAATGTAAATGGATTTCCTTTCCAAGTTAAAATAGAGCACCTAAATAGATTTTTTAAAATATGAGATACGATTATATGCTGCCTCCCTTATACTCTGTTCAGTTTTAAGGATACACATAGACTGAAAGTGAAGTGGTGGAAAAAGACATTCATGTAAATATAAACCAAAAACAAAGGCAGGGAGAGCTATACTATTTCAGACAAAGTAGACTTTAAGTAAGAAACTGTAACACAAGACAAAAAGGTCATTATACAATAATAAAGGTGTTCATTCATTAAGAGAGTTTAATAGTTACAGGGACCACAGATGGCATAATGGTTATGTCGCGATTCCCACATGGCCAATCAGACAGACCTGGTGGCTTGAAACTCAGGCTGGGCATGTGTGTGTGTGTGTGTGTGTGTGTGTGTGTGTACCCAAAGCTGGAGAGGAGAATGGAGAAGGGATTTCGGTATGGCCATCCTTTCTGGGTGGGGGTGATTTCTCACTTTCTGTCTCTCTGTCTTTTTCTCTCTCTGGTGAGCACACACCCTATAGCAAAATTTGCAAAAAAAAAAAAAAAATCAAAAGAACTATAGCAATTATAAAAGAACAGTCCACCTGACAAAACCAAGGATATATATATAATTATACATTCTCTAAGAAAGGTCACATGTTAGGCTTAAGAAACTTCGAAAGACTGAAATCACATCAAGCATCTTTTCTTACCAATGTAGTTTGAAACAAGAATCAATAATAGAATGAAATTTGAGAATATGCAAATATGTGAAATTTCAACATGCTCTTACACAACCAATGGGTCAAGGAAGAAATCAAATAAGGAAAAAATAACTTTTTTTGGTATATTGCGTATTATGTATTTATTAATAGGTATTAGATTTACATTTTAAACATTAGGAAAAGCAAACATTTTCTACTCTGCTTGGATTGTTTGACCAAAACGAACTGAAGCAAGAAATCACCCCACAGGGGAGATGGCCATACCACAATCCCTTTCTCCTCCATTCACCTCTTGGGTTTTGGGGCACTCGCACACCGTGTGCCCAGCGTAAGTTTGAAGCCACTGGGTCAGGGACTTGAACAGCAGTCGGCCATGTGGGAGTCCAGAGATGTAACCAATATGCCATCTACTGGTCCATCTGGGTCTACTGTTCAGGGGGAGAAAATGGGAAAACCAAAACATCTAATATTAGTATAAGAATACCAAGTAAAATCTAAGGTAATTTTTTTAAAGTTTTTTGCTATAGGGCGCGTGTGCTTGCCAGAAAGATAGAGAGACAGAGACAGAAAGCAAGAAATCACCCCCCAGGAGGGATGGCCACACTGCAATCCCTTCTCCTCCATTCTCCTCTCGGGATCTCGGGCACGCACGCACACGTGCCCGGCGTGAGTTTAAGCCACCGGGTCCGGGACGCGAACCACAGTCGACTACGTGGGAGTCCAGCGACATAGCCATTACGCCAACTGCTGATCCCAAAATCTAAGGTAATTTATATTCATAAGAGAAAACAATGTTCTTTGAGAAAATCTTACTGTGTTGGGAAAAAAATATCTTAAGAGAAATAAAAATGGCCACACAGCATACCAAAACTTATAAGATGCCTCAAAGCAGTTTTAAGACACAAGTTTATATCAATTAATGCCTACTCAAAAAAAGAGAAGAAAGATCTCAAATAACCTAACATTGTATCTCGAGGAACTACAAAAAGGACAAACTAAGCCTGAAGTTAATGGAAGGAAATAGCAAACATCAAAGAAGAAATAAATAAAATAGAGGCTCGATAAGCAATAGAAAAGATCAATAAAACTAAGAACTGATGTTTTGAAAAGATAATACCGACAAAACTTTAGCTAGGCTAAGCAATAAAAAAGAGATAAAACTCAAATTATAAAAATTAGAAATGAAAAAAAGAGGGAATTAAGACTGATATGGCAGAAATAAAAAGAATCAAAAACATCTACTTGAACAATGATATGCCAAGAAATTGGATAACCTAGAAGAAATGGATAAATTTCTAGAAACATGCAGTCTACCAACACTGAATTATGAAGAAATAGAAAATCTAAACACACCGATAGCAGCAAGAATGCATAAATAATAAAATTCTCCCATCAAAGAAATGCCCAGGACCTAATGGTTCCATGATTCAATTCTACCAAACATTTAAAGAACTAATAATATCAAGCATTCTCAAACTCATCCAAAACTTTGAAGAGGAGTTACTACTTCTCAATTTCTTTTTTTTTTCTTTTTAAAGAGAAATTTTTGCTATAGGGTGCGTGCACTTGCCAGAGACACATAGAGAAAGCGAAAAATCACCCCCAGGAGGATGACCATGCTGCAATCCCTTCTCCTCCATTCTCCTGTTGGGATTTTAGGCATGCAGGCACACGTGCCCAGCCTGATTTGGAGACCAGCAAGTGAAATATGTGGGAATCCAATGCCTTAACCATCATGCCACCTGCTAGCTCCTCCAAACCTCATTTTAAAAGGCCTGTGTTACCCTGATGCGAATGCCAAACAATGACATTATAAGAAAGAAAATTTTATATCAATATCCTTAATGAACATAGATACAAAAATTCCCAACAAAATACTATCAAAGTAAATCCAAGAACACATGAAAGGATCGTTCACCATGGTCAAGTGGGATGTATGCCAGAAATACAACAATGTTCCGACATATGGATATCAATAAATGTGATAGACCACATTAACGGAACGAAAGACAAAACCTATATGATCATCACAATATATACACAAAAATCATTTGACGAAATTCAGTATCACTTCTAGATCAAAATCTCCAACAAATTTGGTATAAAAGGAATGTAGCTCAACACAGTAAAGGAAATATATCACAAATCCACAGCTAACTCAATGATGAAAAATGAAAACCTGTCTTCTAATATCAGAAACAAGAAAAGGATCCCAATTCCTGTCACTTCTATTTAGCATAATCCCATATCAACTCATATTCCAGAACTCTTGGTATTTTACTACTATCGTTAAAAGTGTCTGGCTTGCTTGGCTTAGCATTAAATCTTCTTCTTCCCTTTTTTTTTTTTTTGTAGAATTATTTATTTAATTTTATTTATTCATTCATATATTTTAATTTGACCAGACACACACACACACACACACACACACACACACACACAGAGACAGAGGGAAAGAGCGAAAGCATACCACCAGGTCTAGGGCTCAAACCGTCATCAGCTATGTGGGAGTATCCAGCGACTTAACCGTCATGCCACCTGACCTGCTGGTCCCCAAATCTTCTATATTCATATACTTTGTATCAAATGAGAAGGTCATATTATTGTTTTTTATGGTTTTCTCATGCATAAATGGTGGGGATGTAATATGTTTTATACCTAATTCTTTCCTGAACTCTAGTATTTCATTTCTGAGTTTTTCTAATTCATATTATTAAAGGTCATGAACGAGGCTGCATTGTTTGTTTGAGTTTTCTTCTATTTTTTATCTTAGTTGCTCATCTTATTTGCGAGGATTTTTGAGGAAATTAAATCTATACTATCACCATCATTTTTGTCCAAACCAGACAGGTTCAAAATATTTATTTTTGGATACTTGGAGAGATCCTGGGATGCAAACCCAGGGCCTTTCCTATGTGGAGTCCAGTCATACTACCACTGAGCCACCACCTGGATCTCAACTTCATTTTAATCAGAAAAATTCATATTAAAATAACAATAAATTACCATGTCTTGCTCATTACAAGCATGTCCAAAAGATAGTTTGACAATAAAAAGTACTGACAGGGTTGTGGAGTCCTCGGTTTTGTCGTAGATAAATGACGGGAATGTAAAGAGGTGTAACTCTCTTCGGGAGCAATCAGGCAATATTTAGCATAGTTAAGGATGTGTATACTCCCTGGGTTTCATTCATGTTTTTAACTCTCAAGTTTGTCTGCACCGAACACCCAGCGATTGGCCAATTACAGTTAGTGTGCTTACTGATACTGGCTCCAGTTGTGAGATTTTGCTTCCGAACTTTCTTCCCAGTCAGTTATCTTACTGTCTGTATCTCTCCAGTTTTCACGGCAGAGGTTTGTCCTGTGACCTCAATTTTCTGATGGATCTAAGAAGACTTGTTGATTTTTTTTTTTCTTTTTTGAGGG
The DNA here is from genome assembly GCA_026018925.1 of Tupaia tana. Classification (NCBI taxonomy): domain Eukaryota; kingdom Metazoa; phylum Chordata; class Mammalia; order Scandentia; family Tupaiidae; genus Tupaia; species Tupaia tana. Next base: position 65,893,218 of record JAKSZU010000009.1, on the reverse strand, counting down.
GTTTTTGGTATAAGGTGCATGCGCTTGCCAGAAAGACAGAGAGAAAGCAAGAAATCATCCCCCACCCCCAGGGGGATGGACATGCTGCAATCTGTTCTCCATTCTCCTCTCAAGATCTTGGGCACTGCACAAACATGTGCCTGGCATGAGTTTAAGCCACCGGGTCTAGGACTCAAACCACGGTCGACTACATGGGAGTCCAGAGACATAGCCATTAAGCCAACTGCTGGCCCCAACACTTGTTGATTTTGAACTTGCTTTGTTTTTGTTTTGTTTGTTTTGAAAATGGGAGTGATGACTTCTATGCTATTTACATGTCAGACCAAAAACTACTGGGATGTTGGGAAAGTCATGAGATGCATTTTTGCAAAGAAAACTACATCATGACTTTCCTGATGACCTAATAATTGTTGTCTTCTATGACTTTTTTGATTTAAAGAAACAATTTTTTATGCATTATCAGTTGTATTGAATTTTCTTGTGTTCATTTCTATTTTTACTTCATTCAATTTTTTAAACTTTGATTATATCCTTATTTTTTAAATATAAAATGATAGAATATTAAGTACTAAAAATACATAATTGTAAATACACAGTGACAGTCTTTTTTATTTTTTTTCTGTCCTCTCATGCTTGAATATGAGGAAACTAACCACCAAGCCCTGGTCTGTCTCCAACTCACACACCTGAGCCTGGTGATATTTTTTTTCTTTTCTTTTCTTTCTTCCTTTTTTTTTTTTTTTTTTAACATTTACTCATTGTATGTCTATGGCATATGATATGGGTTCTAAAACCATAAATGCATTCCATGTCAAGCAAAACAATGATACTACTGTACAAATAACTTCACATTCTTGTATCTGTCTCTCTCTACCACCCTCAACTGTCCACCACCTCCTAAACAGTCTCTGGTAGCTATACTTCCTGTCTCTGCTATGATGTCTTGCTGCCATAAAGTGCAGACATCCAACATATATTGAGCAAGGATATACAGTGTCTGTCTTTCACAGTCTGACTTGCTGGGATTAGCGTTAAATCTTCTATATTCATACACTTTGTATCTTTGATAGAAAGAGTAGGTCTTATTGTTTTCTATGGTCTTGTCATACATAAATGGTGGGGATATAATGTTATATTTTATTTTTTAAAGAAACATTTATTTATTTCACTGTATTTATTATTATTATTTATTTTTTAATTTGACCAAAGAGAGAGAGAAAGGAAAAGCAAGAAAGTAGGTCGCCAGGTCTGAGATTCGAACTGCAGTCCATCATGAGGGAATCCAGCACCCTAACCACAATGCCATCTACTACTCCCGTAATACTATATTTGATATCTAATTCTTTCCTGAAGTCTAGTAGTTCATTTTTATGTTTTTATAATTCATATTGAGACTGTTATTTTTGTCTTAAATCATTATCTGGATGCATTTTTAGCTCATTATAAAAAATAAGGTTACGGCAATTCTCTCTTTCATGGATGTGCCTTTCTTGCAAGCTTCTATTGATACTTGACTGTTATAGCTCCTCTTCTTTTCTTCACCCCTTATACAAATCTTTGTATGAGTGTATTAGCTTGCCATTTGCTGCCATATATATATATATATATGTGTGTGTGTGTATATATATATATATATATATATACACACATATATATATATATATATATATATATATATATAGTAAGCTTAATGACTTAAAATAGTACATTCATTTTCTTATAGTTCTGCAGTTGTAGGGTGTTTGAGTGGTGCATGGCCTGATCAAGGAAAACAATATGGCCGTAAGGTGGCAGGAATACAAACTTTATTTGGGTGACACTTTGACAGGTTTACATGCTGAGGGAAGTCCCTCATAGCAGGTGACCTTCCAGAGGCTACAATATCCATTTTGGTACTCAGAAGGGGGAAAATAAAGGCTATCCCAGAGGACAGTGGAATCAGAGAGACTTATGTGTCCTGGTGTCCCTGCTCAACAGCACAGCCGGGAGCCTCTGGGTGAGAGAAGGACAGAAGTGGCTTAGGTTTATCTTACTGCAGACCAGCAGCTGCTTGATATAGCTTTGGAGTATGCAAGGTTAGCAGGATCTAAATGGCTAAAAATCGGGACCAGCCGTTAACATAATGGCTATGTCGCTGGACTCCCATGTAGTTGACTGTAGTCTGAGTCTGAGACCTGGTGACTTAAACTCACACTGGGTGCCTGTGTGTGTGTGCCCAAGATCCTGAGAGGAGAATGGAGGAGAAGGGATTGAGGTGTGACCAAGTGGCCATCCTCCCTGGGGGATGATTTCTCGCTTTCTGTCTCTGTCTCTCTCTCTCTCTCTCTCTCTCTCTCTCTGTCTTTCTGGCGAGTGCACGTGCCCTATAGCAAAAACTTCTCAGAAAAATAATAAATAATAAATGGCTAAAAACCTACTTATTTGGACTATGCTTAAAATTGGTGGAGAAATTTCAGTTTCACACCAGGGAAATTTTGAGTTAACATTGTGAAGAAATAAAATGAGAAGCAGCTAATATACAGTGACCATCCATATTAATCAGCTCAGGCTGATACGATGAAACACACAGACCAAGTGACTTAAGTGACAGAAATGTATTTTCTCATAGGTCTGGAGGCTGAAAGTCAGACCTGGGTGCCAACATGGTTGTTTTTTGATGACGTCTCTCTTCCTGACTTGCAGATGACTGCTTTCTTGCTGTGTCTTCTTTCCATGGTCTTTTCTCTCTGTACATATAAAGAGAGAGAGACAGTTCCAGAGTCTACCCCTTTCTTATAAGGACACCAATACTATTGGACCAGGGGCTCACCCTCACCATCTCATACAACGCTCATTCCTAAAGGCTCCACCTCAAAACACTATCACATTGGAGGTTAAGGTTTTACAATGTGAAGTTTGGAGAGACATGAACATTCAGTCTATAATATCATCTTTTTGTTCACTTACGTAACAGTAGATCAGGAGTCTGATACAAATCTCAGTAGGCTAAGATCCAGCTATTGACACAGCTGTTCCTTTTTCTTTCTGGAGGCTCTAGGGGACATTTCATTTCCTTGATTTTTCCATCTTCTGACCTCCTCTCCTGCATTCTTCTTCAACATTTAAGGACACTTTTGATGACATCAAACTTTTCTAGATAATCCATGATAATGCCTTTATTTTAAAATCAGTTGATTAGCAAAATTAATCTCATCTGCAACCTTAAGCCTCCTTTGCCATACAATGTATTAACTACTTCTGGGAATTTGGACATAGACATTTCTTTCTTTTTTTTTTTTTTTCCCAAGAGAGAATTTTGCTATAGGGTGCGTATGCTCTCCAGATAAAGAGACACAGGGAAACAGAAGGGAAGAAATCACTACCCTGGGGGATGGCTATATTGCAATCCCTTCTTTTCCATTATCCTCTCTGGATTTTGGGTATGCATGCACAAGTGCCCGATGTGAATTTCAAGTCAGCAGGTCTGGGACTCAAACCGTGGTCGACCATGTGGGAGTCCAGTGACATAACCATTACACCATCTGCTGGTCCCGGACATGAACATTTCTAAAGGGCCATTATTCTGTTTATGATATTGACATTTGAACTCAATGATACTAATTTTCTTATTTCTCTAAAAGTGAAATTGTACTTCTAAAACTTTTAGAAACATCAATTAATAGATTAAAATAGTCCTTTGAAGTTCATTGTTATAGAGTATAGAAATATTTCACTTATTTTTCTGAAATTCATCTGCCTCTTTTCTCTTTTCCTATGTATCAGGACTTTCTCTTTCTTTTGTCTCTGTTTTCCTGTGCTCCTCAGTTGGCAGTCTATTCCTAAGCATTTATTCCAAGTGTAGGCCTTTGTTCTGCCAGGGAGTTTTAGCTCATTAAAATTGAGAGTTCATCCATATGAGACTCTTTTAACCATTTCAGCCTTACCACAGACATCATGCACCTACCAGTTACAAAGTAGTCAAGTTTCCCCCTCCCATCCCTCAGTTTCTGTTGTTCATAAATTTGACTTCTGACATGTATACTTAGTACCTATTACTCAATTTTTGTTTCACAGTTATTAATTCTTCATCTTTTCTTCTGCCTTTAACTGAACAGATCTGAGTACCATGTAGATTTTGAAGATATCAATTATTTACACTCACCTACGCTTATTTGAGATTTAATGGGAATAATGTATCATCTAGTTTTGTTATAGAAGTTGCTCATGAGTTTTTATTTGGTTTTTAGTTGCTCTTTTTTAATTTTTTTTTTTTTTTTGAGAGGTTTCTGCTATAGGGCACGTGTGCTCACCAGACAGACAGAGAGAGACAGAGAGACAGAAAGCGAGAAATCACCCGTCCAAGGGGGATGGTCACGCCGCAATCCCTTCTCCTCCATTCTCCTCTCAGGATCTTGGGCACGCACGCACACGCGACCAGCGTGAGTTTAAGCTACCAGGTCTGGGACTCGAACCGTGGTCGACTACGTGAGAGTCCAGCGACATAGCCATTATGCTAACTGCTGGTCCCCAGTTGCTCTTTTTTTTAATAGTAAGATTCAAAACTATGCTAATCTTGCCACAAATGCCCCAGAATGTGCCACATTTTATTTATAAAATATATTCCAGCACACTATAAAAGCTTTCAATAAAATCTTTCTATTCCAACTAAAATAGAGTATCCCAACTTTTCCAAGGGCTTCTCTCTTATAACTAAAAAATAACTGGGACCAGTAGTTAGTGTAATGGCTATGTCGTTCAACTCCCATGTAGTCAGTCGACCATGGTTTGAGTCCTGGACCCGGTAACTTAAACTCACGCCGGGTGTGTGTGCATGCGTGCCCAAGATCCGGAGAGGAGAATGGGGGAAAAGGGATCGCGGTGTGGCCATCTCCCCTGGGGGGTGATTTCTCACTTTCTGCACTTTCTGTCTCTCTGTCTCTCTCTGTCTTTCTGGAGAGCGCACGCGCCCTATAGCAAAAAATCTCTCCAGAAAATAAACAAAGTGTGAGTATAACAAATAAGCATGGCATGACTCTAAACATCACAAATAAGAAGGTGGACTGCCAAGGACCTCCAGAATAGAGGAACTACACAGCAGTGAATTTCCTGGATTTTCCTATCACCACAATATATCTTAGGCAGAGCACTGCAGAAGTCTCTAATGCAGAACAACCAACAGGCACAGAGAAAAAAAACCTCCTAAGAAAGGCTACTTATCTTAGTAGAAGGAGCAGAAAACTGCGTCCTTTTTTTTTTTTTTTTTTTTTTGGGGGGGGGGGAGAGGTTTTTTTCTTTGCTATAGGGCGCGTGCACTCGCCAGACAGAGAGAGGGAGACAGAGAGACAGAAAGCAGGAAATCACCCCCCAGGGGGGATAGCTACGCCGCAATCCCTTCTCCTCCTCCGTTCTCTTCTCGGGATCTTCGACATGCACGCAAACGCGCCCAGCGTGAGTTTTAAGCCACCGGGTCCAGGACACGAACCACGGTCGACTACATGGGAGCCCAGCGACATAGCCATTACGCTATCTGCTGGTCCCCAGAAAACTGTGTCCTAACGAGAGACATTTTGTATTGAATGAAATAATTCATCCCTTATGGTGTCAGAGAGCTCAAGCATGGAGCTGATCGTCTACACTACTTTTATATTACCTAAGAAGGCACTTGCATTGCCCTAATTTTCCTACTCGATGGTGTCAGTGAGGCAAAACAGGAAGTCAGTCCTTATTCTTCTTCATGGTTGAAGCAGGTGGGAGTGCTGGGATTCACCTGTATCCTCTCCCCAGCGTAAGTAAGAGCAGTGTTCCCATTACACTGCTGAGGTAGTGACAGCAGGACCAGGCGAGAAGCTGATCTTCCATCACCTGCTTGGTGGAAACAGCTGTGCTCTTGTTTCCCAAGCTGGGTCATACTGATAGTATCCAGCAGCAAGCTGACAATTGCCCTGCACACCACAGAATCTAGACTTAAGACAGTACCAGTTGAGAATAATCAAGTGCATTATAAATATTCAGATAAAATCTCAAAAGTAAAGTTCGAGAAACTGGCAGGGAACCATAAAAGAGGACAGAGGAACAAAAACACGGGAATCAAGCTGCTAGTAGATAATGACATGTCACATTTAACCCTTAAAAACATTCAAAATATCTTTAAATGCACATAATTTTAATATATTAATTAAAAAAATAGGTTGTCAGAATGAAAAAGAATATGACCCATACACATGCTTTCTACTAGAGATTTACGTCAAATACAATGATGTGAGTTGAAAGAAAAAGGAAGGGAAAAATGTATATTATATAAATGTTACTTTAGAAAAACAGGATTGGCTATATTAATAACAAATAAAGTACACTTCAGAGGGAAAAAAAGTACAGAGAGGGACCAAACATAATGATGGAAAGATTAATCGGGCCAACTGGTAGCATGGCGATTACGGCAGCTGGATCCCACATGGCCAAAGGTGTGGCTCAGCTCTGAGACCTGCTGACTAAACCACATGCTGGGCACATGATTGTGCATGCGGAAGATCTCAAAAGGAAAGAGAAATGGAGAGGGGATTGCAGTGTGATCATTCCCCAGTAGGGGGTGCTTTCTCATTGTCCCTCTTTTTCTCTTTGTCTCTGGCAAGCACATGCGCCCATTGACAAAATTGTAAAAAAATAATAATAATCCACTGGGAAGACGTAATGTACACTCACAAAACAAATCTGCGCTATAAAAAAAAGAGAAAGCAAAAATTGATATTATTGAAAAATAAATATCTGCAATTCAAGTTGAAGACTTGAACAACCCATTTTCAACAAATGATAGAACTACTAACCAGAAGTCAGCAAGGATATAGTAAAAAAATAACACAATCAATCAATAGGGTGTAATGAATATGTGTAGAGGGTTCCATTAACAAGAGCAGTATACACATTTTTTTAAGGGTCCAAGCAGTATTTACCAGGAGGAAATATACCCCGGGCTCTCATGTCCACAAAGAAAAGGCCATCCAGAAACACAGTTAAGAGTTTTGAAATGGACCCAATCCAACACTCATTCATCACACACAAAATGGCAAAGAAAACAAACAAAATCTCAGTAAACTAGAAATAGAGGGAAACAGTGTCAATTTATGAAGAACACGTACAAAAAGAACCTAAAACTAATCTCATACTTCATAGTGAAAAAGTAAATTTACTTCCCTTTAGACTGAAAACAAGGCAAAAATGATCACACTTATCGCCGTTATCTGACATACTGCTTGAATTTCTAGCCAGGTCAAGAAGGCAAGAAAAGAATCTAAAAGTCAGTCATACAGATTGGAAAGAAACAAATCCATGCTTTATGGTGAGGACTTCTTGAGCTGGGTCCCTTGCGGTGAAATCCTTCTTGCTGGCTCTTCCTTAGCCACCTGGTCTCTCAGTGGGAGAGGGTATTCTCAGGCCAGAGACTTAGGTCTCTGTTTTCTTCTTTGTCAGGTGCAATCATAAGACACTCTACTACTGTGTTGTTCCTTTAGTCATGGGGGTCCATAGGCAGTGCACACTTTCATTAACCCTTGCATTAGTCTGATCAGGCTGCCATAGCAAAAGACGATAGACTGGGCAGCTTAATTTTTTTCTTTTTTTATGGTTTTGGAGACTGGATGTCTCAGATCAAGGTGCCAACAGGGTTGATTTCTGGTTCAGCCTCTCTTTCTGGTTTGCAAGTAGCAACTCTCTTCACCTGGCCTTTTATTTGTTTGCATGTGGGTATAATGGCACAAAGAGGTGTGGCATTATCTGTTGAAAATATTTCGTAGTTTTATCAACAGTACTAAGGAGAAATGTTCACCTGTTTAAATATCCATTTTGTAAGACAAGTAGTAATGTGATTGAATGTATGGAAGAAAATGAAAGGAAAAAAATAATAAAAGGAAAAAAAATTTATTAAAAAAAAGAGAGAGTAAGATCTCTGAAGTCTCTTGCTCTTCTTATAATGATACCCGTCCTATTGGAGTAAGGCCCTGATGCTTAACCTCCTCCTTAAAGGTATTGTCTCCAAATATAGTCACATTGTGGGTCAGGGCTTCAAGATCTAAATTTTGTGAGAGCACAATTCTGTGTTTAGCACCACCTTTTTGAATTTTCCTTTGGCTATCTCTTGCATTATTTCCAAGGTTTACAGTTCTACTTAATGGGGGGGAACGGGAAGAAAATAGTCTATGCCCGCTAGTCTAAACCAAAAGTCAATGCCGGTATTTTAAATAGCACAAAATAAAAGATACTCAAAAAGTTAAACAACAAAAATCCCTTATAATAAAAAGTGATTTGTAACTTATGATCAATGCAAACAAGTACAGGTGATCATGAAATTGATCAGGTCACTTCCTGAAAAATGATGTACTTATCTTGGTATGGTAGATATTTATGGGAGTCCTTGTTGACTTTTTAAAATTTGGTCTTAAATGCACTGCTTATACCAAAAGAGCCTTGATTTATTTTTTTCCCCTTTGTATGCACATACCTAGCTTCCGGAAATAGTGTGGTTTGTTTCATTACTCATTTCTATTATGATTGGAATTGACAGAGACTAATTATCATTCTCCTGCTGTCACTTTTTAAGAAGCAAATGCAAGGAAGTGACTCAAAATACGATCATCTTCTGAATGTTTGATTCTAGCAACCACACTGAAGGAAAGACAGTTAATGTGGTTGAAGATGCAGTGGATAATCATGTGAGAAAGAAGACTTGAGAATTCATCACATTGAGAGGATGTGGTGATTAACTCCAAAGTTAGAAAAGATTGTTAAGTAGAGAAAGGGAATTTACTTGTGGTTTGCCAGTAGTCCAGAGAGAGACTAGTGAGTATATATTGCAGAGGGGGAGAATTTGGCTCCTTATGAGGGAGATTTTTCCAAAAAGTATAGCTGCTCAAAAATTGCACAGGATGGGAACCAGCAGTTAGCGTAATGGCTATGTCGCTGGACTCCCACGTGGTCGACCGCGGTTCGCATCCCGGACCCGGTGGCTTAAACTCACGCCGGGCGCGTGTGCGTGTGTGCCCAAGATCCCGAGAGGAGAATGGAGGAGAAGGGATTGCAGTGTGACCATCCCCCCTGGGGGGTGATATCTGGCTTTCTGTCTCTTTGTCTCTCTCTGCCTGTCTGGCGAGCGCATGCGCCCTAGAGCGAAAACCTCTCCAAAAAAAAAAAAAAATTGCACAGGCTGTCTTGTGAGATAGTTACACATGTGTCACTGTAAGTTTTAGTTAGAGTTCAGATGATCAGCTTTCTGAGATATTCTTGTGACAGTTGAGTTCAGGTACATGTCCTTCAAGGTCCAATCTACTGCTGAGATAATCTATTTAAATGAAACTGCATTATTTTGGGAAATAAATATTATAAGTGAAAACATTTAAAATGACATATTTTGTGGGATGATTTTTACTGCTTTTACTGTGACAACAAAATAGGAACTTTGTATAAAATATAATCTCTCCTTTTTGTTAATCTTAGTAGCAGAGGCAGCAATTTAAGGCTTTAATGAAAATAGGCAACATTTGCAAAAGGATTAATTTTTGGATCAGAACACAGCCAATTTGATGGCTTTTTGTCCCAGCTGAGAGGAGTAATTGAAAAATCATGGTTGACACATACACAAATCATTATCTTTATATGATCTGCTTCTCGTTCCTCAAGCCTTGGATTTTCATCTCTCAATTGCAATCAGGAAGATTAGGAAATTCAATATATACAGGATTAAAGGTCATCTATTTTTGACAACAGGATATAATTGCAAAAACTAAGAATTTCCCACCAACCGCCATGGGAGTTCAGTACTATTTGCATATAGTCCTATCACCCTACTACCTACCGTCCCCTTGCAGACAATTTCTTCCCACCAATCACAAGACAATGCTTTGCAACAGATATGGCAGTGCATGCAGAGCAAAAATGGCCCATGATCAAAGCTTACAGCTTTCATTTGCTAACCAATCTGTAGAAAACTCATCCTATAGTGAGACTGATTACATAGATACAGGTTTCCTTTTATAACAAAATATTTTTATATCAAAGAGTGAAGTTTACTTAATAATAGGTCTTTAAAAGTTTCTGAGGAAATTAAAGCTGTTAAGCAGCATATATTAGACATTTTGCAGTGTTTATTAGCATTTTCAATGGAATAAATCCCATTTAAAGTTTATGTATCTACTAAATTGTACACTTTACATACTTAGAGATATTAGGAAGAAAATATCCATATATGTATTGGGTTGTCAGAAAAGCCATGACGTATTTTGCATAGAAAATATAGAAGAAATACGTCATGACTTTTACAACAACCGAATATAATTTTTAAACATGTCTTGGTAGGTTAGATATATTTCTACTTTGCCTCTGTCATCTGTTGTGGTGGCAGTTGATACAATCCATTACTCAATTCTTTTGGAGTGGGGGAGAAGGGAATTATTGCTTCTAATACATTGTATCCAGAATGAAAAATTTAGAATTAGAGGGAATGTTCTAAACACGTTTAGGCCACGTAAAACTGACAAATTATGACATTTTTTTTAAATCAAGCAGTTTAAAGGCAAAGAGCCAGCAATTCAGGTTTGTTTGGCATGCTGAGCCAAAGAAGAGTCATTTCTCAAGTTATAAAATGCCCTTCAATTGGGGAAATAAATCTAGGCTGTCAATTCAGGAGTCAGAATTCTATCAAAGAATTCTATTTGGACTGTTTAAATAAATAAACATTAAGCATATCACATCCTTTAGATAAAATGATTTCAGAGCAAGAAGTTATCATTTATCTTGTCCCAGTTGGGTTAGTCATGAACCAACTGGACACAGGATTATCATTTATTTGCCCAACTAATTCTAGTATGGACCTTGGGTCTTTGATCATTCTGACAATGGTGTATTGGCTACAGTAACATAATAATTACTACTAAAAAATGCATCTCACAGTGGGAATTGAAAATTTACATCATGAGGACCAACATATGGTGTAATGGTTGCATCGCTGGACCCCCATGTAATCAACCACTCTTCAAGTCCAAGACCTGGTGGGTTAAAACTCACACTGGGCATGTGCGAATGCATGCCCAGAATCCCAAGAGAAGAATGGAAGAGAAGAGATTGTGGTGTGGCCATCCTTTCTGGGAGTGTGTGTGGGGGGGTGACTTCTAGCTTTGGGGACCAGCAGTTAGCATAATGGTTATGTCACTGGACTCCCATGTAGTCAACTGCAGTTTGAGTCCCGGACCCTGTGGCTTAAACTCATGCCAGGCGTGTGGGCATGTGTGCCCAAGATCCCGAGAGGAGAATGGAGGAGAAAGGATTGAGGCATGACCATCCCCCTGGGGGGTGATTTCTTGCTTTCTGTCTCTCTGTCTCTCTCTGTCTTTCTGGAGAACGCATGTGCTCTTTAATAAAAATCTCTCAAAAAAAAAAAAATTCACATCAGTTTCCAAATCAGTTCTGAGAGGTTTCTAGAAATGGAGTACTGCAATAAGTAAGTAAACAGCTCTGTCTCCTCTTTATTTTTGTCTTTCTTCTCTTCTACAGTAATCCTTCTTTCATAGTTTCATTTTCTGCACTTTAAATTACCTGTGGTCAATCCCAGTTCAAAAATATTAAGTAGAAAATTTCAGAAATAAACAATTCCTAATTTTTAAATTCTGTGCCATTTGAATAAGGTGGCAGAATGTCTCATTGTACCTGCGTCTGCCCAGGACATGAATCAATTTTTTCATCCAGCATATCCATGCTGGGAATACTACCAGCCCATTAATCACTTAGTAGTCATTCCTGTTGCCAGATCAAAAAAATCATAGTACTGGGAACCAGCAGTTAGCGTAATGGCTATGTCGCTGGACTCCCACGTAGTCGACCGCGGTTCATGTTTCAGATGAGATGGAGTGGGACGTCTTGAGATTTCATCATGCTACCTATTCAGAATAGTGCACAATGTAATTCTGTTGAATTATTTATTTCTGAAATTTTCTTTTTAATATTTTCAGACTGAGGTGGACTGTGGGTAATTGGACTGTGGGAAGCAAAACCATGAATGAGGGGGGACTACTGTATATGCAAGGCACTATTCTAAGTTCTTTATACATGTAAAAATTTTTATCCCTCAACTTAACCTTATAAAGTAAATTAATACTATCTCCATTCTACAAGAGAAAATTGAAAGACAGAGAAGTGAAACAATGTGTCCTTGATTTCAAGGTCAGGTAGGAAAAGATTCAGGATTCAGTACGACGCAATATGACAAAAGAATTTGTGTCTTAGTAAGCTTGTTTTCCTGCAACCTATTGCTTATTAATGTCAGAATTAATACAGTATGTACTATTACATTGTATATCGATAGTGAGATTTTTATGAGTATATGTGATTTCTAATGAAAATTTAGATTAAACTGAAAATAGAATACCCTTCTTATACCTACATTAGTAGGATACTTATGTTGAAAAAAATTCCTATAAACAAGGTACATTTAACTTGATTTCTAGTTCATTTACCAGGCATTTACCAGTTCCAGTATTTTCTAAAAATGAAGATATATGGATAGAACTCTCTCCTAGAAACCTGTGTGAAAATCTTCCTACAAAAGTTTTCTGGTGATTTTAAATGACAAACAAACAAAACATCACCCAAAACGTAATTTATGCTGTGCATAGGAAGCCAGACCCTTCAGTTCAATTCTCCGCCCTAAAGACTTGAAAAACATGCCCTGTGCATATGCATGAGTGCCCAAGATCGTGTCAGGAGAAGGAAATGGAAAGAAACGGATGTGCAGGATGACCACACCCCATCAGGAGGTGATCTCTCTCTCTTTCTTTCTTTTTCTGGTGAGCACACATGCTCTCTGGCAATACAAGAAGTTTTTAAGAGTTTTCTGGTATTCCAAATGTCTATATGGCAATCCTTAATAGCAAATTCTGCTTGTATCAATTCCAAGCCAATTTCTCTGATCTGTAAAGATGGCCTCTGGAAAGATACAGACCACTGTAAAAACAAAACAAAGAAACTAAGTGTCATTTACACAGGCAGGTGCACTTTTTCTTGACTATTTAGACCAGGAAAAGGGCACTCCAACAAAATCTTTCATTTTTCTAAAATGTCCCAAGTTAGGCCACGAGAAGTCTTTGGATTCTGATTTTTTTTTTGATTCTTTTACACATACAAGGCTTTCTGGAAAAATGAATTTGATGCCTTATGAAGTGTGCCATCTCAATGGTTACACACATGAATTGATGTCGTCTATTGTTTGGGGATCATGCATTGTTTTTCCGTGTACTGAGAAATCACCTATATTCAAGGGATTTAGAATCAAGAATTAGTTTTGCTTCAGAACAGCCCTATTGGGCAAACAGATGGTAAGTAGCATTATCACTGCACAATTAAATGATTTTTCTAGTAGCTCTATGAATAAGCACTGGCTGGCATTTTGCCTTCATTAGGAAAGCATGTGGCTTTGAGACAGAGAAACAAAAAAAGAGAAATAGCTCAAGAAAAAGAGATTTAATGATAGGTCCAAATGAAATGAATAGAATATAGCAAAACAGACCTATTAAATCAGTTCTCAGATACTTAGGGACATAGAAAGAAAATGACTTTAATAGCATTTTCTTAAAAATAAACTGCTTTTATGCAGATCTATAGTCCTTTAAAGAGCTCACTCAAGATTTATTTTTCAACTCCATTTATTTGTAAATAAGCTTTGCTCATTGTCTCGATGTAAGAAATATCTTATGACTCATAGCAAGCAGTATCATAATTTGATCTTAAAAGTAACGTTCTGTTCATAACAATAGCATTTGATAGAACAGTAGTAATATATTCATACTAAAATAATTAAGGGCTGTTCTGAGGCGAAAGTAAATACACCTGGAATGTATCTATTTCTGCACATGATATTTGCTTATAAATATAATGTTATCCTGAAATCACCAAAACCTTGAAAGCGAAACATTACTGAGAAGATGTAAAGTTAACTGAGGAAAGAAAAGAAGAAGGAAATATGCATAGAGGAAGACGACCGTAGGATAACATCTGGATGGAAAAGAAGGAGAAAAATTTAATGGAACTTTTTCTGTGGAAGTACTCTTTTTGGTAGAAATTTTAATGATCCCTTTTTCAGAATAAAAGCCCAATATTCAACGTTAAATGTCAAGGACAGGCTCTGTAGGGCAGCCTTTTAGCACAGTGTGTAGGGAGCCGTGTCACACATGACTGACTGCATTTTGAATCCCGGCCTGCTGGCTTGCATGTGAGTTTGTACCCAAGATCCTGTTGGGATGGAAAATGGAGGAGGAAGGAATGTGGCATTATCTCACCCCACTGGGAGTGCTTTCTCTCTCTCTAGTGAGTGCACATGCTCTTTGTCAATTAAAAACAAAGAAGGTACATGCCAATAATAAACACATTGATAATCAAAGATAAGAACATTGGTAATTCCTTTCGAGTGTGGTTGTTCCTCTTATTAGTGTCAAGTTAGTATGTACTGGTAATGCTGATCACTATTTAAATTACTACCAAAAGAAAGTTTCACATTTGTGTGCATAAAATATCTCAAGTCAGCACATTAGAATTCAGAGTTTTTGTATCCAAGTTAATAATAACATACAGTATTTGAAACTTTTCGTTACAATTGTGTGTCTGATAATTAAGTAGAGTCTATCATAAAATCAAGTTACTGGGGCTAGCAGGTAGAATGGTAATTAGGGCACTGGGCTCCCATGTGGCCAACAGTGGTTTGAGTCCTGGATCTGGTGACTTACTTTCTCTCTCTTTCTCTCTTTAGTGAGTACATGTGCCCTATAGCAAATTATAAAATAAGAATAAATAAACTAATTCTTAAAAAAAATAAAATTACCTGTAGGGATGCCTTTCCAAGGCTTATGTGCACATGCAAGTAGTATAATATGCTTGTTAGAAACCTGGACTTTAGAATAAGAAAGAAATGCAATTCGGTTCACAGTTCTCTCATGTATCTATCAGCAGTATGACCCTGGAAAACGTATTTAATCTCTTTCAATCTGTTTCCTCTTCTAAAAGAAATGATAATGCTCAAAGAATTGCTGAAAATATAAAATGTAATGATGTAATTAAAGTGATTAACAGTATAACTAGTATAAGGAGCATTCAATAGATGATGGTTATCATTTATTAATATGACTTAAACTTGACAAGTAGAAAGCATTACAATTTACCTTTACAGGGCCAGCAGGTGGTATAGTGGTTAAGGTGCTAAACTCCCAAATAACTGACCACAGTTCAAGCCCCAGACATGGTGACATGAAAATCACACCAGGTGCATGTGCATGGGTGATGAAAATCCCAGGAAAGTAGAGGACAAGGAGTTGCAGAGTGGCCATTGCCTCGGGCAGGGAGGTGATTTCTCACTTTCCCTCTCAACTGTCTTCTCTCTGGCAAACACATGCACCCTATGGTAAAAACTGAAAAAAAAAAAAAAAAAAAAAAAAAAGGGACCAGCAGTTAGCGTAATGGCTATGTCGCTGGACTCCCACGTAGTCAACCGCGGTTCGCGTCCCAGACCCGGTGGCTTAAAACTCACACTGGGCGCATGTGTGTGCAAGCCCAAGATCCCGAGAGGAGAATGGAGGAGAAGGGATTGCGGTGTGTCCATACCCCCTGGGGGGGTGATTTCTTGCTTTCTGTCTCTGTCTGTCTGGCAAGCGCACGGGCCATATAGCAAAAACCTCTTTAAAAAAAAGAAGTAAAAAGAAAAAAAAACTGAAAAAAAAAAAATTTACTTTTTCCACTAGAAACTGATCCAATGTGCCACAAAATTAGATTTTAATATTTAACTCGATCATTTTCTTGTTTTTCTAGTAGTCATCAAAGATGAAATTTACATAATTTGCTAAGTAAAATATTTTCTCAATATTATTTGATTGTATAATTTTACAAACGTCAAAATTATTTTATTTTTCATAAAATGGTATTATCTTGAGCTACTCTGGAAAAGAATTGAAAATCTAGGTCTGAAAGGGAAAAATTTTATATATAGATAGTCAAAGATCTGAGCTACTTACCATATTCAAAGTAGACAATCAATGCAGCAGGCTCTCAGGTTGAAGAAATAATTATGTAAACTCATCAAGTTCTCTGATTTATGAATATTGATGTCTCCTATGGATGTTATGTAAAGGAATATAGATTTCATTAGGAAAGATAATCCTCAAAATTATTAAAACCCTATAAGAATTTTAAATACTTTGGAAATCATCTCAAGATAAGTAAAAACATCAACATTATGTTTAAAAAATGTCTTTACTTATTTTTCCAATAATATGGTCTATACTGTCAATTTTGGCATGGGACTGTTATAATCAAGGGGGACTTGGAGATATTGGAGTGCGTATCATGTCTAATGTTGGAATATTAGAAAATGATATTAAGAGATTGACATGTTAAGGTTCTGATGGCTATGCATTGTTTGTATTTATCCTAGGAAGAGCTTGCTCTGAGAAAATCTATTAATAGAAAGATCACAGCATGTGTATGATCTGGATAATGAATTTATGAGAGGCCTGCAAAATAAAATATGTGGAAACTATATAAACCAGGTGTGGTACTTCATAGTAAACTAAATGCAGTAATGAAGCTGAGGGCTAATAATGTGAATTCTTTGATACTGCATGTATTCGTGTGATATTGACACTATAGTACACTTTTTAGTACTAACTTAACTAAAAAATTAAGAATGTAGTCTATAGGGACCAGCAGACGGCATAATGATAGCTGGACTCTCACAGAGTCGAATGTGGTTCTCAAGCCTTGGCCCTGAAGGCTTAAAACTCATGCTGGGCACATGTGCTTGAATGCCCAAAATCCCAAGAAAAGAATGAGGAGAAGGGATTGCTGCGTGGCCATCCCCCCAGGGGCCAATTTCTCACTTTCTGTCTCTCTGTCTCTCTGACAAGCGCATGGGCCCTATAGCAAAAATCTCTCTTAAAAAATGTAGTCTACAATAAATAAGAGAAAGAAAAAATATCAATGTGTTTTCTCACATACTGACATCAAAATTAGTTATCAATAAACATGATGAAGCTTCTGGTTGAAAATGCCTTCTTTAGCAATGTTACTAAAAATCTACTTTTACAGAAAGATTCACTGAAATGGAAGTCACAGTTCTTACAGATGATCAAAATCTTCCATTCGCATGTTCTGACCAATTTTACAACTTCCAGATATTGATCTAATACAGCATCAAAGGAGATGTGGCTCGACATGCCCAAATACTTAAAGATTACACTAGAGGGCAGAATACCTTGATAATAGCCTTAATTGCTTGTTGAAGGCTTATTGTAATGGTGCACTTGAGGAATCATATCTTTTCTATATTACCTTCAAAACAAAGAATAATAAACAGTGCATCACTATGTTATTGGTTAATCCTATTATTTCAGTTTACTTTTTGCTATACTCATGAGAACCTAGAACACAGCATGCCTCTACAATGAATTTTCTAATGATCTGAATGCAACAGGCAATCAGCAATTATTTGAAAAATTTAAAAGGGTTCAGCAGCATGGAAATTTTCTTAAGGTACAGTTTTAAAATATTAGTAATCTTTGTGTAAACTTCAGACAAAAATCAAATCTTTCAAAGCTTACCACTTTGCAGAAAATGCATATGCTGTAGTTCAATGTCTGTAAAATATATGGGAAATTCAAAATATATAAGACTATCTGATCTTTAGAGACATGGTAAAACTAAATATAGCCAAGGAACTTATAAATGAAAAAAAAAAAAAAACAGGATTGTGATTATATTTGTTAGAGGCAGGATATGAGGCAAAGAAGGAACTCAGCAAACATTCTATATTTTAGTCCGTGTATCTGTTGTTACTAACTTACATTTTTATGATCCATTTGATACAACTAATGAGCTAATGATAACAAATTATTATTAAAGCCCACACCTTCATATGTGTTCAGTTCTTATCTATTTACTATTTCAGGATCTCATCCAGGTTACTACTCTAAATTTTGTTATCACGTCTCATCAGCCACCTCTTGGCTGTGACACTTCTCAGTCATGTCTAGTTTTCAATGTCTGCTATGATTTAAATGTGTCCCCTCCAAAATCTAGGTATCAAAACATAATGGCCAATGTGATAGTATTAAGACATGGGACCTTTAGGAAATAAAGGCCATGAGAGCGCCTTCCCTCTTGAATGAAATGAAGGCCCTTATAAAAGAGGCTTCATGTAGCATTCCATTTGCTTGCCCTTGTGCCTTATCCTGTGTGAGGACACAACATTCCCCACCCCCTCTGGAGAATGCCAACACAAAGCACCATGTTGGAAGCAAAGAATGGCTCTCACCCTCACCTTTGCTCTTACAGTCTTAAGCCTCCATAACAATAAATAAATTTATGTTCTTTATATATCACCCACTCTCTGATATTCTGTTATAGCAGCACAAACACACCAACATAGTGAGTTTGGATAAACACTACTAGTCAAGTATTTGTAGAAGGTTCCTCATTATTAACTTTGATCACCTGGCTTGAGATAATTTTTGTCAGATTTCTTCACTGTAAAATTCCTGTATTTTGGGGGGAGGGAAATTTGTATATCCTTCTTTATTGCAGCATTGTTTTCTTTTTCTTTTTTTCTTAGAAAGATTTTTTTTCTATCTGGCACGTGTGTTTGTCCAAGGAACAGAGACAGAAAGCAAGATATCACTTCCCAGGTGGAATGGCCACACCACAATCCCTTCTCCTCCAATCTCCTCTCAGGATTTTGGGCATGCACGCACATGTGCCTGGAATGAGTTTGAAGTCACTGGGTCCTGGGACTTGAACCAAGATGGGAGTTCAGTTATGTAACCATTACACCATCTGTTGGTCCCTGCAGCATTATTTTCAAAAGCTAAGACATGGAATTGACTCAAGTACCCAGGACCAATGAATGGATAAAGAAAATATGGCACATGTATGCAAGGTAATACCACTCAGTCATAATGAAAGACGAATCTTGTCATTCGAGACAAAGTGGATAAAGCTAGGAAATATACTGAGTGAAATACGCCAAGTTATGAAAGGTAAAAATTATATGTTCCTGCTTAACTTACACTAAGGGTCCTCATTCATTAACAGAAGCTAATTCCTGCATTTTTATTCCTGCATTTTCAAATGTGTTCTTTAGAAGAAGTCACTATGTGCAGCTCACCCTTAGGTGTATTTTCTCCACCTCCTGAAGGATAAAGAATTGAAATAAATTACCTAGAATTTTTCTCCATGGGGGATTTGTCCATTTCTTCTCATTAATTTATTGATATAATCATTTATTTTTTGAGAGGTTTTTGCTAATCATTTATTTAGATCAGTGTGGACCCATGGATATTTATTTTCTGAATTTGGGTATTTTTTGTTGTTGTTCCAATTGCTCCTGCTTTAGACCTTGGAAACTCTTTCAGTTGGTTCCCTATGTCCCTTCAATGTATTTTCCAGTATTATAGTTTTATTTATATTTATATTTCAAGATAATCCAGACTTATGTATTTCTTGCATCAGTTCTAGAATAAGCAATTTTTCCAAGGAACCCTGTTTCCTTTTGTTGAAGAATGGTAGTAGAAACAATGATCTGGATTAGGCATGCTTCTTACTAAAGAAGTGTCATTGCTATTGGCCTATTTTTAGGTTGAAAAAAAATACAAGGAAAAATATGGCTTTAAAAAACTTGTGTATGTATATTTATCTATAAATATTTCTTTATGTTACTGTCTACATCTGTATTAAGTGAAACATGAATTTGTAGTCTCATTCATTATCACAGGGATCATTCCATCACCTACTCATCTTTACCTGTACCTTTCCACTGCAACAGTGAGAAACCGAGCTCTCACCATCCATTTGCTAAATTGTTGGATTTCATTATTCATGTATAGTAGTAACAGAAATATTAAGCCATATTCCCATGAAAATCACAAGTATCAACTATACTACAGTACTTACATGTAGTTTATTCTGCATTTAGTTATCCTAACTCCATTCATTTCTGAAACTATTTTGGTCATCTTATTTTGTTGGAGACAGGTTACTATGTTACCCAGGATGAACACAAACTTATGATCTTTCCAACTCAGCTCCCAAGTAGCTGGGAATTAGAATTACAGTGACTGACTTAGGTCACATCCCCCCCCCCCCTTTCAGGATGTGTTCATGAGAGACAGAGAGCAAAAGAGAGAGGGAAAGTGAGAAATCATCTCCCGGGGGTGCTGGCCAAGCTGTAGTCCTTTCTCCTCTATTTTCCTCCAGGATTTTGGGCATGCATGCACATGTGCCTGGTGAGATTTTCAAGCCACCAGATCTAGGGCTCAAATTGCAATTGGCCATGTGGGAATCCTTCTGCCTGAACTACCATGCCACCCGCTGGTCTCTTAGGTCACCTTTTGTTCCTACTTTTTTCATTAAGATTGCTTCATGAATTTGTAATATAATTAGATTTTTGTTTTCACATTCTGATACAATTCTGGAGTGTCCTTCTCTTCTAAATGATTTTAATTAGGATACCTTAAGGCGTACCCTTGTGCTATACAGTTCTACAGGTTTTGGTAAATGAATAGGGTCATTTATTCACCATTACATTATTAGAATACTTTCACTGGCCTAACAAATACCTTATGTTTTATTTATTTATACCACATCATCCCACACCAAACCTCTGGCAGCCACTGATTTGCTTACCATCTCTACATTTTTACATGATATTGTAGAGAATATCATGTAAATAGAATCACATAACATATAGCCTTCTCAGGTTGACTTCTTCCACTTTGTAATATGCATTTAAATTTCCTCCATATCTTTTTGAGATTTGATAGCCCATTTATTTATTTATTTATTTTATTTTTTTGGAGAGGTTTTTGCTATAGGGTGTGTGCACTCGCCAGACAGACAGAGAGAGACAGAGAGATAGAAAGCGAGAAATCACCCCCCAGGGGGGATGGCCACGCCGCAATCCCTTCTCCTCCATTCTCCTCTCGGGATCTTGGGCACGCACGGACACGCGCCCGGCGTGAGTTTAAGCCACCAGGTCCAGGACTCAAACCGCGGTCGACTACGTGGGAGTCCAGCGACATAGCCATTACGCTAACTGCTGGTAGCCCATTTATTTTTAATGCTGACTAATATTCCATGGTTAGATATAGCACAGTTTGTTTATCCATTCATCTACTGAAGGCCGTCTTAGTTTCTAATTCTGAGCATTTATGAATGAAGCTGCTATAAACATTTATGTACAGGTTTGCAGAAAATTTGAGCAATGTGTACAAAGGGTTTCTATAGACCACTTCCTCCTTCTTCCTCCTATCTCCCTTGTTATTTTTATTATACTTTAATGAAATTTTTGCTATAGAGCATATGCTCTTGCCAGAGAGACAGAGAGACAGAAAGTGAGAAATCACCCCCTGGGCAGATAGCCACATCACAATCCCTTCTCTTTCATTCTCCTCTCGGGACTTTGGGCATGCATGCACATGTACCTGGCATGAGTTTTAAGTTGCTGGATCCAGGATGCAAACCGCTGTCAACTATGTAAGAGTCCAGCAATGTAACCATTATGCCATCTGCTAATCCCCTCTCTTGTTATTAATATCTTGTATTAGGGCAGTGCATTTATTGCAATTGATGAATCAATATTGATATATTATTATTAACTGAAGTTCATAGTTAATATTAGGTTTATGTCTTGGTTGTACATTCTGTGGGTTTTGACAAATATTACTGGTATATATCCAGTATTACACTGTCACATAGAATTGTTTCACCTCCTTAAAAATCCCTCATGCGAGAAATGAAATAATATTAAGGAAAATGGCAGAGCAGGAAATAGCAGAACTACCTTTCCACCTGTAAAACGATTATACAGGTGGTTGCTGAAGTGACTATTTTGGGACTTTGGAGTTCATTTGAATGCTTACTGATTTCTGTGAACAGCTTGCCTGGTAAATTGTAACTAATTTTTGTCTATTTCAGTGTCATTTTGGTGGCTTCTACCCATCTATTAACCTTTAACCCCAGCGCAGGCAGCTGTGAGGCAGCAACAGTGTTTCTGATGCAACATGGCGGAACTAGGGAGGACAATAAGCAATAAATAAGTGGCTTTTTTTTTTGTTTATTTTTTTCTCAAAAAATTAAGATTTGGTGTTCTGCTCGTAGATGGTAGTTTCTGATTGCAGAGGTATGGACATGGAAACAGGATGTCATTATTTCCTCTTGACTGATGGAAGGGATTTCTAGGAGACTTATAGATGCCATATTTACTTTATTGTACATTAACCATGTGCATGGGGAACTTTAGAAAAGAGCCATGCAGAGCCAGGGAAAGTTGTAGGTTAAGAAACAACTTGAGAAACCTTAACCTTTCACAGCAGGCTGATTTCCCAGCACAGAAACATCTCACGACATCAAAAGTTTGCAAACTCTAAGGAAGGAAAAATTTCTGGTGTCCAGAACTACCATATTTTAAGGTTAAAGTGTCTGATTTTTAACAATAACAACAACAAAAAACCTCATTCAGACTAACAAAATACACAGAGAAAACATACCTGAACAAGACCAAATATCAGGCCTGTTAGACAAAAATCCTTAAAATAAGTCTCTTAGAAACACTCAAGTTGCTAAAGAAAGACATGGACAAAGAAAGGAACATAATGTAGGAACAAAATAAGAATACTAACAGAGACAGAAATTATAAAAAAATAGATCAAAGAGAAATTCTGGAAGTAAAAAGCACAATAAGTGAAATGAAAAATACACTAGAGGGGTTGAAAAGCAGATATAAGCAAACAGAGGAAAGAATAGATTTGAAGAGAACAATTGAAATGATTGAGTCTGAGGAACAGCGAGAAGAAAGGATAAATAAAAACAAACAGAGTTGGGGCCAGCAGATGGCATAGAGGTTATTTTGCTAGACTCCCACATGCCTGACTGTGGTTTGTGTCCTGGACCAGGTGGCTTGAAAATTATATCAGGCATGTGTGCATGTGAGCCCAAGATCCTAGGAGGAGAAGAGATTGCGGTACAGTCTTCCCCTCTCCAAGGGGATGATTTCTCACTCCCTCCCCACCCTGCCCGACCGTGAGCACATGTTCCCTAAGGCAAAAAACCCTCTAAAATAAATAGAGTCTGGATAATCTACGGGACACTGCCAAGCTAACCAATGTACACAATACATGAGACAATTCTTGCAAGAGGTGGGGTGCTGGGGGTAGAGAGAGAGAAGGAATGAAAGAATATTTGAAGAAATTATGTCTAAAAATTTTCCAAATTTAATGACAGACATGAATTCACAAATTCGAGTCCCAATGAATTTTAAGTATGAACAACTCAAGAGACTTCCATCAAGACAAATTACAATCAAACATGAAAGAAAGACGATAAAATAAAATAGTTGAAAACAGTAAGAAGCACCTCGTCACTATATAAGAGATTCTCATTAAGATTATTGGCCAATTTCTCATCATAGATTTGAAGGCCAGAAGGCAGTGAGTTAATGTATTCAAAGTGCTAAAAACAAACAAAAAAAATCGGAACTGTCAATCCCAAATTCTATCTACAGCAAAATCATACTTCAAGAATGAAAGGAAAATACAAACATTCCCAGAAAATACAAACAAGTCCCACATAAAAGTGAAGGGACTTTATAGCCATCAGACCAGACCTGTACTATAAGAAATCCCAAAGGGAGTTTCTTCAGTTTGAATTGAATGAAGTCAAACTATAACTTGAAATCATATGGAGAAATAAAGATAACTGGTAAAGGTAAATACACGAACAAATTGAAAACTAATATTAAAATTTTGTTTTGTAGCATCATTTTTTTTATTTTCCACACAGTTTAAAAGACAAATGCATAAAATGTTAGTAGTCTGTGTTATTGGGACCACAATGTGTAAAGATATATTCTGTGAAATCCGTAACAGAAATAGAGAGTGGAGGAGTATATAAACAGACTTTTGGTTTGCTTATTAGTCAACTTGGTGCAACTATAAATGAGGCTGTTATAACTTTAGGATTGTAAGTGTAACCCCCATAGTAACCATGTCTCTAGAATATGCACATAAGGAAATGAGAGGGGAATCAAAACATTTTACAATTAAAAAAAATCTAAACACAAAAGAAGGCAGTTATAAGAAATAAGTATTGAAAAGGGTGTGAAGTATACAGAAAATGATAGCAAAATGACAGTATCTATGCTCATGAGATGTATTAGTCTCATTGTTTTCCTTTCTTGTGATGTCTGTCTGCTTTTAGTATTAGGATAATGGTAGCCAATAGAATGAGTTAGGACATGTTCCCTCTGCTTCTATAATATTTCCTGGAAAAGATCTGTGGATAATTGGTATTATTTTAAATGTAGGGTAGAGTTAAACAGTGAAACCATCCGGGCCTCCTGTTTTAATATTTGAAAAGTTTTCAGTTATTTATACAGTTTCATTAGTAATTGATATAATGTTAGAAGAGATAAAATGCTAGTCAGGTTCATTTTTATTGCCTATTGATGACTGGTGTTTCTCAAGAAATTTATTTCATCTAAGTTATCAAATTTCTGGACGTTGAGTTTGTCGTACTACTACATTATTAATTTTTCAAGGTCCATGAATTTAATAGTGATAATTCCTCTTTAATTTTAAGCATTGGCAAATTTGCATGCTCGCTGTTTCTCTCTTTTAGATTGACTACAGCTTCATTAATCTTGCTAATTTTTCAAAAAACAAAGCTTTGTTTTTGTTGCCTTTTTGTTTCTCTTTTCCTGTTTCTAACATCATTGATGGCTGCCATAATTTGTGCTCTTAATTTCTTTTTGTTTCTTTAGACTTATTTTTTTCTCTAGTTTTCTAAGGAGAAAGATTGTCATTGATTTTAAATGTTTCCATTTATGTCTCTCTCTCATGGAAGAAATAAATAAATCTTTTAAAAAATGGAGTTAAAGTACAAGTCTATTTTGGTGGAAAAATTTTGTAATGTGTGCATATTTTTTCATAATACACATTTTTCTTGAACTTTCTGAAAACTTTTTTTAGGTTGAAAACTATTTTTTAAATGTATTTCTTCATTTCTTCCAAGAGAGAGAGACAGGTACTCCCAACAGTATCTGCACCCTATAATCCACCCTCATTTTCAGCTGGCCTGGATCATTAACCCAGGATCCTTCTCATATAGGGATGCTCAGCCACCATGTGGTCCTAAAATATTTCTTAATATTTATTGGTACTTCTTCCCTGACCCATGAATCATTTAAAAGTGTGTTTTAAATTCTAAGTATTTTTAGATGTCCAGCTATCCTTTTTGTTGTTATTTTATATAGTAATAACTTAGTAACTTTGTTATGCGAGAACATATTTCATATCATTTCTGGTCTTCTAAATGTGTTCAGTTGTGATGTGTGACATAAAATGTCTTCTATCTGTATGAGACTTCCATGTGATATTGAGAAAGAAGTGTACTGTGTTGCTGTTGTATTCTATAATTGTCAATTAGATTAGGTTTATTGATGATAATTTCCAGATGATCTATATCTTCATTGATTTTCTGCTTACCTATCAAATGGATGTTTAAGTAGTCAACTAAAATCGTAGATTGGTCCATTTCTCCTTTCAATTCTGTCCACTTCTGTCTCAAGAATTTTGATTATATTTTAGAGTCAGAGAACTTTAGGATTGTTATATATTGAATGATTGCATAACTGATCCATTTGTCATTATTGTGATGCATTAATAATCTTACTTTATCTTCACTTGGCTTCTTCTGAACTTAATATAGTTATTCTGTTTTGATTAATGATAGCATTATAGACCTCTTAATATTTTCTTTTTTTGTCATATCTAACACTTCATGTATAGAAAGTTTGTAGATACCATACACTGCTCTTGCTTTTTCTTTTATTCTGTTCTGGCAACGTTTGCCTTTTAATTGGTGTATTTATTACCATTCATGAATGAATCATGTATCATTATTGATATAGCTAGTTTAATATCCACCATGTTTATAACTTTTTTATCCATTCCATCTGCTCTTTGCTTTAATATTTCACCATAGGGCTTGCCAGAGAGAGAGACACAGGCAGAGAGAAGGGAAGTAAAATATCACCCCCCTGGGGGATAACCATGCCTCAGTCCCTTCTCCTCCATTCTCCTTTTGGGATTTTGGGCACACACTTACACATGCCCAGTGTGATTTTCCAAGCCATTGAGTCTAGAACTTGAATTGCAGTCTGCCATGTGGGAGTCCAACACCTTGACTACTACACCACCTGCTGGTCCTGTGCCTTCTGACTTTAATTGATTTTTTACCTCTTCTCTTCTCTTCTCTTCTCTTCTCTTCTCTTCTCTTCTCTTCTCTTTCTCTCTTCTCTCCTCCTCTCCTCTGCTTTCCTCTCCTCTCCTCTCCTTTTCTCTATGTATTATACATTTTTAAATAGTAATTTTTTTAGAGCTTACTCTCTCTCTCTCTCTCTCTCTCTATATATATATATATATATATATGTACATATATATATATATATATATATATATATATATATATATATATATAAAACAGTTTCTATTCACCATTCAATTAACATCCATACTACTTCACTTCTACTGAAATTAACATAAAGGAGTATCCACAATTTATTCCTTCTTTGCTTGTGACATTACTGTCATTTTAATTCACTTATTCATATGCCAAAATACATATAACACATAATAATTATACTAGTATTACTTTCAGTAAACAGTTATTGTATAGATCATTTGAGGAAGAAAATCTTGCTCTACTTTTATTTATTTCTTATCTGACATATTTCTTACATTTATACTGAAATATCTGACTTAGCTGTTTTCCTCTGTCTAAAGAACTTCAAACATTTACTGTATGGCAGACCTACTTTCCATGAATTCCCTCTGTATTTCTTCACTAAGAAAATCTTTATTTCTCTTTCATGTTTGAAGGATAATTTTACTGGATATAAAATTCTTGGTTTGTGTTCTCTTTTTTTTTAATACTTTAAAAAGTTTACTCTTCTTCGAATGGTTTATAAATAATAAACTCTTATATTTCCTGTTTTATTCAATAGTTAAGCTTTTTAAAATCTACATATTTTTGAAGATTTTCTCTTTGTCTTTGGTTTTTGCAGTTTTAATATGATACACTTATTTGAAGGGGTTTACTTTAATTTAATTACTTATTTATTTTGGTGTTCTTCTATTTAGCATTCTCTGAACTTCCTGGTTTTGTGGTTCGGTGTTTGCAATTGATTTAGAAACTTTTCAACTATTATCTTAAATATTTATTATGAATTTCTCTTTCTTTTTTTCTAGCATTCTAATTACCTATATGGATATATTATACCCTTTGAAATTATCTCACAATTCCTGAATGCTCTGTTTTTATTTTTATTCACTATTTTTTCTTCTTTGAATTTTAGTTTAATACGTTTCTATTGATCTATCTTCAAGCTCACTTATTTTTTTTCCTAACAATGTTGAGTCTACTCATAAGCTCATCAATAACATTCCTAAGCATTTCTAACAGTGTTTTTGATTTCTAACATTTTCTTTTTTTTTTCCTTAGAATTTCTATCACTCTGTTTACATTACCATGTGTTCTTTCAGGTTGTCTACTTTTTCCATTAGAGCCCTTAATATACAGATTATAGTTATTTGAAAATTTGCTATCTGCCTATTCTGATTACTGTATCATATACAAATCTGGTCCTGCTGTTTGTTTTGTCTCTTGAGATTATGTCATTGCCTTGTGTATGTGTGTGTTTTGACATGACTTGTAGATATTTTTGTTGTAAGCTGGATTTAATGTACTAGATAATAAGAACTGAAAAAAAAACAGAAGTTTCTTGTGAAGATTTATGTTAATTTGGCTGAGAGTTGAACTGTATTTAATATTATTTAATATTTGTTGTAGCTATAGCTGCCTGAGGCTTCAAAGAAAGTCTGTGTCTTGCAATTATTTCAACTGTGGCACATTGTTATTCTACTGCAGTCATGTTACTGAGTTGGTAGGGTGAGGGAGAGGAAAATCATTTAAAATATGAACATATCTTACATGTTTTGAAGGCCTATGTCTCAAAGCTATGACCTTTATAGTGTTACTCTTTTTTTTTTTTTTTTGGGGGGGGGGAGAGGTTTTTATTGCTATCGGGCACGTGCGCTTGCCAGATAGATAGAGAGAGACAGAGAGATAGAAAGCGAGAAATCACCCCCCAGTGGAGATGGCCACGCTGCAATCCCTTCTCCTCGGATCTTGGGCACGCCCGCACACGCGCCCGGCGTGAGTTTAAGCCACCGGCGTGAGTTTAAGCCACCGGGTCCGGGACACGAACCGCGGTCTTCTACGTGGGAGTCCAGCGACATAGCCATTATGCTAACTGCTGGTCCTAATAGTGTTACTCTTGTGGTAGAGGTTTTCCTCCCCCTGCTGCCTACTCCCTTTCCTATCTTCAGCACACCCAATTTATTTCTCTGAATATTTTACTTCTGTTGACTATTTTTCTTCCTAATTGAGACATTAAAGGTAGAGAAAATTGGAGCCGAAGGAAAATGGAAATAAATATAAAATGGAAAAGGTTCTGGCTCTGTCATTTCCTCGGGAGAGTGGGCCTGTATTATGGTGAAGTATCTGGTTTATTTTTCACAGTTTGTATTCTCAGAAATATGAGGCTATCTTTCTAAGTTTTCCATTGTGAGAGTCTGTTGGAGTTGCTGTTGGGATAGCCTCACTAAATTGCATCATCCAGGATTTTCGCACTGTTGTGCTAGTCCACATTCAGCTTCCAGAAATGTATCAAAATTGTCCCGTAGATGTTTCCAACAGTTTTAGGCTCCAGCAGCTCTTGCTGCAAGGAAAAAGACAAAAGCTGTCTCTCAGGATGATCCTATCTGTCCAGATTTTGGCATGATGGCTTTTCCTTCTTGGAGAAATCATTTTTGAAAGATGTGTTGTCAACTCATAAATCCTCTATATAAATGTAGAAAAAGAATAAATCAGTTTTATTGTTGAATATTCATTAAATCAGACCATGATGTACATCAAAGGCAATCCACTAAAGAGCATATGAGACAGAAAGAAACCATATTTTTTTGCATAGCAAAGCAGATACAACCCATTACATATATGTTAATTGCCTTTTTCCAAAACAAAAAGAAAACTTCTGGTAAGTTACAAATTGGAGAGGCACCTATATTAAACTCCACAGAAGTAGGGAGTCAGGGAGCCACCTTCCTTGATGTTCACACTTCAAAGAGATGGCTTTGGTGCTGCCAAGAAAGACATTCCTGGGATACAAAACTGTCAAGAGGCTCATTTAGCTTTTAAACAGTGTTACATACATCTTAAAGAGACACAGAAATGTTTAGAAATCACAAGTTTCTTTGTTTTTTTCTTTCAGAACATGTTAAAGGGGAAAGAGAGTTCTCATTCTTGAAACCAGAGTAAATTTATTTTTTTTAGATTAACATTTATGTGTAAATTTTTTTTTTGGGGGGGAGAGGTTTTTGCTATAGGGCACGTGGGCTCCACAGGAAGACAGAGACAGAGAAACAAAAAGTGAGAAATCACCCCCCGGAGGGGGGATGGCCACACTGCAATCCCTTCTCCTCCATTCTCCTCTTGGGATCTTGGACACACACGCACACGTGGCTGGAGTGAGGTTAAGCCACCAGGTCCAGGACTCGAACCACGGTCAACTACTTGGGAGCCCAGCGACGTAGTCATTACACCAACTGCTGGTCCCTACTTGTCAGTCATGTACTCTGCATCATCAGCTTTCCAGTGGTTACAATTGATTTTCAGTTTGTCATTGATTTTCAGTTTGTCCAAGTTTTTCTTATAAGAATGATAATGATGACTTCTTAGCTCTTTGCATGTCTGACCTGAAACCCAAAGTTACCAGTATGCATTTTCAAACAGAGTCCATGTTGGGAACCAGCAGTTAGCGTAATGGCTATGTCGCTGGACTTCCACGTAGTCGACCGCGGTTCGCGTCCCGGACCCGGTGGCTTAGAACTCATGCCGGGTGCGTGTGTGTGCGTGCCCAAGATCCCAAGAGAAGAATGGAGGAGAAAGGATTGCGGTTTGACCATCCCCCCTGGGGGGTGATTTCTCGCTTTCTGTATCTCTGTCTCTCTCTGTCTTTCTGGTGAGCACACGCGCCCTATACCAAAAACCTCTCCAAAAAAAAAAAAAAAGAAGTAGAAGGAAAAAAAAAAAAAAAAACAGAGTCCGTGTTCAAATAATATTATACCATAGAGTTCTTCCCTCTCATCCTTTGTGTTGTTTTTTGTCATTTATTTTATATGTGCTATTAATACATAAATCTTTTTCTATGTTTCTGTTAGTTGTTTGTTTAGAGCAATTAAAAATAAGAAAAAATTTTACCTATATTTAATCAATTTATATCATTCTTCATTACTTTATGTAAATGTAAGTTATTAACAATTTCCTTTAGTGATGGTTTTTCTAAGATTGTCATTATTTCTCCTTCATATTCATATTGGTTAGTATTTCCCAGAGGGAAACAAAATCAAATGGAAATATATAAAGAGATACATTAGACAGAGTAGCTCACATGATCCCAGATGCAGAGAAGTTCCAAAAGAGGCAGTCTGCAAATCGTCAAACCAACTGAAAGCTTCAAAACCAGAGCTTTAACAATTGATGCAGCCCCAAGTTGAAAGAGGAAGGCCCAAGTGCTCTTGAGAATCTGCTTTAACAAATCCCAGCGTCCTGAAACCAAAGAACCTGGAGTCTGGAGAAACCAGGTACTGGTGGGAGTGGAGCACAGCCAAACATCAAGCTGTGAAGGATGGATTATAGTGACCAAAAGAGAAAAAATTTCATCGTGCTCTAGAGGAGGAAGAGAGAAAGAAGTTTCTCCACTTCCATCTAGTTATTCCTCCTGTAACCAAAGCCAATTGGATGGTGCCTGTCTGACTCAAGGGCAGGTTTTCTTCTCTCAAACCACTCATTCACACATCAATCTTGTCAGGAAATACTCCCTCAGACACCCCCAGAGCAAAGTCTCACAAGCCATCCAGGTATCCGTCAATGCAGTAATGTCGACACACAAAATTAACTATCATAATTCTGGGTTGACAGTTTTTGTTTGCTTTAATTTAAAGATATAATCCGTTGCCTTCTAACTTGTATGTTTCTGATAATAAGTTTTCTTTTTTATGATTTTTTTATCCATGTTCCTCCACAGATAATTTTCCTTTTGTTTCCCTCTTTTACCTGCATTTTTTTTTTCTCTTTTTAGGCTTGAACATTTTTTTTTTTTTTTTTTGAGAGGTTTTTGCTATAAGGCGCGTGTGCTCGCCAGACAGACAGAGAGAGACATAGAGACAGAAAGCAAGAGATCACCCCCCAGGGGGAATGGCCACTCCGCAATCCCTTTTCCTCCATTCTCCTCTCGGGATCTTGGGCACACACGCACACGCGCCTGGCGTGAGTTTTAAGCCACCGAGTCCGGGACGGGAACCGCTGTCAACTATGTGGGAGTCCAGCGACATAGCCATTACGCTAACTGCTAGTTCCCTATGCTTGAACATTTTGAAAATATGTGTATTTATCTACTTTGTATTTATTTATTTATGAGTTCATCCTGCTTTGTATTCTCAACTTGTTCGAGCTTTAATTTTTGATGTCTGCTACTAATTTGATGAAATTCTGGTCATTATTTCTTTAAATATAATTTTTTCTTCTATTATCTCTTTCTTTCCCCTCCATCTAGGTTTCCACTTATGTTTATTTAGAATGTTTGGCATATTCCCAGATTTCTGTAATACCCTGTAATAACTCCCCCACCCAGCACTTCCATCCTACTCACACACGGTGTTTCTTTGTCTGTGTTTCAGCTTTTGTAATTTTAGTTGCTTTATCTTCAAGGTCACTAATTCTTTCCTTGATTGTATTCAGGTTATCAGTGAGCTTGTTGAAAGCATTCTGATCTTTCATGTTAGCTGCTTTAATCATTAGATCCAAATATATTCATCATTATTATTTTAAATATCTGTGTGAGATAATGTCAACATCTTTGTCATATTCAAGTATTTTTTTTTCTTTTTTTGGAGAGGTTTTTGCTATAGGGCGCGTGCACTCGCCAGACAGACAGAGACAGAGGGTCAGAAAGCAAGAAATCATCCCCCAGGGGGAATGGTCACTCTGCAATCCCTTCTCCATTCTCCTCTTGGGATCTTGGGCACGCACGCACACGCGCCCGGCGTGAGTTTAAGCCACCGGGTCCAGGACTTGAACCGCGGTCGACTACGTGGGAGTCCAGCAACATAGCCATTATGCTAACTGCTGGTCCCATATTCAAGTATTTTTTTAATAACTGTTGTGCCACTTGAAAGTTTGTTTTTCTTCATTTTTAATATTCCTTATAATTTTTGTGAAAGCCAGACATGTTAAGAGGGGCAATAAATACTGACCTACATATTTTTTTCAGCTAGGCCTTTATTGTTGGAGTTCTGCTATTCTAGTTAAAAGTGAGCTAAGGGAAGGACCAGCAGTTGACGTAATGGCTATGTCACTGAACTCCCATGTAGCCAACCGCGGTTAGCGTCCCGGACCCAGTGGCTTAAACTCACGCTGGGCACGTGTGCGTGTGTGCCCAAGATCTTGAGAGAATGGAGGAGAAAGGATTGAGGCGTCACCATCTCCCCTGAAGGGTGATTTCTTGCTTTCTATCTCTCTGTCTCGCTCTGTCTTTCTGGTGAGTGCACATGCCCTTTAGCAAAAACCTCTAAAAAAAAAAAAAAAGAAAGAAAAAGGAAAAAGAAAAAAGTGAGCTGGGGGACCAGCAGATGGTTAAGTTGCAGAACACTCCCACATGGCTTATCACAGTTCAAGTCCTATACCTTGGTGGCTTGCTTTTTCACTTTCTCTCTCTCTCCCTCTCTAGTCAAATTAAAATAAATGAATGAATAAATTTAATTTTCTTTTTACAAAGCAAGCTAGTATTAGTACCATGGCTATATTCAGTGCATCACAGACTTTAAATTCCTCCATTAATCTGCCATGTTAGGAAGATGGGTACTTTACCCGAGGCTATGCTGTTAGTGTCTACTCCCATTTTAGTTTTGGTGTTGTGTTTTACTTTTAGCTGTGCCCCAGAAAGAATTTGTTTCTTACAGCTAATCAGGCTGTGTTCCACTCAACACTTACTAACTTGATAGTGTAGGAGGCAGGAATGAGGCATTATCTGATGTTCTGATTATGCTTCGATCTTTGACATGCATCCTGTTATTGGATCTTGGGAATCTACCCTTCACAAGTGCAGCTGTCCACCCTCCATCTCTAGTGCCCAGCCTAGTGTATAGTCCTGCTCCTCTACCAGCAGTATACACACTTTTCTTTTCCCTTTCTTTACCACTGAGTTAAAGTGACAGTTTTTGTTGCTTCCCCAATATAGATTAAGGTGTTTATTTCATAGGGAAAACAGGAGATATAGATTGTCAGAATTCTGTCAGTGGCTGCTTTTTTTCTCTTCCAACCCATGACCAAGAGACAATATTCCTTAGTATTCTTTACAACTTTTCCAGTGAGCACCAGGTGGGCTTCTTGGAAGAAAAGCCTGAAACTGGGTGCAAAACTTTCTATATTTTCAACCTTCAAGGGCTTTATACTCTTAAGCTAGCCTACATTCAACTTTTAGTAATTCATTAGTTTTTTGTTTTTGTTTTTAACCTTGATTTTTTTTTTTTTTTTTTTTTTTTTGGAGAGGTTTTCGCTATAGGGTGCGTGCGCTTGCCAGACAGAGACAGGGAGACAGAAAGTGAGAAATCACCCCCCAGGGTGCATGGCCACGCCGCAATCCCTTCTCCTCCATTCTCCTCTCAGGATCTTGGACACACACGCACACGCGCCCGGCATGAGTTTTAAGCCACCGGGTCTGGGACGCGAACCGTGGTCGACTACGTGGGAGTCCAGCAACATAGCCATTACGCTAACTGCTGGTCCCCTTAAGCTTGATCTTATTATGGTGTGTATATAATTATCTGGTAGGATAAATCAGAGTAAGCAAATTCCTAAGTCCTATACGTCATTACAAGCTTTTATTTCTTTCATGAGATTTCTCGTTAGTCTGGAGACCACAGTTCTCTTATAGGTTCATGGAAAGCCATTAATCTGCAGCTTATCCAGGTCTCCTTGTCATAAAGATGGTAACAACATTCGTTTTAAATTTCTATATCCCTGAACGTAAATCAGAAGTCCAAAATCATGTACTTTTGGTGACACCATTATCTTTTTATTATTTGAAACAATCTCAGAAGTTGAAATTACAATATAAAGTTTTTTTCCCCCCCAGCCTCTGTGACATAGTCAGTAGTCTATAGACTGTAGAGCTGGAAGTCACATGCTGAGAGCAATTTGAGCCCCTGGCCTACTGAGCCAGAGAACACATCAGATCCTGACAAACTAGCGAACTGAGGGAAGTGGATTGTGGCATGACTAAGCCCTGTGGAGAGTGCTTTCTCTCTTTCTCTGTATTTCTCTCTTCTCTGTGCGCACTCTCATTTTTTCTTTTTTACTGAAACATTTGAGAATAAATTTCCAACATGATGCTCCAACATCTCCAGATGCTCTTATGATTGTTTCTACCATAGAAAAAAAAAGAAGGTCCTCTACATTATGATAATTATGATAATATGAACATCAAAGTTCAGAAATTAATGTTTACAGTTTTTTCCATAATATATTTACTTGTCAAATCTGCCTATGTATAGTTTACTATGTGCTAAACAATGCAGTATAAGGCACAATGTTTTCACTCAAGGAAGTGCATTCTGATGTGACAATAAGACATATGAAAAGCATTCCAGGGAACCAGCAGTTAGCGTAATGGCTATGTCGCTGGACTCCCACGTAGTCGACCACGGTTCGCGTCTCGGACCCGGTGGCTTACAACTCACGCCGGGCGTGTGTGCGTGCGTGCCCAAGATCCCGAGAGGAGAATGGAGGAGAAGGGATTGCGGCGTGGCCATCACCCCTGGGGGGTGATTTCTCGCTTTCTGTCTCTATGTCTCTCTCTGTCTGTCTGGCGAGCGCATGTGCCCTATAGCGAAAACCTCTCCAAAAAAAAAAAAAAAAAAGCATTCCATACTTTGTGTACCTTCATCTTCTGTAATTCACATGGATGCAATCTTCATTTAATTTGGGTTTTGACTCTCAAAGCTAACTCAATCCTTCTTAGGATCCCCTTTTGATTGAATCAAGCTATTTTCCATGCTAGACTGTCTACTTCAGAGCGTGATCACTCTCCTTACCATTGTCAGGCTCAAATACTCCATGCAAGACTGCCTCTATGCAAGAACACCCTCTTCACACTGTGGGGACTCTGAAATTCCACTTCAGTCCCTAAAGCACTCCACCTCTGGTGCTGATTCATACATTTCTCTGTTCTCCCTACTGAATAAGACCAAAATGCTCAAGGATGAAATTAATTACATTTGTAAATGTATTGCTAAAACTTGGGTTGTACTTTTCATAAGTCTTTTGGTCACAATTACACTGAAATTCTTGAAGTAAAAAAGACCTATATCTTCTACTACCTTGTATAATAAATAGAAGATTGTGAAGATCAGGGTTCAGTTGGTATGTATTGATTTCATTTTATTTCTCTTTTAGACTTAGTATTTTTTCTGTACCTGTTAAGTATATTATATGCTAGGAGTGTGTGTATGTATATTAATATGTGTGAGTGTGTGAAGTAATGGCATCTAAGAGAAGAGAATGGATTGTTACAAGGGATTATGGCACTCTGCTATGCACTGCTTCACAGAGCTGGTTAAGAGTAACATTGTAATTATGTAGAAACATATTTAACATTGCATTTGGAACAATGGTTTGATTTTATTTCATAATGGAGCTGCAAAGAAATGCTTTTGAAAGAAACCAATACCTCATAGCATTTCATTGACACAATGTACAAATAAAATGTGTTTATGAAGGCAAAAGTTGCTATTTTCAGTTATATGTGATGAATAACAGCATCTTCAATATGTTGTTTCTTTATTGCTGTCAACAGTCATGAATCACCTCTTGCAAAAGGGCAGGGATTTGGATTAAAATATTATTATAAAAGGCTGATCATATTTCTGTAGTTTTCAAAACTTCTTATGAGATCCTTTTTTTTTTGCATTGTATATGTTACAGAACGTTAAAGCGTGATTTATATTTCCTCAGAGGGAAAAACATAGAAAAATTCTTAATCCCAGATCAAGAAGGGATTAATTTTATTTTGCTCTTAAGGTTTTGAGTGAAAGGCCTTGGCAACAAACATAGATTTTAAATACACAGAAAGTAGCTAGTAAAGTTATGATAAAACTATTTCAAAATAGTTGTTCATATATTCATTTTATGAATATTTTAACTCTATATGATGTTTGCATATTTGCACTTTTTCAAAACTTTTATTTGGAGAACTTAAGCATCCTAGAGTAAAATTTAATGACAACTCAGTGAGTTATTTTCAGCTTGTTATTTTTTTAAAGTAGGTAGTTCATTGACCTCAATCATAATACATCTATTATCGGATGACTTTAAATCCTGTTGGTTTTTACATCCCATTCTCCAAATTTGTGTCATTTCTCCAAAATTATCAATGATCTTGAAGATGAATTCTTCTTTCTTCTTTGACTCAGTTTGCAGGAATATATGTATGGCTTTATTGCTTTTATTTGTTAGACTAAATATAATGAACACTAAAAAATATTTCTTAGTGATCCATTCTACTGACTAGAAGAACTTCTTGAAATTGGCCCTCTCTTAATTATCTCTTTAGCAAGCTAGAGGAAATGATGACCTAAGACATTGCTATTTGACATCCAGTGAGAAAGCAAAGTACATATAGAAACACTTATTTACACTTGTCTAGCTAGCTAACTGATCTATTTATTCATTCTTACAGAAGGATTTGTACAAAGTCATGCCCAGAAATTTAGGCAGTGACTGCATACAAAGCCTCATGCATACTTTCCTAATAGGAGACACTGGCGTTTCTATGAACAGATTAATTTTGTACATATTGTTTCTGATAGCCACAGAAATTTGGGTACATAGGAGACTTAGGCTTTGATCTTGTCTGGCACTAAGTTGCCCTGTGATCTTTGGTAAATCACTTACCTTTTGGATGTTTTGTTTGTTTATCTGAAAAACAGAGACAAGACATAGCCAAAGCTCAATCAAGAAAAAATGTAGCCTGGTGGTTACATGAGCTGGATCCCATGTAGTCAATTGCAGAGTCTCAGACCCGGCCGCATAAAAAAACATGCTAGGAATATGTGCATGCATGTTCAAAATCTCAAAAGGAAGGAATGATGGAGGAGAAGGGATTGTGGTGTGACTATTCCACATGGGGAGTGCTTTCTTCATTTCCCTTTATCAATCTTTCTTTCTCTTTGTCTTTCTCCAGAGGGTACATGCACTCTCTTGCAAATAAAAAGGTTAAAAAGAAAGTAAAACAGACAAGCTAGTGGTGTAAGTGAAAGTAATCATTATAGCTCCTATACATTACTTTTATTTTTGTTTTGAGAGGTTTTTGCTCTAGGGCATGTGTACTCACCAAAAAGACAGAGAGAGACAGAGAGACAGAAAGCAAGAAATCGTCCCCTGGTGGGGATGGCCACACCGCAATCCCTTCTCCTCCAGTCTCCTCTTGGGATCTTGATACGCACTCACACATGCCCGGCTGAGTTTAAGCCACTGGGTCCAAGACTTGAAGCACGGTCGACTACACGGGAGTCCAGCGACATAGCCATTATGCCAACTGCTGGTCCCAACAGTACATATATTCTTACTATGTGTATTCTTTACTTAGCTGCTAGATTCATATTCTTTTTTAAAAAAGATTTTACTTTTTAAAAGAAACTTTACGTTCACAGCAAAATTAAGAGGCTTCGTATTCTTTTCTTTTTCCACCTTTATGGATGTATAACTAGCAAATTAAATTACATATATTTAAGCTGTTCAGTGAAGTTTTGATATATTTATACATTGTTAAATGATTACTGTAATTAAGCTAATTAATGTATCTATCACCTCACATAGTTACCATTTTTTTCCATGATAGGAACATTTAAGATCTACTCTTAGTAAATTTCAAATATAAAATATAATATTATTAACTATAGTCATCATGCTATATATAAGATAGCCAGAATCTATTCATCCTGCACAACTGAAACTTTGTGGTATTTGAACAATATCTCCTTATCACCTCCACTCCCAAACCCTAGCAACCACCATTCTACCCTTTGCTTCTATAAATTTGACTTTTTAAGATTTCACACATGAGATCATGCAGTATTTGTCTTTCTGTGTCTTCTTCATTTAACTTAACATAATGTCCAATGTTTTCCAGGTTCATCCATATGGTCACAAATGACAGACATTTTACTTTTTTAAGGCTGAATAGTATCCCATTGTATGAATATGTACACACACACACACACACACACACACACACATACACACACACCATGTAACCCATATGTTCTTTATCAATTCATTTATACTTATGCTTATTCCATATCCTGGCTATGCTGAGTAATGCTTCAGTAAGGATGGAAGTGCAGACATCTTTTTGACATACTGATATCATGGTCTTTTTTTTAATTATTTACTTTTAATTTTACTTATTCATTCATTTATTTTAATTCGACCAGAGAGACACACAGAAACAGAGAGAGAGAGAAAGTGAGAAAGCAAGCCACCAGGTCTGGGACTCAAACCGCAGTCAGCCATGTGGGAGTGTCCAGCATCTTAACCACACCACCTGCTAGTCCCCACCATGGTCTTTGAATATATAACCACAAGTGTGATTGCTAGATCGTGTGGTAATTTCTATTCTTCAATTTTTTGAGGAATCTCCATGCCATTTTCTATAATTAGCTGTGCTAATTTACATAAACCCCACAGGGTATACAAGGATTTCTTTCTATACCTATTCTCACCAACAATTATCTGGTGTTCTTTTTCCCTGTTGATTTTTATATACATATTGATCACTTATGTGGTTTTTTTTTTTTTTTTTTTTTTTTTGGAGAAAGGTCTATTTAGGTCCTGTACCCATTTTTTAATTGGTTGATTTATTTTCATTGTTATTGTTGTTGTTTTGCTTTGCTATTAAGTAGTTTAAGTTCCTTATGTATTGACTTTGTGTTCTTTACATCAGGAAATGTGTAAGAAATGAAGAGATCACAGTAGTAACTTGAATCTGGTACAGTTTTTTGAAAGAACAAGAGTATATGAGAAAAATTAAAATACATATCCATGTAAAAAAAGCAAACAAAAATACACATGAGCAGCCAGAAATGCATACTTTCTCTCTACCAAAATAAAGCTGATTTTTTTTGTCAAGAGAGAATAAACAAATCTAAAGTGACCCCATTCTATTGTTTACAGTTTGACAAAATTTGAGGCTAAAATAAATTTCTCTGTAACTCTATCAAATGAAAAATACTTCTTCACATTTCTAGAATATGTAGCAATATTATTTATTTATTTATTTATTTTTATTTATTTATTTATTTATTTATTTATTTTGCCATAGGACACATGCACTCACTGGAGAGAGACAGAAAGAGGGAAAGTGAGAAATCACCCTCAAGGGGGGATGACTATGCCTCAATCCCTTTTCCTCCAATCTCCTCTCAGGATTTTGGGCAGGCCTGAACATGTGCCCAGAATAGTTTTCCAGCACCCACCTGCTGGATCCAAGACTCAAACTGTGTTCATCCATGTGGAAACCCACAGTCTTAACCACCATGCCACCTACTGGACCTGAAATGTAATTTTTTATTAGATATTCCAAAAGATTTTGAGGCAGGTGTTCCTCTCACAATACTTTGAGAAACATTTACCCTGAATGGGTCTTAATTAATTAAATGTTAAAGACAGAAAGCTTGTAAAAGAAATGCTTAATGAAGCTGTCCCAGACACTATTCAATGTATAACTGAGAACATCTTCCTTGTTTTATATAATTTGCTAGGGCACTGAAATATCTAGGATATTTCAAATCAATGGCTTAAACAATGAATGTCCTCATCTGAATAGAAATAAGTATAATTATTTATTTATTCTAGGTCAGGTCAGAGAATCATACATATGTGACATATGGAAAAAGTCAACCTAGATCAAACTTAATATTCAAAAAAATTGAAAAACAGAGCCTAAGAATGCTCACTTACTGCATGAACTGCACTGAATTATTGGCAAAGCCTACTAAGGGAATTCAGGTCTTGTTATGTGCTTTTTACGGAATCATATAGTATTCTTTCAAATTGTTATACATCAGAATCTGACTTGCTTAAAATGTTTGAAAGATATTTGGTATAGTGTCTTACACATTGTATTTATCTATAAGTATATGTTAAATTGAATTTCAAAAGTGCCTACAGATATCGAAAATAAAAACATAATTTCTTCCCCAGTTTCATAGACCTAGTCAACTTGGAGAACAGGCATATCCAGAAAGAAGTTTATCTGTATACAGACCAAGGACTGTTAATCTAATTTGTAATTTGTTTTAAAGTAACTAAAACCAGAAAAGAATGTTGATGAGGCTAGCAGGTGGCGTGGTAGTTAAGGTGTTGGACTCCCACATGACTGATCA
Source organism: Tupaia tana (assembly GCA_026018925.1). Lineage (NCBI taxonomy): Eukaryota > Metazoa > Chordata > Mammalia > Scandentia > Tupaiidae > Tupaia > Tupaia tana. The sequence goes on along the minus strand of JAKSZU010000009.1, from coordinate 65,852,608 downwards.
AGGTTTGAATCCCAGACTTGGCAGCTTGAAAATTACAACAGACTCATGTGCGCATGTACCCAAATCCCATAAGGAGAATGGAGAAAAAGATTATGGCATGACCATCCCCCAGGGCGTGATTTCTCACTTTCCCTCCTGCTATCTCTCTCTTCGTCTTTCTCCAGGGAGCTCACTTGTCCTATGGCACAAACCTCCAAAACAAAATAATTTTTAAAAAGTGTTGGAAAGTGAATTTTGAGCTTTATTTTCCCCCTAAAATCAATAATCAACTCAACTTTATTTTGCTACCAAGAATATGTTTATTAAAATTGTAATTCTTCATGGGATGAACAGCTGGTGAGGTGGTTAAGGAGCTGGCCTTCCATATGGGTAACCATGGTTCTAGTCCCAGACCTGGCAGCTTGTTTTCTCACTTTCTCTCTCTCTTTCTCTCTGGTGAACACACATACCCTATAGCAAATTTAAAAATAATAATAATAAAATACAATCAAATTACAACAATTCTAAAAAATTTTTAATTAGTTGTAAGACATTGCCAAATAGTGCAAGATTGGACATTAGTAATTGCTGAAATAAAATTTATTAATAATAAATAAAGCAAGTTCTCTCTGATAAGAAAGATCTAAATGATAGCATAATTTCATGTACTCATGCTCCCTTCTTTTCTTAGTTTTAAAAAACTTGCCCTAGGAAGCATGGAAGCAATGATGTAAAGCTACACATGACTGACACAGCACAGCACTGTCAGAAATTTTTGAGATCCAGTTACAGCCAAGGTCCAAGACAGTTGAATTGATGTCATCTAAAGACATTATTACATCCAAATTGAAATGGAAACCAAATACAGAAGGGCTGATGATGCCTAAAATCTCAATGGCTGTGATATTAAAGAATATTCTCCACCCTATTTCCTATATAAATTGAGGTGATAGACATGTGTTCGGTATCCAAATCTCAAAGATATATATCTCAATGAAAAATAAGATAGGTCTGGGCATAGTATCTAGTCATTCTTAATTTGCTTATTTTAAAAAAAATAATTATTTATTTAATTTTATTTATTGTTTTCATTATTTTTTTTATTTGACCAGAAAGAGAAAGGGAAAGTGAAAAAAGAAGCCATACCAAGTCACCAGGACTGGGACTTGAACCATGGTCAACCATGTGGAAGTCCAGTAGCCTAACCACCATGTCACATGCTAGCCCCAATTCATTCAGTCTTTTAGCATATATTTTTTTTTCTTTTTAGAATTATTTATTTAATTTCATTTCTTTTTATAATTTTCTAATGCAACCAGAGAGAGACAGAGAGAGAGAGAGAGAGAGAGAAAGGGAAAGTGGAAAGCAAGCTGCCAGGTTCAGGATTTGAACCACAGTCGGCCATGTGGGAGTCCAGAACCTTAACCACCATACCACCTGCCAGCCCCAGTATATATTTCTTTACTACTGCCAACTGTAGGTAAGAAGCTATGGAAATAAGAATATGTTGTCGAATAAGACAGAAATTTCCTTACCTACAAAATGCAGTCTAATGTAGAGTGATGAAACCCAAACCAATCAACCAAAAATACAAAGCAAGGTACTACTCTTAATACTTTTAGAGATTGCTAAACACTATGAAAGAAGTAGGGAAGATAATGGAAAGAAATCACTTTGTGGGCCAGCCAGTAGCATTGTGGTAAAGGTGGTTGGATCCCACATGGCTGACTGTGAGACTAAAGTCCTGGACCCAGTGTCTTGAAAAGCATGCCAGGAGCATGTGCTAGCATGCCCAAGTCCCAAGGAGAGAATGGAAGAGGAAGAAGGGATTATGGCATGGCCACCCCCTGAGTGTGATTTTTCACTTTCTCTCTCTCTCTCTTTCTCTCTATCTCTCCAGCCAGTACACATACCCTCCAAAAAAAAAAAAAAAAAAAAAAAAAAAAAAAAAAAAGTCACTTTAAGTTAAATAACTGGATAACTGGAAGAAAAAAAAATAAAAACTCTGAGAAGATCATGCCTATTTAATATAAAAAGGATAAAGTTATATCTAGGCAGTAGAAAGAGCAAATGCAAAATCATTAAAGAGGGAACTAGCTTGACATGTTCCAAGGACAAAAGAAAAGTCAGTTCAGTGTAGCCAGACAGAGACTTGCAGTAAAGAGAAAGGAGAGCCTATTTTCTATCACAACCCTGCTGTGAATCCAAGTGATGAGCTGAGATAGTAATCCGAAAGCACTCTTAATTTCAAGCACGTAAGAGACTCAAAGTAGAAATGCACAGTGAAGGTCAATGAGTGCTAAGACTTGAAGAAAGAATAATTACGAGAATGGCAAATCAGAAAGTATGTTGTTTGTTTTTAATTTCTTGTGATTGTGGATCTGTGATTATAAATTTTATAAGGTTAGACTTAGGAAATGTTATAGAACAGAATACACATAACGTCATCTATCAAGCCTTTGCTATATGTCAAACATTTTGGTGGAAGTCACATATATGATATTGCATTTAAGAATGACAATAGACTTAGAAGGAAGATCTTTGACAGGTAAAAAACATGGATCACAGCAATTATTATCCTTAAACCGTAAAGATGTGGACTTCGTTGAATCAAAATTAAAATGGTGGTTAAGGGCGTGGACCCCACATGGCCGACTGTATAGTTAAAGTTTCAAACCCAGTGGCTCGAAAAAACATGCATGCAGGTGTGTGCCCAAAATCCTGAAAGGAGGAAGAAATAGAGCAGAGGGGATTGCTGCGTGACCATTGCTCAAAGGGAGTGCTTTCTTCCTCTCCCCCTTCTCTGTCTCTTTCTGGTGAGCACATGTGCCCTCTGGCAAATGTTTTTAAAAATGCATGTTTGGGAACCAGCAGTTAGCGTAATGGCTATGTCGCTGGACTCCCACGTAGTCGACCGCGGTTCGCGTCTCGGACCCGGTGGCTTACAACTCACGCCGGGCGCGTGTGCGTGCGTGCCCAAGATCCCGAGAGGAGAATCGAGGAGAAGGGATTGCGGCGTGACCATCCCCCCTGGGGGGTGATTTCTCGCTTTCTGTCTCTCTGTTTCTCTCTGTCTGTCTGGCGAGCGCACGCGCCCTATAGCAAAACACCTCTCCAAAAAAAAAAAAAAATGCATGTTTAACTGACCTCAAAGTCTTTATTTTATTTTATTTTGTTTTGCTTTGCCTTTTCCCATGATTCTGTTCTATTTTAGTGTCTCAGATACTTCCAAGGCCCTAACATCAAAGATTTACGTATACTTTCTTTTCAGTCAATAATTGAAAAATGTGAGTAGTCACTTACTTCACTGCCTTGCTTAAAATAGAATAAAAATCTTATCTTATATACAAATAATTTAAATATATTTGAAATAACTCGTTGGGGCCAGCTCTGAGACTCAGCAGTAATACAGTGCTCCAGTGTAGCAGAATCCCACATGGCATCTGCAGTTTGAATCCTTCGCCAGTCGGCCTAAAACACAGCAGGCATGCATGTGAATGTTCAAGGTCCAATGGGCTGGAGGACCAGAGGAAAGTGATCACACGGTGGCCAGACCCTGGGAAAGGTGTTGATCTCTCTTTCTTTCCCTCTCTCTCTCTCCTTCTCTTCCTTTCTCTCTCCCTCATGCACATGCATGTCCTATATCATGAATAAAAAGACAAATAAATAACTAAATTGTAATATGGAGTATTTTAGAAATAAGACGAATATGAGCTTCTGAGGGACTTTTAATTTCTGCTTCAACATGTAAAATTTGGAGTTTGTCACTTCAGTCCTTATGAGAGAAAGCTAAATAAACTGAAAATCAACCACTTTTCTTGGATTCATCATAGAACTGAGGTCCCGGGACCAGCTACCAATCTGAAATCTAGAGACACGTGATCTCAGAGAGACACAGCTTAGATATTCCTCCTAGAGACAAAAGCTGCTGGAGGTACAAACTGTGAAGGACACTAACCTGGTCATATTAATGAACTGCTGAAGGTTAAATATGGACTAGAATAAGATTTAGAATCTCTTAGGGCCCACAATGTTAAGGTTCTTCACACTTTCTTGGCCTTTACATACTAGAAGTTCAAGCTAAGGAGATCTGAGAAACATCCCCTCACAGCTTTAGCAGAAGAGAAGCATCATCTTCTTGCAATAAGGCCAGAGCCTACTCTCCAGGAAAAACAAACAAACAAACAAGCAAAAACAACAAATTGCTAGGACCTTATCCCAGCTGTAGAAAGCATTTTGTCTTTACTTCAGGTCTGTCCACATTTAGCTCTTATCTCACATAAGGGTAAAATTATAGTTGAAAGTGGTCAGATCTTCCAGAAAATAAACTCAGCAGACTGCATCCAGAGAAAAAAGTAGGGAGAAGACAGAACAGAAAGAACATTAAAGAAGTTAGAATGCAGGAGAAACACTTCTGAAGGTGAAGTCCTGAGACAGAGGCCCACTAAGGACTAAGCTTTAATAAGTAATTATTTAACAATATACTTACCCATAACTTACCACCACACAAAACGTTCCAGTATAGTAACAGTGAATTGAAGTTGAAAGCACTGCATAGTACAAGCTTTCTCTGAGGAATACTTAAGGAATTAAAGATAATAGTGGAGTCTTAAAAACAAGGGTATCAGGGGAATTTGAAGCCTTTAACACCTACAGACACAGTAAACCATTTCTTTCTTTCATCTTCTTTTTTTTTTTTTTTTTTTAATTTCCAGGGAGTGTGTGCTCTTGCCACAGAGAGACAGAGACACAGAAAGAGAGAGAGAGAGAAGACTTCCAAATGGGATGTGATCACATTGTAATCCCTTCTTCGTTTATCCATCCTGTCAGGTTCTGAGCTTGTTTGTACACATCCCTTCCATGTTTTATAAACCATCAGAGCTGGGATTAGAAATGCAGTCAGCCATGTGGGATATGGCTCCCTTAACCACTAGGCTATGCAGTTGCTCCTATGGCAAACAATTTCTACAAACCTACTTACCTTACCTCTTATTACTTGATACAGTGTAAAAAAATGATAACGCAGGACAAAAGTCAGGGAAAATAGTCTCAAGAATCAAAGCAAGCATCATAACTAGACTCAGATAGGATATAGACTTTGGAGTTGTGAAAGAAAGATTATAAAATAATGGTAACTAGTAAGTTACAGATACTGAAGTAAAAAAGGCAACTAATATAGTAGAACAGAAAGTAATGGAGACACCAAGAAAAAAAGCAAAAGTAAAAGCAAAAAAACAAAACAAAACAAAACAACAGCTTTTTCATATGGATCCTGAACTTCAGCTGTGAAATACTGCTTTCAGGGACTTAAAATGAGGATTTTCTGCTGAGACTTCCCCCTCCATACTCATTTCTAGTAGATAGTGCTTCTTGTCTCCTTTTCTCCATTTCTCTCTCTGTCTCTCTCTGCCTATCTCTGTCTCACCGTGTCTCTTAATTTTTTTTATTTTATTTTTTTTTTTAAGGTAAAGTATTCTCTGGGATCTCAGTCCCCTTCTTTATTGTGCTAATTGCACCTTTCCCGATTCTATTTAGGAAAGGCACAAATCCAGGCCCATCTTCACATGGATCCTGAACTTTAGCTGTGAGATATTGCCATCTTATAGTACATTTGTTCTACTCAGAATTTCATGCCTAAAGTCAGACATATATTCATAGATATGTATATATCAGCTGAGCTTGCTATTGAAAGAATTTAAGATTATTTAAGAAATTGTGTGAATCAACAAAATGTGGGGGGAAAAAGGAATGGAAAACAACTGTAGACACCTGAGATAGTGTGGGAGGAGGGTGGGAAACGGCAGAGGGTGAGAAATAGGGGGAAAATATATATACATATATATATATATATATATATATATATATATATATATATATATGTATATATATATATGTATATGTATATATATATGGAACTAGGAATGGAAAATTATTGACGATAATATATATGATTAAGCCACTATACAGTATATTCTGGATGGGAAATCACATTTTGTATGCTGTGACAATGCTCAGTGAATGAATGTAAATTAATTAATTAAAAACAAAACAATTTAAAAAAAGAATAAATAAATAAAATTAAATGATTCTTTAAAATAAAAAGAAAGAAAAGGAAAAAAGGACACTGTATCAGAAAAGAAGACCCTAGACAAGACCTTACATCAGTACATGAACAAGGAAAGAATCAGCAAGCTTAACGAGAGACTAATGAAAAATTTCCAAATTAGAGTTAAAAAAAAAAGAACAGAAGAAAGTCAGACAACCTGTGCAACAATTTCAAAAGGTATAATATACGCTCAATAAGAATAACGAAAAGAAAAAGAGAACAGAACAAAATATTTGCAGAGATAATGTCTGATAACTTTCAAAATAAATGACAACAGCAAACCACATTTTCAAAAAGTACAAAAGACATCAAGTAAGTAAGTAAAAGAAAGGTCACAGGCATACCTTGCTCAAAGTACATAAAAATGAAGAAAATGAGGGACCCTCAGGTGGTGTGGTGGTTAAAGGAACTGGATTCCCACATGGCTCACCAAGGTTGGAGTTTCAGACTGGTGACTTTCTTTTTTTTTTTTTTTTTTTTTTTTTTGAGAGGTTTTTGCTACAGGGCGTGTGCACTCGCCAGACAGACAGAGAGAGACAGTGAGACAGAAAGCGAGAAATCACTCCCCAGGGGGGAAGGCCATGCTGCAATCCTTTCCCCTCCATTCTCCTCTCGGGATCTTGGGCAAGTAAGCACACACGCCTGACATGAGTTTAAGCCACCGGGTCCAGGACTCGAATCGCGGTCGACTACGTGGGAGGCCAGCAACATAGCCATTACGCTAACTGCTGGTCCCAATTGTGGCTTACTTTCTCACTTTGCCTCTCTCTCTCTCTCTCTCTCTATCTATCTCTGTCTCTCTCTGATCAAACTGGAAAATAATAATAATAAATAAATAAAGTTAAATAAAATAATTCTTTAAAAAATGTAGAAAAAGTCTTGAAAGAATCCAGAAAAAAAAATGTAGACCTTCCCATAGAGAAATAAGGATAAGAATTACAGTGATTTCTCATCAGAAACAGTATAAACATCAAGACAGTGGAATAAAATATTAAAGTGATTGGAAAAAAAACAAAGCAACCTAAAACTCTATAGCCAGTGAAATTAACCTTCTAAAGTAAAGGATAAATAGAAGGTTTCACAGACAAACAAAGCCTTAGAAAATTCATCATCAGCAGATGTGTCCTGCAAGAAATGTTACAAGACGTCCTTCACTCAGAAGGAAAAATAATATAATAGGTCAGAAACTTAGATCTAAATAAAGAAAGAGTATCAGGAATGGTCATCAAAGGTAAAATAAAATAATTGTCCTTATTCTTAAATGGTCTAAAAGAAAATCATTTTTTTAAGGTAATAGAGACGGCAATGTCTTCAGTTTACTAGAGCATTTCAATAAGTGAAAAGACTGATAGAAATATAGGCACAGAAAAGAGAAATCAGGGATACTATTATAAGGTCCCTGTTCTACATGTGAAGTAGTATAGTTTTATTTAAAGGTATAATTAGATGACTTAATGTATGTAGCTGTGTGTGTATATATGTGTGTATAAGGGGATTTCAAGAAGTTTGTGTAAAAATAGAATTAAAGTGCAAGTTTATTTTGGTAAAAAAAAGACTTTGAAATCCATGCATAGTTTTTGTTGTTGTTGTTTGTTTTTTTTTTTTTTTTTTTTTTTTTGAGAGAGGTTTTTGCTATATGGCGCGTGCGCTCACCAGAAAGACAGAGAGAGACAGAGAGATAGAAAGCGAGAAATCACCCCCCAGGGGGGATGGCCACGCCTCAATCCCTTCTCCTCCATTCTCCTCTTGGGATCTTGGGCATGCACGCACACGCTCCTGGCGTGAGTTTAAGCCGCCAGGTCCGGGACTTGAACCACGGTCGACTACATGGGAGTCCAGCAACATAGCCATTACGCTAACTGCTGGTCCCCCATGCATAGTTTTTTAAATACATATTTTATACGAACTTTTTGAAGAACCTTCGTATGTATGTGTATGTGTGTGTGTGTGTGTGTGTGTGTCTATGTACATATATATGTATTACATACTCCAGGGCAAACATTATATTTTGAGGAATTATAATAGATATACTAAGAAATTAAATAAAATTAACTAATAAAAAACTCAGATAAGACCAGAAAATATCTGAATAGGGGAAAAATGACAATCAGCAAATGCAGTGAATATAAAACATACAGAAACATGGTAGATATTAATTCAACTGTATTTTATAACTATATTTAGGCCTGGAGTAATCACAGGCCTAAATAATCTAAAAGATTAAAATAAACTCATTAAAATACAGAGATTGTTGAGTGGAAAAAAATTCCAACTATATGGTGCTATTTAAAAACAAATGAACATAAATCACTCTACGCTGAAAGACCTATATATGTTAAAAGTGATGGGAAAAGTCATACTATGGTAAACCAAAAGAAAGCATCAATAATATCTATATTAACTTTAAATAAAACCAGTTTCAGAGCAAACAAAATACTCAGTGATAAAAATAGCAATGCATAATAATAAAGAAGTTATTTCTCTAAGAAAAATGTCACAGCCCTAAATATGCATTCACAAAACAACAGAGCATTGGAATACATGATGAAAAAAATTATAGACTTGAAAGGAGAAATAAACAAATCTACTATTATAGCTGGAATTTCAACAGCTCCCTTTTTAGAAAAGATAGATCAAGTAGACATAATATTAATAAATTGATGAAATAATCGATATGTTGACCTAACAGTACCATCAACTAAATAAAATTGACGTTTGTAGAATATAGCATCTGGAATGGTTAATTTTATGTGTCAACTCACCTAGATATTTTGTCAAACAACAGTCAGATTTTGCTGTGAAGGTATTTTTTAGATGTTATTAGCATTTAAATTGAACCTCAAGTAAAGCATATTACCTTTCATAATGTGTATGTGCCTCATCTCTTCAGTTGAAGGACTTAAAAGACAGGTCCTTCAAGGAGGGAAAAGTTTTGCCCTCAGACTGCCTTTGGACCCAAGACCATAGACACTTGTGCCAGGATTTTCAGCCTGCTGACCAGCATTGCAGTTTTACAACTTGACAGCCTCCATAATAACATAAACTAATCCTTAATTTTTTTAAGTTTACTAATTTACTCAATTAGTGAGAAAAACAGAGGGACAGAGACAGAGATACAACACCGCTCACAAGGTCCTGATGTCACAATTCAACCCCAGACTCAGCCCAGATCAACAGCGCACATGAGACCTCAGAGAGGTCTCTGGACATGAACTGACCACCTTCCTTTATGGGCCCGTCTCTGAGAGTGTTGCATTTTACTGCTGTGCCACCATCCAGCCCCACTGCGTGTGTGCACATGTGCAGACATCTCTTGATACTGTTTCTCTAAAGAATCCTGATATAACACATTGTTTTCAAGTTTACAGAATACACATTTGTTTGCAAGTTTGTGTGGACTATTTACCGAGAGACTGCAGTTTGGAATATAAATCACACCTTCAAAAATGTAAAATAGGGGCCAACAGATGACTTAACGGTTACATCACTGAACTCCCATATGACAGACCATGGTTCAAATCCTGGACCCAGTGGCTTAAAAATCACACTGGGTACATGTGCATGCATGACCAAGATCCCGAGAGGAGAATGGAGGAAAAGGGATTCCAGCATAGCTATTCCCTATGGGGGATGATTTCTCAGTTTCCGTCTCACTGTCTCTGTCTCTATGTCTCTCCAGTGAGCACATGCACCCTAAGGCAAAAGTCTCTTAAAAAACTAAAATAGTTGGACCAGCAGGTGGTATGGAGGTTAAGGTGCTGAATGCCACATGGCCTCTGCCATTCATGTTCAGGACCCTGCAGCTTGAAAATTAGGATGGGCACATGTGTATGTGGTGCATGCCTAAAATCCTGAGAGAAGAATGGAGAAGGGATTGTGACAAGGCCATGTCCCGGGGAAGTGATTTATCACTTTTCCTCTCTCTTTTTCTATCTGGCAAGTACATGTACCCTATAGCAAAAACTAAATAAAGTAAAACAACTTACAATAAAATAATAGAAATTGTACAAAGTATGATTTCAGACTATGATAAAATTAATCTAGAAATAAATGACAATAAGATACCTGTAAATTCCCCAAATGTTTGGAAATGAAAGAACACACTTTATAATAACAAAATCACATAACAAATCTGAAGAATCACTCAATAATATTTTGAACTTAATTACAATGTAATTTCAACTCACAAAAATTTGTGAAGTGCAGTGAAAGCAGTGCTTAGAAGGAAACATACCATCAAATGCATGCATTAGAAAGGAAGAAAGATTGGGGCCAGTAGGTAGCATGGTGTTAACCACGTGGCTCTGGACTCCCACATGGCCAACCATGGTTTGAGTCCAAGACCCAATGACTTGAAACTCAAGCCAGGTATATGTGTGTGTGTCCCCAAAATCCTGAGAGGAAAATGGAGGAGAAGGTATTGTAGCGTGGCCATAACCTCTAGGGGATGAGTTCTCTCTGTTTGTCTGTCTCTCTCTATATGTATAGCGAGTGTATGCACCCAAGAGCAAAAATCTCTCAAAAAAAAAAAAAGAAAGAAAGATTGAAAATTAGTAATCTGAACTTTCAACATAGAAAACTAGAGAAGGGAAGCTTAAATTGTTTAATGCAAGCAGAGAAAAAGAATAGTAAAATCAAAACAGAAATAAGTAAAATCAAAAACAGCTAAACAATGGAGAAAATTATCAACACTGAAACCTGATTCGTTGAAAAGATCAGTAATTTGATAACAGATGAAATAGATCAATTCTTTGAAAGAACACAAATTACCAAAACTCAAACAAAGAAGACTAGATAATATAAATAAACCTATATTTAGTAAATAAATTGAATGAATCCTTAATAATCTTCCAAAAAGGAAATCATCTTACTCACGTGGTTTCACTGGTAAATTCTACCAACTATTTCAGAAAGAAATATTAAGGATTTTTCATAAAATCTTCCAGGAAAGAGAAATAGAAAGAAAACCTCCTAATTCATTCTGTAATATCAGTGTAGGAAAGTTTAAACTGAAAATTTCATTTAGTCTGCTGAAATAAGCTGACAAGATACAGATTAACAGGAGCAAATGCATACAAATATATTAATATGCAACCATGTATGCAGGTCACACAAAATATCAGACTCAAAGAGGGCCAACGATTGAATCTTAAGTACCTTCTTAGAGGAAAAGAAAGTGAAGGGTATAGGCAACTTTAAGGGTAGTAAATGATTTTAGAGGAAATGAATGGGTTAGATGAACAAATAGCCTGGGACAAAGTACCTCTGGGCTCTAGATGAGGTGACAGCAAGTTATGTGAAGATGAGAGGTCAAATTGCACGGTGAACAAAGGTCTTATGATGATAAGTCTAAAATATAATAAAAGTTTTGAGTTTTATTTTTATCTGAGCAGTCTCTAAAAGAATAGGTGAGGTGGCATGGTGGTTAAAGGTGCTGGATTCTCCATGGCTGAAAACGGTTCAAGTCCCAGACCTGGTGGCTTGCTTTCTCACTTTTCCTTTCTCTCTCTCTCTCTCTGTCTCTGTTTGGTCAAATTTAATAATAATAATAATAATAATAATAACAAATGGAATAAAATAAAAAATTAAAAGAATAGGTGATATTCGGTCTCGGTAGGGCAATGACTTTTTTTTTTTTTTAGTTTGCTACAGGGTACATGCACTCACTAGAGAGAAAAAAAGAGAGAGAGAAGGAGGGAAACTGAGAAATCATCACCTGGGGGGATGGCCATGTTGCAACCCCTTCATCTTCATTCTCTGCTCCAGATGTTGAGCCCTTGTGATTTTCATGCCGCTAGGTCCAAAACTCTAACTGTGCTGTCTGTTATATGGGATGGAGCCATCTTATCTCCATGCCTCTTACTCTGGTGATGACTTCTAATCTATATGGTTATTAAGCCACCGGGTCCGGGACGCGAACCACGGTCAACTACATGGGAGTCCAGTGACACAGTCATTATGCTAACTGCTGGTCCCTAGTTCTTATTATTCAGCTTGTTAAAGCACTATATTTTGGGGTACTGTTTTCTAAGCTACCAGTATTATCTTAATATCATAACCAGAGAAGACATAACAAAGGGGAAAACTAGAGATCAATACCTCTCATAATCATAGCTGCAAAACTCCTCACCAATCATTAGCCAGTCAAATTCAACGTATTTATGGACTAACAGATGGCATCATGGTTATGTCACTGGACTCCCATGTAGTCAATGGCAGTTCAATCCTGGACCCAGTGACTTAAACTTACACTGGGCACATGCATGTACATCCCCAAAATCCTGAGAGGAGAATGGAGGAGAAGGGACTGCAGCATGGCCATCTCCCCTGGAGAGTGATTTCTCCCTCTGTCTCTGTCTCTCTCAGTCTTTCTGGAGAGCACACTCATCCTATAGCAAAAATCTCTCTATTCATATTAAAGAAAGCTCAATGTATTTTGAAAAATACACCATGACCAAGTGGAATTTACTCTAGATATGCATATCTGGATCAACATTTAAAAATCAATTAGTATAATCCACCATATCAACAGAATAAGAGAAAAATCATGCCATAAGTCTATGTCATTAGATGAAAAAAAAAAAAAAAAAAAAAAAAAAAAAAAAAAAAACTTCAGCAAAGTAGGACTGGTGAGAATACTTTCGTTAAGAACAGTTTCAAAAAACTACAACCTATGTCACACTTAAGATCATGCTTTCCCTCCAAGATCAGGAACTAGTTAAAGATGTTCTCACACATCATTTCTTTGCAATATTGTACTGAAATACCTAGCTTGCACAGCAAGACAAGAAAAATATGAAAGGTTTATAGATTGTCCGGAAAGAAAAAACAGTGTTTGTTCATAGATAACATGTCTTTGTCTATGTAGGAAATCCTAACAAATGGACAAAAATCCCAATGAGTTAATGAAACTCCTGAAACTAGTATGAAATATAACAAGGTTGCAGAATATAATAATAATGTGTAGAAATCAATTGATATCCTATATACTAGCAATGAGTAATTAAAATTAAATATCTAATTAAATATATACCATTACTATAGCACTCCCAAAATAAAAGATATAAATCTATCAAAATGGGGACAGAATCTATGTAATTTCAGAACTGCTAAGAAAGAAATCCAAGAACTAAATAAATAGAAATACATAAATAAATTAATAGAAGGATGAGTGGGTGGCTGGATGGAGAATTTTTTTTTTTTGAGAGTTTTTTACTATAGGGCATGTGCACTTGCCAGAAAGACAGAGACAGACAGAGAGACAGAAAGCGAGAAATCACCTCTCCGGGGAGATGGCCACGCTGCAACCCCTTCTTCTCCATTTTCCTCTCGGGATCTTGGGCACACATGCACACATGCCTGGCATGAGTTTAAGCCACCAGGTTTAGAACTTGAACTGCAGTGGATTACATGGGAGTCCAGTGGCATAGCCATTACACCATCTCCTGGTCCCAGAGAATTAGTATTTTTGTAATTTAACTTTATTTATTTACTTATTTTAATTTGATCAGAGAGGGACAGAGTGAGAGAGAGAGAGTGAGAGAGAGAGTGAGAAAGCAAGCAAGCCGCCAGGTCCGGGACTCAAACTATGTCTGGTGGGAATCCAGTACCCTTAACCACCATAACACCTGCTGGCCCCATGGATGAAGAATTATTCTGTGTTCATGGATTAGAAGACTCAATATGATTAAGATGTTAATTCTTGAGCTACACATTTAATATACTACCAATCAAAATCCAGAAAGTTATTTGAACATCTTTTAAAAATGATTTTAAATTTTATATGAAAGGCCAAAGACATAATAGACATTACTACTAAAGACGAAAAAATTCGAGGTTACACACTACACTATTTCAAGACTTACTCTAAAGCAACAGTAATCAAGACAACATAGTGTTGGCAAAGAGAAACACAGTAGATCTATGTAATAATATATAGAGTCCAGAAACTAACCACCTAAATATATTCAATCAACTTTCAACAAAAGAGCAAAATCAGTTCAATGGAGAAAGGATAGTATTTCCTACAAATGGTGCTGAAATATTTGATCCTCCATGTACGAAAAAAATGAACCTAAAAACAGATTTTTCATGTTTCACACACACAAACACACTCAAAATGAATTATATATTTAAATATGAAATATAGAACTATAAAACTTCTAGAAGATAACATAGCACAAAATTCAGGCGACTTTTGAAAGGGCGAAATGTTCCCCCAAGTGCCTTAGGGATGACAAGGGGTTAACGCAGTGTCTCACTGGCATTTTAGATATTTTAATTGGATAGGCCCATCTAAAACTCCCAGGTGCTTCTCACATTCTTTCTCCTTCTCCCTTTTCCTTCCCAAGTTAGTTGGTCCTTTCTTGACTTCATTACAGATGGCTGACCTTGTATTTTTCTAAGTTCTTGCCTCCAGACATGAAAATTGTAACGTCAACAGTTGGCACCCAAATTAAAAATAGAATACATGTCAGACTACTAGCAGTCACATATGACATCCAGAGATAATAACAGAATAGCCCAATGACCAACAGATAGATCACCCTAATTACCCAATTATTGTCCCTGCTTCCCTTAAGTCCCAATAAAAGTTCCTTGCCCCTTCCCTTCAGGTTGATGCAACTCTCAGCATCTGGCCCTTTTCTGCTCTCAGAAAGTGAATAAATTCTTTTCTGTAGCTTTTTCTTTGAGTTTGTGAATTCTTTCACAGCCCATGACCAAGTCACCCTGACAACTTTGTGTTTGGCAACAAATTTTTAGATATAGTTTAAGTGTACACAGATAATTGAAAGAAATCATTCTAAAAAGGCAAAATACTATGTAATTGAAAAATCTTCACATTTCAGAAAAGGTAAAACTAGACAGCAAAGTGAACAAAGTGCCAGAGTTGTTGCAAAGAAATTGAATTGGGTAGCGTGAATAGGTAGGATTTTTAGGGCAGTGAAACTGTCACTATGAAACTATTATGATGGATACATCATTTTATATATTTGCCAAAACCCATAGACTGCATAACACCAAGAGTGAACTCAATTAAGAATTATGGACTTCAGCTAACAATGTATTAATATTGACTCATCAGTCACAGTAAATGTACAACTCAAATGCGGGGTCTTAAGATGGAAATTGGGAAAGGGAAGAAAGCTCCTCTGAAAATTCTACTTTCTGCTCAAGTTTTCTATAAGACTCAGTTGTTCAAAAAAATAATCTATTAATCAAAAAAAGAAAGAAATGAAATCAACAAAATGTAAATAAATCTTAATGTTAAATTTTTAATAAGCTAGACAAGAGGAGGCTACCTGCTATATGATTGTAATTCAGTGATATTCTAGCAAAAGCAAATCTACAGAGATAGTGCAAAGATCTATGGTGGAAAGGGATGTGCGGCCAGGAGGAGAAAGTAATAGATTTAATAATGTTATTGATCTATTGCACATTATGCTTCTCTGTTCTCCTATTGATGGATACTTGTGTTGTTTTCAGGTTTCTTCTATTAAGAATAAGTATTACTTGGGGACCAACAGATACTATAATGGTTATGTTGCTGGAGTCCCACATAGATGACTGCAGAACGAGTCCGAGACTTGATGGCTTAAAACTCAAGCAGGGTATGTGTGCGTGTGCGCTCAAAATCCTAAGAGGAAAATGGAAGAGAAGGGATTGCAGCAAGGCCATCCCTCTGGGGGATGATTACTCACCTTCTGTCTCTCGGGTGAGTGCCTTATAGCAAAAATCTCTCAAAAAATAAATAAAAAGAATAAGTATTACTTAGTTCTCAAAGTGTGTGCTAAATTTATTAAGCCTTAGCATAGCATTTTACCCTCCCACTAACAATTCGTTAGGTTCACACTCAAACAGCAGTTGGTATTAGTCTTTATCATGTTAGCCATGCTAGTGGATGTACCACACTGTATATATTTAATTGAAAATAGTCTTCAAGAAGGCCTGTTCCCTTTGCCTCTCCTGGGTTGGGAGGGGGAGAGGGAATTATTAACAAGATAAAGGGATAGGAGGGGCCAGAAAGCACAGAAAATGCTTCACCTTAAAAAATTCTAAAAAGCAAAAATGTAAAAAAAGAGAGAGAAGACAGAGACAGAGACAGAGGTAGAGAGAGACAAAGACAGGTATAGAGACAGGAGGCCTGAAAGGGGTCTCCCTACCACGCGAGTTTTGTGTGCTGGAGGCCGAATTATCAATGGGAAATCTTGATTTCTGTTTCCCCAAAATGTTGGTCCCCAAGTAATACTTATTCTTAATAGAAGAAACCTGAAAACAACACAAGTATCCATCAATAGGAGAACAGAGAAGCATAATGTGCAATAGATCAATAACATTATTAAATCTATTACTTTCTCCTCCTGTCCGCACATCCCTTTCCACCATAGATCTTTGCACTATCTCTGTGGGTGTATTAGAGAGAGACTTTTGCTATAGGGAATATGCACTCATTGGAGAGACAGAGACAGAAAGCAAGAAATCTCTCCCCCAGAGAAAAAATGGCTAGTTCGCAGGTCAATAGGTTCATGTACCTACTATTTGAACAGAACACTAACCTGTTTCTAGGCTTTAAGTTTCAAGGAAATATCGTTACCAGTTCAAAACTGCTTTTCTTGAAATCACCACCTGAACTTGCTATTGAAAATAGTTAGATTACTTATGATATTGTGTGATCAACAAAATGCTGTGGAAAAAGGAATGGAAGACAACTGTATATAGCAGAGATAGTGTAATAAGAGAGTGGGAAAGGGCAGAGGGTCAAACATGGGGTAAAAAACATATATATACATATACATATATATGAAAGTAAATATGGAATATTATTGATGATAGCATGCATGATTAAACCACTATGCAGTTTATTCTAGATGGGAAACCACATTTAGTATGTTGTGATGATGCTCAGAGAATGAATGATAAGTAATAAAAAAAAAAGTTTCAGGAGGAAAAAAAAAAGTAAAACTGTTCTTATCGAAATTTTAAAAAATGCATATTTGATGACTACAGTAAGCTATATAGCCCCAGCTAGGTACTACTTTATAGTATGTTTATTCTACTCACTGAGGTTTATGCCTAAAGTCAGACTTGAGTTCATGTATAGGTATATATCAGCTGCGCTTGCTATTGGAAATATTTAGAATAATTAAGTTCATTAGTAAGTCAATTAAATGGGGGAGAAAGGCATAGAAAGCAACCATGGATACCAGAGACAATGTGGGAGGAGGGTGGGACATGGCAGAGGGTGAGGGATAGGGAATCAAGGATGGCAAAAAAAAAAAAAAGTATACAAGACATAAGAATTGGAAAATTATTTGCTGATAACATGTATGTTGATGTGCTTGATTGAGCCAATATGCAGTGTATTTTGGATGGAAAATTCATTTGTATACTGTAATGATGTATAGTGAATTAATGCAAAAAATAAATAAATTTAAAGAAAAAAGTAAAAATAAATAAAAAATTAAAAAAGAAAGAAAATAGTCTTTCTGAGAGCTTTTTCATGTTAATGGTAAAATATCTGTTTCAACATTTTTCCTATTTGTTTTTTCTTTCTTTTTTTTGGAGAGGTTTTTGCTATAGGGCGCATGCGCTCGCCAGACAGACAGAGACAGAGAGACAGAAAGCGAGAAATCACCCCCCAGGGGGGATGGCCACGCCGCAATCCCTTCTCCTCCATTCTCCTCTTGGGATCTTGGGCACGCACGCACATGCGCCTGGCGTGAGTTCAAGCCACCGGGTCCGGGACGCGAACCATGGTCGACTACATGGGAGTCCAGCGACATAGCCATTACGCTAGCTGCTGGTCCCCTATTTTTTTTTTAATTGGCAGAGGAAGCATGTGATCAGCAGAGGAAAGAACATGGTCACACCGCAATCCCTTCTCCTCCATTCCTCCCTGCTGTCAAGATTTGGGGCACATACTCACACATGTGTTTTTCAAGCTGTCAGGACAAGGATTCAAGCCACAGCCTGTCACTCATGTGGAATTTGGTTCCCATAATGACTAGTCTACAGGCTGGCCCTATTTTTCCTACTTTAAAAAAATCATCTTGTTTGTTGATTTTAAGTAGATTTTTACTATATATATATGAGTGTGTGTGGGTGTGGGTGGGTGGGTGTATTAGAGAGAGACTTTTGCTATAGGGAATATGCACTCATTGGAGAGACAGAGACAGAAAGCAAGAAATCTCTCCCCCAGGTGTACACTAATATTTTAATGTATGATTGATAACAGCACTTTGATTTTCTTAATTTTTTTTAGTTATTTTCTTTTAGTCTTGGCTTGCTTACCAATTTTCTTAACAGGGCCTTTTGTTAAGTTTTAAATTCGGGTGAAGACTAGTTTTACAATATTTTGTCTTATGAGTATTTCTTTTATTTTTTTGGAGAGGTTTTTGCTATAGGGCACATGCACTCGCCAGACAGACAGAGACATAGAGACAGAAAGCAAGAAATCACCCCCCAGGGGGGATGGCCATGCCGCAATCCCTTCTCCTCCATTCTCCTCTCGGGATCTTGGACATGCACGCACACTTGCCCGGCGTGAGTTTCAAGCCACCAGGTCTGGGACGTGAACCGCGGTCGACTACGTGGGAGTCCAGCGACACAGCCATTACGCTAACTGCTGGTCCCTAGATTTTTTTTTAAGGTATGTCATTGATTATTTTATTTATTTATTCTTCTTGGAGAGGTTTTTGCTATAGGGTGCGTGTGCTTGCCAGAAAGACAGAGAGAGACAGAAACACAGAAAGCAAGGAATCACCCCCCAGGGAGGATGACCACATTGCAATCCCTTCTCCTCCATTCTCCTCTTGGGATCTTGGGCACGCACGCACATGCACCTGGTTTGAGTTTAAGCCACCGGGTCTGAGACTCGAACCGCGGTCAACCACATGGGAGTCAAAAATGTTTTATTTATTTATTTATTTATATTTTTTTCATTATTATTCATACATTAAATCACTGTACATCATTTAGATTGTGTAGAGACTTTAACCGGCTTGATTTATATCTCAGTTCAGCCTAGTGGAGACTATTATACACATCCTCATCAACAGATTATAAACCACATCTGTGTCCCACAAGTGTCTTACCTCCCCATTTTCCCCTAAATTTCCTTTCCTCTACTCTTCCCCTCCCACACTCCCTTTTCCCTTTGTCTCTAGTGTCCATTACCATTTTTAATACTTTTATGTTCTCTAGTCTTTCAGTCTCTACCATAGAGTGTGGACAGTCAGTGTATGGTAAGTGGAGACATACAACTTTTAAACCATATTTTTAAAAGTATTTACTATGTTTAAAACATGTTTAGAAATTAACTCACATTCTTGCTTGTTCCTGATGTTAGCTGGAAAGGCTTCAACTTTTCAGTGTTGAGTATGATGCTAGCTGTAGGATTGTTATTCATATCCTTCATTAAGAATTGAGAATATGTATATTAATTAGCCTGATTTGAGCATTCTACAATGCATACATGCAATGAAACACCACATTGCACCCCATAAATACATACCATTATTATTCATCCAATAGAAATGAAGTAAACCTTAAAAAAGAGAAGAGGAAACAACAGTCCCTTTCCATGATTTATGAAATCAAATCCAAAGTCTTCAAGCTGGTATTCTATACCTTCCTCTAACTGATCTTCACTATCTATTTATACGTCCATTTCTCACTATCACAAGACATCCAGTTCCAGATATAATTATGCTGTTAGCACAAACAACAGCTGGTGTTCATTGAACTCATATGTACTATGCAGTGTTAAGTACTTGTATATGAAATAATTTTCATCTAGGCAACAACTTTAGGAGGTACATATTAAAAATAGTACATATCAGGGCTGGTAGGTGGTGCAGTGGTTAAGGTTCTGGACTCTCACATGGCCAACCATTGTTCAAGTCCCGGACCTGGTGGCTTGCTTTCTCACTTTCCCTTTCTCTCTCTGTCTCTCTCTGGTCAAATTAAATAATAATAATAATAATAATAACATATAATATAAAATAAATAATAATTATTGGGAACCAGCAGTTAGCGTAATGGCTATGTCGCTGGACTCCCACATAGTCAACCGCGGTTCGCGTCCCGGACCCGGTGGCTTAAAACTCACGCGGGGCGCATGTGCGTGCGTTCCCAAGATCCCGAGAGGAGAATGGAGGAGAAGGGATTGTGGTGTGACCATCCCCCCGGGGGGTGATTTCTCTCTTTCTGTCTCTATGTCTCTCTCTGTCTGTCTGGTGAGCACACGCGCCCTATAGCGAAAATCTCTCCAAAAAAAAAATAAATAAATAAAATAAAAATAAAATAAAATAAATAATAATTATTTTTTTAAAAACAATAGTACATATAAAGAATAGGGATGATATTTTTTGTTCATTGTTGTACTCCTATACCTAGAGAAGTGACTCATAAATTGAATGAATAAAGTTCTTTTTGAGAAAGCAACAGTTTAATAGTTTAAGACTTACAGAATGTCACACAGAAAGTGAGTAATAGATTAGAAAATCAGTCGCAGATTTTTCTATAAAGCTTACAATCAAAATCACTATATGATTACTGCCTCTTGCATTTCCTATGTGTGTTGTGCTTTCACTCACATTCCTCAATTATACACTCACTGAAATACTCTTTATCATCATTAATTAAATCCTTACATTTAATTCATAAATCAGCACAAGATTTAGTTTTTTGCAACATTCTCACAGATTAATCCCATCCTATGCTAATCTTTTTCTTCCTTTGTCCCTTCAAATGTGAATGTTCATTAAACGCATGCTAATAATCACCACCTAGATAAGCTATTTCAACTCTGACTACGTACCAGAAGTACCTGTGGAGATTTTCTTTTTTAGTTTTGAGAGAGATTTTTTCCTATAGGGCATGTATGCTAGCTGGAGAGACAGTGACACTGAAAGCAAGAAATCATCCCCCCCGGGGGGTGGTCACACAGCAATTCCCTCTCCTCCATTCTCCTCTTGGGATTTTGTGTGTACATGCACATGTGCCCCATATGAGTTTCAAGATGCCAGATCCAGGACTCAAACTGTGATCAGCCATGTGGGAGTCCAGTGTCTTAACCACTACACCACCTGCTGGCCCCAGAGTTTGGGTGTTTCTATGTTTGCTTTTGCTTTTTGTTTTTGTTTTTTTCAAATAGCCTGTGTTCAACTATAAATTTTCTAGACAGAATATCCTGCTTTGGAGTCTCTAAAAATGTTTGCAAGTTCTTAGTTTAGTGGATGCTGGTATCTTCGGTATCCATTCATTCCTTCAGCTGCCAGTAATGTTGGTTGCCAATAGCACACTGCTGAGACCCTCTAAAATCCACCCTCTGCCTGAGTTACCTCTCCCAAAGTTATCTTCCTGTACTGGATGTAGATCAGTCTCAATTACTGGGTATTGAACAGTTAAAATTTCCCACCCTTTGCCTCAGTTGGGACAACTCAAAAAGATCAATCTGGCTTGGCTACAGAGCCAAAGAATAGCAGAGACTTCTGTTGCGCATAGCTGTTGGACTTCTGCCACTATTAGTTCCTGCTTTCTTCAGTGTTACGGGTGTCAGTCACAAGAGCACTTCCCAACAAACCCCTTGCATGCACATCTTAGAGACTTTGAGTCTATTTCTGACTTACTATACCCGGTAATTCTAATGAACAGGGAAGATTGATGTTACCATACTATATTGGATGTCCCCTATGGGAAGAAAATAAATATCCTTTACCATATCTAGTAAAGTGCTCCTAAGCACATAGGAACACCACATAAAATGAATGTGGAGTTCTAGTTCTAGGATAAGATACTCTAGACTCACTTTTTCCTGTTCATCCCTTCCTTTTAATTATTTTTTTCTTTTTTTGGATAGGTTTTTGCTATAGGGCATGTGTGCTCTCCAGAGAGACAGAGAGAGACAGAGAGACAGAAAGCAAGAAATCACCCCCCAGGGAGGATGGCCACGCTGCAATCCCTTCTCCTCCATTCTCCTCTCGGGACCTTGGGCACACACACACAAGCGCCTGACCTGAGTTTAAGCCACCAGGTCCAGGACTCGAACCGCAGTCGACTACATGGGAATTCAGCAACATAGCCGTTATGCTAACTGCTGGTCCCCCCCTTCTTTTTAATTTTTAAAGTTTATTTTTGTATTTCTTCTGAGAGAGAGACAGAGAGACAGACAATCTCCTACAATGTCTTGACTCTGCAATCAACTCCCGGCCCTCAGCCAGGCCTGGGTCATACGCAAGTTTGTGCCTAGTGTCCTCAGGGAGGTTCCCAGACATGAAGCAGGAACTTTCCAATGTGATATTGCCTTGCAGAGCACTGAATTTTACTGTTGTGTTACTGTCTGGCCCCAAATCTCATGCACACCCTTGGCTGAAAGGGAACCAATTACTTCTTTATAAAACCAAATACACTGAAAATCATTCAAAATTCAAAGCAAGATTCTGAAGAATGGAAAAACAAAGCCAGCATGACTAGGGACATTAGAACTTGAAGAATGTAATTATGGTAAGTTCCTTGTTTTTCTTTTTTATCTCCTATGTACACTGGGGTGAGCATTGAAGATACCAGAAGCCCAGAACTGCCATGAGATTATTTCTGGAAAAATAAAAGGAAATTAAAATGCTATCAGTGACTTAATGGAAAAAATTATAGCTGCTAGAACAAGTTTCCTGAACTGCCTGTAGCCGAGTATCCAGCGGAGCTCCAAGGGCCAACTCATCCCCTACATCACACTAGTGTGCAGTAGAGTAGGATGATATAACAGCCACAGTGGCTGCGGCGAAACTTCATTACAATAGAAATTACTAGCAACAAGGAAGATCGTGACATAATGATAAATGCATCAACTCACCAGGAAAACATGATGATGCTAAATGTGAAAACACAAAACAACGGAGCCTCAAAATAAATAAAATAGAAACCGATGGAGTAGAATGGAGAAATAGATCTACAAATACAATATGAGGTTATGATATAATATGTACCATGCTTTTATTTAAAGAATTCTTTTATTTATTTATTATTAGTAGTACTTAATTTGCAATAGGGCACATTCAACATAGAGAGGCAGAGAGAAAGTGAGAAAGCAAGCCACCAGGTCTTTCCTCGAACCACAATTAGCCACAAGAGAGTCCAGTGCCTTAATTACCGTGCGCCCTGCTGGCCCCATACCAGGCTTTTTTTATTTCACCTGATAACTGAGAGATCTGCTAAGTGACTAACGGGTGGGTAGTATATGCAATCTGGATATGCTGAACAAAGGAATGAATGAAATCCTAGGAAGGACAAAGTGACAAATTGTAAGATTTTATCATTTTACTCAGAATGGAGCTCAGGGGACCAGCAGATGGCATAATGGTTACGTCACTAGATTCCCATGCAGTCAACCACTGTTCGAGTCCCAAACCCAGCAGCTTAAAACACATGCCAGGCACATGAGCATGTTTACCCAAAATCCCGAGAGGAGAATGGAGGAGAAGGGACTGAGGTGTGGCTGTCTCTCCTGGGGGTGATTTCTCGCTTTCTGTCTCTCTTGCAAGCACACATACCCTATATAGCAAAAATCTCTCTCTCTAAAAAAAAAAAAGAATGGAACTCAGTATAAAATTTGCAAATTATTTCTGCAATTTCTCTTTACATGTTCGAATCTGGGCTGATCACAGGAAGCTGAAACTTTAGTAAACAAAAGTGCTAGTAATAGGAGACTACCACAGTTTAGATGTCTGCAATCTTGTTTGTGCAATTCACTGTTTTTACGAAGCACACATTTGTATCGATAAAGCAAGTACAGGCAAGGATCACTTAACAATGGGACTATGTTTTAAGAAGTGTGTTTCGGGAACCAGCAGTTAGCGTAATGGCTATGTCGCTGGACTCCCACGTAGTCGACCGCGGTTCGTGTCCCGGACCCGGTGGCATAGAACTCACGCCGGGCGCGTGTGCGTGCGTGCCCAAGATCCCGAGAGGAGAATGGAGGAGAAGGGACTGCGGCGTGACCATCCCCCCTGGGGGGTGATTTCTCGCTTTCTGTCTCTATGTCTCTCTCTGTCTGTCTGGCGAGTGCACGCGCCCTATAGCGAAAAAACCTCTCCCCAAAAAAAAAAAAAAAAAAAAAAAAAAAAAAGAAGTGTGTTGCTAGGTGATACTTTCATTATCTTTCATTATGCAAATATCATAGAGTACAAAAAACTCCAAATGGTATTGCCTACCACAAACCAGGCTATTTAGTACAGCCACTTGCCCTTAGGCTACAGACCTTCATAACATGCTACTGTACTAAATAGTCTAAGCAACTGTAACAAAATGGTATTTTAGAGTTTATACATGTCTAAACATAAAAAAGTGTAGTGAAATATGGTATAAAGGATTACAAAAAAGTGATACACCTGTTTAGGGCACTTACAATGAATGGAACTTGTAAGACTGGAAGTTGCTCTAGATGAGTAAGTAAAGGAGTACACTCTAAAATAATAATTAAAAAATATAGCATAGGGGCCAACAGCTGGCGTAGTAGTTAAGGTGTTGGACTCCCATGTGGCCAACCTCAGTTCAAGTTTTTCAGTGGCTTGAAATTCACACCAGGCACGTGTGCGTGTATGCCCAAAATGCAGAGAGGAGAACAGAAGAGAAGGGATTGCGGCATGGCCATGCCCCCTGAAGGGTTATTTCTCACTTTCTGTCTCTCTCTCTATCTATCCAGCAAGCACACATGCCCTATAACAAATACCTCTCTCTCAAAGAAAAGTATAGTATAGTAAATACATAAACCAGTAACAGTCACTTATTACCAAGTATTATGGCATTATGTACTGTACGAGTACGTGTTATACTACTTTATGACTAGCAGCATAGTATGCTCATGTGTATCAGCATCACCACAAACATGTAATGCATTGTACTACAAGGTTAAAGCAGCTTGCGATGTCACTAGGTAATGGGAATTTTTCAGCTCCATCATTTTCTTACGGAACTACCATTTACCAAAATATCGTTACGTGGCACATGACCATAACTGTAAACCCTACAATGAAAAAAACAAGTGACTAGGCTCCCTTTATTCTTTCTTTTATATCCCTCTCTTCAGCAACCCTCATTTAGTCTTCCTTGTAGGGGCATGCACAGGAGGTTGTAGAAAAAGAAAGCCTCAGACACACTTTGGTGAAATCATGAATACAGACATTTATACTAACAATGAAAAAAAAACAACAGCAATAGAACTTCATTAAGTACCTTCATGAGTAAGTTTTGAAGACACAATTGCTAATAAAATAAAACAACCAGCATCCACAGAGGTTACTTTTTTTTTTTTGAGAGGTTTTTGCTATAGGGCACGTCCACTCGCCGGAAAGACAGAGAGAGACAGAGAGACAGAAAGTGAGAAATCACCCCCCAGGGGTGATGACCATGACACAATCCATTCTCCTCCATTCTTCTCTTGGGATCTTAGGCACGCATACACGCGCATCCGGTGTGAGTTTAAGCCACTGTGTCCAGGACGTGAACTGTGGTTGACCACATGGGAGTCCAGTGATATAGCCATTATGCTATCTGCTCGTCCCCAGAGGTTGCTTTTTATAGGGCTCAGTACAAGCCACAGTTTCAGCCATCCACTGGGAGTATGGAAAAGTATTTCCTGTAGGAAAGGAGGGATCACTATATAGTAGATACTATTTGTGTATGCTAAACATACATTCTCCACATTTTTCTTTGCCAACCAGCCCCTAGTTTTACTCAAGTATTCGATGACGATGTGTTTCATAAATATTGGGCACTTTTCCATCCCAGGGATGAATTGTGGTTAGTGTAGTCTGACAGTAGTATTTTATTTTTATAGTACTCAGGGTTCTCCAAGAGAGCAGAACCAATAGAATGTGTGTGTGCATGCATGTCTCATACATGTGTGTGTATAAAGATAAAAATTTATTTTAAGAAATTAGTTTACAAAATTATGGAGACTGGCAAGTTTGATATTTGCAGGATAGGCCAGTTGTCTTGAGACCTAAGGAAGAGTTGATGTTGCAGTTCAAGTCCTAAAGAGGTCTGCTGGTAGACTTTTCCTTACTAAGTAAATGTCAGTCTTTTTCTTAAAGCCTGGAAGTGATTGGGTGAGACTCATTTACATTACAGAGGGAGGGTAATCTTCTTTATTCAAAGTCTACTAAATTAAAGTTAATCCCATCTAGAAAATACCTTCACAGTAATATGCAGATATGTTTCAATAAATATACTGGTATATACCCTAACCAAGTTGACACATAAAATGAACCATTCCAAGTCTACCCTTTGTCAACGTGGCACCCATATGTGTCTACTTAAGTTATAATTAAGCTCTAATAAAACAATAATAAAGTTTTATTTCCATTTAACTTAATACAGTTTTCTTGCAGTCAGTCAGATATGCACTACTGTGCTCTCCACAAAAGGATGTAAAGTCATTATATGATGTTTACATTTCTTCTTGATATCCTATAACTTAATTACTATGATGTAAACTTAAAAAGACTTAAACCTATTATAAGTAAATATATTTTATGTTATGTGATAGTGGGATAAGAGAAGGAGAAAAATATATTTATTCAACATTATATACATACGGAACCAGCAGTTACTGTAATGGCTATGTCGCTGGACTCCCGCTTAGTCGACCGTGGTTCGCGTCCCGGACCCGGTGGCTTAAAACTCACGCCGGGCGCGTGTGCGTGCGTGCCCAAGATCCCAAGAGGAGAATGGAGGAGAAGGGATTGTGGCGTGACCATCCCTTCTGGGGGGTGATTTCTCGCTTTCTGTCTCTATGTTTCTCTCTGTCTGTCTGGCGAGTGCACACGCCCTATAGGAAAAAAAAAAAAAATTATATACATATAAACATATTTATAACAAAATAAGGACGAAATATTCATTTATTATTTCTGTAACTAGTCAGGTAGTCTAGCATGAATTTATAACCACTTTCATTCACTACCCATTCCATATTCTCTTTGCCCTCAGTGAATACCTCAGATGATCCTGGTTCTTTACCTGGTAGGAAGATCAATAATCCATTCTAGAAATATGTAATTCATTAGCAGTTTTGCCAGAAATGGCTTGTTGTGGTTTTCCATTGTCTTTACAGATAGGATATAGTAATACTAAGAGATGACTCAAGAGAACACTTTTTATTCTAGAATACTGTATTTCTTTCTTCAGTTGTTGAGTAGTAGTTCAATTTTCCCTTGATAGTTAGGATCAATTACCCTAGTCAGCCTAATAACTCTGCTTTTGCCTCTTGATTCAGAGACATGAGGGGCCCTACATGGAGAGGTAGTAGTCTTAATTTCCAGCTTAATGGAATCATTATTGTCTCCTGGTGGATACAATTCTCCCTTTAGAAAGAACACTTATAGGCCAGCAGAGCTTAAGGTCTTGGGTCACTAGGGGTAAGAGTGAGTGGGGCCACTTTCATTTCCATTCCTTATTTTGCTATAATTGTCCTATTGATCACTCCAAAGAATGGTACAACCAACTTGGAGGCTAGTATTAGTCTCTGTTGCTAGTAAACTGGGCACTTAGCAGCAACTATAGCCAGGTCAGCCTTGGTGAGTGGAAGTCCATGTGCTGAGCCCTGGAATAGCCTTCATACCTGCCACCATGGCCACTTCATGAATGCAGTGGATGATGATAGGGGTGGCTGGGACAAAAGCCAAATAATATCCACAAAATGGGTCATACTTTTTTTACAGAGATATTTTTGCTATAGGGAGAGTGTGTTCAACAGACAGAAAGTGAGAAGTCACCCCCCCGGGGGGGGATGGTCACACCATAATCCCTTGTCCTCCATTCTCTTCTCAGGATTTTGGGCACACACACATGCCTGGAATGAGTTTTAAGCCACTGGGTCTGGGACTTGAGCTGTGGTCGACTAATTGGGAGTCCATTATGCTATCTGCTGGTCCCCCAAAATGGATCATTCTATCCATTCGATTATTAAAATCCTCTGCTGAGGTTAGCCTTTGTTGAGCAATTATATAGGACACAAATATTTCCACATTTTTTGCCTATTAAGAGGTGTTTTGACATATCTGTTTCCTAGACTTTCTTGTCAATAATTTTTAAAGCATGTTCCTTAAATTCTCTGACCATCCAGTCTAGGCATTGGCATAGATTGATATATAATGGTAAATCTGATTATTTCTTTTACTTCCAAGCAAAGTGAAAAACCAGGTGCAATTCTTGAAGTTTGGCCCACTGGGAGAAATTCTCTTCAACATTCTTCAAGTATGTTCCAGAAAGAGACCATAGAGCTGCAGTTGTCCACTTTAGGGCAGTACCTATATAGTGTGCAGAACCATTTATAAACCAGGCATGATTTTTCCCTTCCTTTGCTAACTGATCATAAGGAATTCCCCTTAAGGCAGAGATGCAGGCTGGGAGAGAGGTCAGTATACCAGGAGGTGAGACCATGGGCATCGGGGTCACTGATGCATGTAACTTGTGCATTTAGACTTTGTTGGACTCCTAGCTTGAATATCTACTTCCATTTGACAATACATCACTGCTGTGCTCACCCAACTTTATGGCTTGGTGAGTCAGATAAATACTTAGTTAATGATGAGCAATTCAGCTTTCATAGTAACTTAGTGGCCCATGGCTAAGTATTCAGTCTCTACTAAGACTCCATCACAGGCCAAAAAGAAAGTAGTTATCTGCAGAAGTTGACTGGATTTCCTCCCAAATCCTAAAGTCTTGCACTATCATTTACCTACATAGCTATTCCCCTTTTATTTGTCATCAAAACAAATTTGTACATTAATTCCATTGTTCTACAAAAGTTTTTAAGTCCCCTCATATTTTCCACTCTCTTATTTGCAGATATCTTACCAATGAGTCTAGTGCAGTTACTAATTTTTGCTCCATATACACAATCACCGTGTCATCAGTGGAATGAGTCAGTGTATTTTCTTATCGGAAGAAAAGATGGTCAAGATATCTGCTAAATAAATTATGACATAGAACTAATAGTTAATATACTCCTGAGGTAGGACACTTAAGTTGTATTGCTGGCCATTCCAACCAAAAACAAAATATTTCTGGAGGGCTTTATTAACAGGTATGAGGAAGAAAGCATTTTCCATTATCAATAGCTGCATACCAGCTACAAGAGGATATGTGAATTTGCTGAAGCAATAGAACCACATCTGGTACAATAGCTGCAATTGTAGTCATCACCTGGTTGGCAATTATCCAAGATCTGTTTTCTGTACTGGTCAATCTGGTGCATTGTACAGAGAGATGATCACAATCACCACCTCTATATCTTTCATCTCCTTATCCTGACACTAATTGTAACACTCCTTCTAAGAATATGGTATTGTTTACTATTCTCCAAAGTAAAGGCACTTCTACTGGCTTCCATTTGGCATTTCTTACCATAATAACCCTCACTGCACAAGTCAGGGAATGCATGTGGAGATCTTGCCAGTTCCTGAGTATGTGTATATCAATTATGGATTCTGAGACTGAAGAATTAATGACAGGATGTTTTTGAGGACCCTCTGGACCCTGTGAGATCGACTAAAGATAAAATACTATTAACTGGGGTCAGCAGATGGTGTGCTAGGCAGTTAAGGTGCTGAATTCCCACATGGCCTACCATGGTTCAAGTCCAGGACCTGGGGGCTTGAAAATCATGCCTGGTGTATGTGTGTTCATGTCCAAAATCCCAAGAGGAGAATGGAGGAGAAGAGATTGTAGTGTGACCATTCCCCCACCAAGGGGGGGGGGGGGGCTAATTTCTTACTTTCCCTCTCTATATCCCTCTGTCTCTCTCCAGCAACCACATATGCCCTGTGGCAAAAATCTAAAAAACGATAACAACAAAAACTATTGATCATCTCAAATCTATAAGTCTCTGACTGGTGCAACAGAAGAGTGCTAGTAGTAGTATCAGTTTCAAAGCCACTGAACAGCAATACCTGGAAGTACTGATTATTTTCTTTTTATCAATACATAATCATCTAAGAAAAGGCCAAAGGTCTCTTTGAAGAAGGTTAGGAGTAAGATTAAACATATCAATGTTTTAATAACATAGCAGTTTCCTTCCTTAAGTGGGCCTGGCCTCCCCTTTACTAAAGGGCTTCTAAATATATAAACTGACATTAAATATGGAAATTGATTAAGAGCCCATGACTATTATCTTTTCTTATGATTCAAGCCAAATTTTTGTTTATTTTACCTAGAAATTTTTTGCTTCTACAGATTGAGAATTTAGTAGGGTTCCTATTTATTTCACTTCCAGAACAGTACGATTGCCTAATCAACACCATAGGTCTCTGGAAACCAATCTACTTTGATTGCTGCTTTGACCCTGCTTTCCATTGTGATAACCATGCCCACCTTCCCTTTAGAAATTGTGTGTTGTCACTTGAGCCTGGCCACCCCTTGGATCCGATTGCTTCCATTGCATTTAGGTTTTCCAATTCAGTGGCATCAGTTCCCACTGTAAGTTCTGACCTATGAAAGAATAATCACAAAGCTCTTTAAGGATGCCAAAGCTTCTTTCACATTTTTTTGCTAGAGGTTATGGTGAAAGATTTGTCCTCTGGACTCTCCCAGAATGAGTAAGTAGGTCTTAAGTGACAAATACACTCTAACATTCCATTATCCTTAAATGCTCAAATTCCTTTATCCATAGTGTAGCAAAGCAGGTCTGACATTTCCACTTCATTTGCTGTGGGCCATCTTGTGGTCAATGTTTCAGCCAACCAACCAAATAAACTGTTAGATCTCTTTCTAACTCCCTGGACTGCAACCTTAAATTCAAAATCTCTGCTTAGTGAGCTCATATCGATAAATTCAGCTTCATTCTTTATTACGTTCTTTCTACCATTATCTCACTTGTTCTTTGTAAATTGGATTAAAAAAATGTGACTTTTTTTAGAGTATGGCACACCTTTCCATGGATTACACTTAGTATCTCTTTTTTCAGGGCCTGCTGGAACTTGAGTGTAGTTATAAGTGTATAGAAGTGACAAGTGGTGTTGAGAGTGTTTCTTGAGAGTAATTAAGAGTATCTTGCAAGACAAGTACTTAGGAGGAGTATATTACAATCTCCTTAGGCAATGTGGGGTTAATTTTCTCAGATGGATTTGTAAAGGCTGCCTCTACTCTCAAAGAAGATTCATCAGAATTCAGGGACTCACTATACCTAATTTCTTCAGGGTCTGCCCATACATCTCCATTCCAGCTTTCAGGATCCCATTCATTTCCAATCAATGACCTCACTTAAATAGCAGACACTCTGAGTTTGGGAATTTGATTTATGTTGTAATTCAGCCACTCACAGGATAAAACTCTTAGCTTTGCGGCTATACGAAATAAGAGTTCCTTTTAAGACAGGCATAGAGACAGTCAGGCCATTTATGTGGCACTTCAGCTAGAAATTTTAATCTTTGAGTTCACTCTTTATTTTTTCATGTTGTACAACAAAATTAGAAGCTATCCGCTAATTTTATTATATGCAGTAGTTTGACAAGCATGTCCTAAAATATGAACTACATGGCCACATAGAACCTTGCCTCTAATAAGTGTTTGAGTAGAAGTATCTGGTGATAGCATGCTGTGTATCTTTATTGCCACATAATTTCGTGGACTATCAGTACACCCTTTATCTCTGTAGCCTATAAATCGCAAAAATTGCATAACTAATCCTAAAACTTCAGAACCTATTTAGAAAACTAATACTTAAGATTCTGCTCTTTAAGAATCATTCTCTTTTTTTTGAGAGGTTTTTGTTATAGGGCGCATGTGCTCACCAGACAGACAGAAAGCAAGAAATCACTCCCCCCCGGGGGAATGGCCATGCCACAGTCCCTTCTCCTCCATTCTCCTCTCGGGATCTTGGGCACGCACGCACACGCGCCCAGTGTGAATTTTAAGCCACTGGGTCCGGGACTCAAACCTCGGTCGACTACATGAGAGTCCAGCGACATAGCCATTATGCTAACTGTTGGTCCCAAGAATCATTCTTGATATTAAAATCTATAGTAGCCTAGATTCCTGAGATCCTAAGAGATTGAAATGGAATTCATTGCAAACAGAACTAATGGGATACGTCTGTGTGTGTGTGTGTGTAGAAACAGAGAGAAAGACATAAATTTAACCCATTAGCTTAAATGATTATGTGATTGTGGCAACTGACAAGTTTGAAAGGTAGTTTCACAGGGTGGAGACACTGGGAAGAGTTGATCTTGTAAATGTAGTCAGAAAGAGAAGTCTGTTGGCAGAATTTCCTTTTCCTCAGAAAAGTTTTTTTTTGTTTTCTTTTTTTTTTACTTTTAGTTGATTGAATTAGGCCATACACATTGTGGAGGGCAATCTGTTTTACTTAATGACAACTGATTGAAATATTTATCTTATCTAGAAACTATTTCTGGGATTAGCAGTTGGCATAATGGCTTTGTCACTGGTCTCCCATGTAGTGGGAGAGTCCCAGACTCAGTGGCTTAAATCTCACAGTGAGCATGTGTGCGTGCATGCCCAAGATCCCGAGAGGAGAATGGAGAAGGGATTGTGGCATGGCCATCCTCCCTGGGGGATGATTTCTCACTTTCTGTCTCTTTCTTTCTCGTGAGTGCATGCATACTATAGCAAAAACTTCTCCAAAATTAAAAAAAAAAAATCACAGAAACATCCTGATCTGTTTGAGCAAATATCTAGGTACTGTATCCTAGCTAAGTAGACACATGAAATTGTTCATTTTTCTCTATTACTGATAGTAAAATGGATGTGTGAAGAAAACTTGTGCAACGAGACATGTGTAAGAGTCTTCTAGGGGACTTATAGAAAATTTTTCATTACCCTTTCACTTGAATAGGAGGAAGATAAATGTCTTCTTAGGTTGTAGATTCTCTGGAACAATGAACTATCGCAACCATATTTAAGCCATGCAAGCATAATGTCTGAAATAAGCTCAGAATGATAAAACAGAACAGTAGAAAAAATCTGAGTCCTTGATTTCATCTTCGAGCCTAGAATTAATCAAGTCTCTTACCTCTAAAATTGTGTTAAATAAGAGAGAATAAAATTTACTTATTTTTTAAAAAATAATTAATATAATATACCTTGTTAATAGGCTAGAGAAGAAAAGTCAATCATATCCATTAATAAAGAAAAAGTTGACAATATCCAATGCCTAATCATGATAACTTTCTCAGTAAGTTAGAAATAGAGGTAAACTTCCTTGAATTGATACAGAAAATTATTAAAATCTAAAACTGACTAAGTCAACCTCATCTACAAAAAAAAAAAAAAAAAAAAAAAAAAAAAAAAAAAAAAAAAAAAAACTATAAATAACGTGATATTAAATGGTAAATTTCTAAATGCTTTTCACATATGATTGGGAACAAGGCCTGGATGTCAGCTCTCACAGCTCATATAAAATACTACTAAATGCTTGAGCTAGAACAATATGGCAAAGAAGAGAAATAAAAGGGAGAAACAAATCTGTATGTATTTACAGATGACATAATTTTCTAGGCAGAAAATCATCAGCAAGCTATAAAAACTTTCCAGAACTAATAATGTGTTCATCAAGTTCACAAGATACAAGATCAACAAACAAAAGTAAATCTCATTTCTATATACTAATGATGAATGTGTCACAATAGAAACTTAAAACACTTCAGAGAAAATTAGGTAGCTAGGTAGAAACATAACAACACATGCAAAGAATATGTATGCTGAATATTATAGTCAATAGGGCTGGATTTCTGGAACAATGATGATACATTGTTCAAGAGAAGTTGAATTCCATGTGGTGACCATGGTTTGAATACCCAGACTAGTCAGTCCCAAAAATGCCAGTCATGCACACCAGTACCCAATATCCAACAGGCTAGAGAGCTGGAGGAAGGGGAATACAGCATGTCTAGACCCTGCGCAGGACACTCATCTCTCTCTTTCACTCACTCTGTCACTCTGCCTTGTACGTGCCCTATCATGAATAAGGGGGAATAATTTAAATGTTGATTAAAAAATCAAAGCCATAAATTTATGACTTTTTAAGATTCTTCATCTTAATAAACGTGTCTACTTTCTACATATTGATTTATAGGTTTAATACAATTTCTATCAAAATTTCAGCAAGTTATGGGATCAGCAGATGGCATAATGGTTACGTGACTGGACTCCCACATAGTCAACTGTGGTTCGAGTCTCAGACTCGGTGGCTTAAATCTGACACTGGGTGCATGTGCGGGTGTGCCCAAGATTTGGAGAGGAGAATGGAGGAGAAGGGATTGTGGCGTGGCCATCCTCCCTGGGGGGTGATTTCTCATTTTCTGTCTCTCTGTCGAGCATGTACACTCTATAGCAAAAATATCTCTTAAAAAAAATTCAGCAAGGTTTTGTAGATGTAGACAAGTTTATATAAAAAAGCACAGATCCTAGAATACCTAACACGATTTTGGGAAGGAATAATAAAGTGGAAGGAATCATCTGCCAGATGTTAATTCTTACTTTACTGATGCAGTAATAAAGACAGTATGATATTTATGGAGTGATAGATCCATCCATGGATAATGGACCAGAATAGAGGACCCAGAAATAGAACCACGCAGATATGTCCAACTGATACTGAAAAAGGTGCAGAAGCAATCTGATGGAAGAAGATTACCTTTTTCTCTCTCTTTCTTCCTTCCTTCCTTCCTTCCTTCCTTCCTTCCTTCCTTCCTTCCTTCCTTCTTTCTTTTTCTTTCTTTCTTTTTGAGATATTTTTGCTATAGGGTGTGTGTGCTTTCTGGAATACTGAGAAAAAGAGAGAAACAAAGTGAGAAATCATCCCCCAGGGGGATGGCCATACCGCAATCCCTTCTCCTCTATTCTCTTGTCTCAGGATTATTTTTTCTTTTTCTTTTTCTTTTTCTTTTTCTTTTTCTTTTTCTTTTTCTTTTTCTTTTTTATTTTTTAGAGTTTTTTTTTTTTTTTTTTTTTTTTTTTCTATAGGGTGTGTGCACTAGCCAGAAAGAAAGAGAGAAACAGAGACAGAAAGTGAGAAATCACCCCTCAGGGGGGATGGCCACATCACAGTCCCTTCTCCATTCTCCTCTCGGGATCTTGGGCATGCACACACACAATCTCAGTGTGAGTTTAAGCCACCGGGTCCGGGACTCCAACCGCGGTCAACTACATGGGAATCCAACAGGATAGCCATTATGCCAACTGTTGGTCTCATCTCCTCAGGATTTTTTGTGTATGCAAACGCATGCACCCGGTGTGAACTTTAAGTCGCTGGGTCTAGGACTTGAACTGCAGTTGACTCTGTGGGAGTTCAGTGATATAACCATTACCCTATCTGCTGATCCCAAGAATATCTTTTTCAGCAAATGATGTTGAAATGATAGACATCCATAAGCTAAAAAGTAAATACATAAATAAATAAATAAATAAATAATGAAAATTAACCTTTTCCACACAAAATATGCAGAAAATAAAATATAACAAAGTGATTAATAAATGTTTTTATGTCATTCATTTAAACACAACAGTAGGGACCTTCTGAATTTTGCACCCTAATTGTCCTAAACATACAATGCAGGATCTTCATAGAAAATAGAATCATATCTTAGAATACACATGTATGGTGAGCATGAGGGTATTGGTTCATATTTCTAACCAAATCTTTTTTTTTTTTTTTTTTTTTTTTTTTTTATGTATAGTAAAGTGGGGAGTTTATTGAAGGAGAGGAAAAGAAAAACCAAATTTTCAAGAAGGGATGGTTCCCAGAAAATGGGTTGCCCTCTAACCAAATTTTAATAGGGAATTAGTTAAATTCTCTTCTTCTTTTTTTTTTTTGCAAAGAAATATCACCAGATGAAAGGCTAGAGTACTTCAGACAAATGTTGTTGACCTTAAACAACTAAAAAACTTGTAACAGTTGACATTAAATAAATATAAATTTAAAAAGTTTTTACAATTGCTATTGACTGTATGTTTTTTATAATTCTAAGTAAACCAGTAGAAATGGAGTTTCTTGGAGTCATTCATTTCTTTTTTAAATAATTATTATTTATTTAATTCCATTTGTTATTATCGTTTATCAGTTTGACTATATACAAACAGAGAAAGAGAGAGAAAGGGAAAGTGAGAAAGCAAGCTGCCAGGTCTGAGACTCGAACCATGGTTGGCCATGTGGGAATCCAGCGCCTTTAACCACCACATCACCTCCTAGTCCTGGAGGACCATTTCACTCATTTCTGCCTTCTCCTTTTTTTTTTCTTTAAATGATTCTTTGCATAACATGTATTTTGCCAAATTTGATACTTATACTAGTGACATTTCTATTGCTATTATTGAGTAATATGATAAATGTTTTCTACTTCAGAAATGTTATTGTCAATAAGTAAACAGCCTTCTCCTCTGATTCACAGTATATATGGCCCTTTCAGTGGGGTAGGAAGTGTCTAACTGCTGCTGCTTTTAAGAAATTTTGTTTCAGTCAAGCAGGAAGTGAATGATAGTCACAATCACATTATCTGTTTTCTTACACTTTTAAGCTACATTCTGGAGAGCCCCACAAAGGATATTGAGAAGGAAATTAGGATAATAACTCTATATTCTGAAGAATGATTCAAAGATATTAAAAGACTGTGTAGAAAAAAATTGATTAGAGTACAAAGGTATTAGATCTTTGGGACCAGCAGTTAGCATAATGGCTATGTCGCTGGACTCCCATGTAGTTGACCATGGTTCGAGTCCTGGACCTGGTGGTTTAAACTCTCGCCGGACACGTGTGCATGTGTGCGTGCCCAAGATCCCAAGAGGAGAATGGAGGAGAAGGGATTGTGGCATGGCCATCTCCCCTGTACTTACATCTTTACAGAATATTGCATTTCTTTCTCCAGCAGGAATACCATGCATATCAAACATAATCAAAATTGAAATTCTACCTAAAATAATCTACATATTTAATGTGATTCCAATCAAAATACCAGAGACATTCTTCACAGATTCTAGAAAAGACAATCATAGAATTTGTCTAGAATCATAAAAGACCTTATATTGCCAAAGCAATCCTGCGCAAGAGTGGAGTGATTGGCTTATAACTCTCCGACCTCAAGATATACTATAAAGTTGTGATAATCAAAACAGCATGATATTGGCACAAAAACAGACAGGTAAATGAATGGAATAGAATATAGACCCCAGAAATAAACACTGAAGCTTACAGCCAACTGATATTTGACAAAGGGTACCAGTCAATCCATTGGGAAAAGGAAAACCTCTTTAGCAAATGGTGCTGGGAAAACTGGGCGTCCACCTGCAGAAAGATGAAATTGAATCCCCATCTTTCACCATTAACAAAAATCAACTCAAAATGCATCAAATATCTGAACCTAAGACCTCAAACTATAAAAACTACTGGGGAAACTCTGGGAGACATTAGGGTACTC
Organism: Tupaia tana; assembly: GCA_026018925.1. Taxonomy (NCBI): domain Eukaryota; kingdom Metazoa; phylum Chordata; class Mammalia; order Scandentia; family Tupaiidae; genus Tupaia; species Tupaia tana. The sequence continues at coordinate 65,815,099 of JAKSZU010000009.1, read as the reverse complement.
AAAGACTTCTTAAATTAGACTCCCAAAGCACAGACAATAATCCCTAAAATAGACAAATGGAGCTATATCAGACTAAGAAGTTTCTGCACAACAAAGGACAGAGTAATTAGTGTGAATTGACAACCCTCAAAATGGGAGAATATTTTTGTTAAATATGCCTCTGATAAGGGACTGATGACCAGAATACACAGGGAACTCAAGTGGCTTACTCAAAAAAAAAAAAAAAAAAAAAAAAAGAAAAAGAAAGATTAACCCAATTAAAAAATGAGAAAACAAGCTGAACAAAATCTTTTTAAGGAAGACATATGAACATCCAAAAAGCACATAAGCAAATGCTCAACATCCTTTATCATAAGGGAAATGTAGATTAAAACCACGATGAGATATACTACCTAACACCTGTCAATTTGTGAAGATTAAAAATTCACAAAGTAATAAATGTTGGCGGGATTGTGGTGAAAGGGGAACTCTCCTACACTGTTTGTGGGACTGTAAACTAATTCAACTACTGTGGAAAAGAATATGGAGATTTCTCAGAGATCTACAAATAGACCTACCATTTGATCCAACAATCCTACTTCTGGGTATCTACCCAAAGGACAGGAGAATGCTCAGTCAGAAAAGTGCTTTCACATCAATGTTTATTGCAGCATTATTCACTATCACTAAGACATGAAACCAACCCATATGTCCACAAACAGATTAATGGATTGAAAAAGTGTGGCACATATACTCTATGGAATACTATTCAGCCATAAAAAAAATAAGTCCCTGGCATTTGATAGAAAGTGGTCAAATATGGAGAATCTATTGCTGCTGAGCAAGCCAAGATATGAAACAAAGATATTATATGTGTCCACTTAAATATATACCAACTCTCCGCATTTTATGGTAGAGATTGAAATATTGGAGAGTGTAAGAGCAGCGAAAATAGTTATGGATGCTGAAGACAGTGTGGAATAGGACGGGAGAAGGAAAGAGTATAGAGAAGGATAACAAGAGAACAATTAGAGAGGCATGACACTAGTGGGACACAAAAATGGTTTATTACTTGTTGGTAATAAACATGTATAGTATTCTCAACTGAACTGATCTGAAAAGTATTTCATGTCTGATAAATTCATTTTATGAGTCAAATGATATATACTGGTTGAATCTTTAAAAAAATAAAGAGAATAATAATAATGATCTGAAAAAAACGATGAAAAGATATTTGATGATGATGATGTGGATAGTAATGTCTTTGTCTTGACTGATATGTATGGTATTCCTTCTGGAAAAAGAAATGCAATATTCTGTAAAGAAATATGTAATGTAATATAAAAAAGATTATGATAATAAATAAAATTAAATTTAAAAAAAAGATGTAGATTAATTTAGGTAGAATCGACACTTTGATTATATTAATTCTTCCAATCCAGGAACATGGGATGTCCTTCCACTTTTTTGTGTCCTTTTCAATATCTTTTTTAAGTTTTTCACAGTTTTCTTTGTAAAGGTCTTTGACTTCCTTAGTTAGGTTTATCCCTAGGTATCTTATTCATTTTGTGGCTATGGTAAAAGGGATTCCTTCTTCAGATCTACTTCGTTCAACATGTTGTTTATATATAGAAATACTATAGATTTTTGGATGTTGATTTTGAATTCTGCCACTTCACTATATTCATTTATTACTTTGAGAATTTTTTCTTGGAAACCGTTGGGTCTTCTAAGTATACCATCATGTCATCTGCAAACAAAGATATTTTCAACTCTTCTTTGGCTATTTGAATGCCTTTTATATTGTTCTCTATTCTGATTGCATTGGCTAAGACTTCCAGTACTATATTGAAAAGAAGTGGAGAAAGTGGGCAACCTTGTCTAATACCAGTTCTTAGTGGAAAAGCTTTTAGCTTTTCCCCATTCAGTGTAATGTTAGCTATAGATTTTTTATATATGGCTTTTATTGTGTTGAGAAATGACCCTTCTATACCAATCTTACTGAGATTCAAAATCATGAAAAGATGTTGTCTTTTATCAAATGCTTTCTCTGCATCAAGTGAAATAATTATATGGTTTTATCTTTCTTTCTGTTAATATGGTGTATTATATCTATGGTCTTGTGTAGGTTGAACCACCCTTGCATTCCTGGTAAAAAGCCTACCCACTCTTGAAAAATAATCTTTTTTATATGTCCTTGGATATGATTTCTGAGTATCTTGTTGATAATTTTTGCATCTATATTCATCAGAGATATTGGTTTGTATTTTTCTTTTTTTGTCATTTTTTAATCTGTTTTGAAATGAGGATAATGGAGGCTTCATAATGAATTTGGAAGGTTTCCTTCCTTTTGGACCTTTATAAATAATTTGATTAGGATAAGGGTTAACCCTTCCTTAAAAGTTTTGTAGAATTCAGAATGAAGCCATCAGGACCTGGACTTTTCTTTGTTAGGAAGTTATTATTGACTCAATCTCATGGGTTGTTATTGGTCTATTCAGATTTTCTATGTCCTCCTGATTCAATCTTGGTAGATTATATGCATTTGTCCATCTCCTCCATGTTCTCTTGTTTGTTGGCATATAGTTGCTCATGATGTCCTTTAATGTCATTTTGTATTTCTAGTCTGTCTGTTGTAATGTTGCCTGTTTCATCACGTATTTGTTTTATCTAGTTTATTTCTTCTTTACCAATCTAGCTAATGGTGTGTTGATCTTTTTAATCGTTTCAAAATACCAGCTTCTGCTTTCATTTATTTTCTGTATAATTTGTTTATTTTCTATTTAATTTATTTCTGCTTGAATCTTTATGATTTCTTTTCGCCTGGCATTTTCAGGGTTTTATTTGTTGTTGTTGTTGTTTTCCCAATACCCTGAGGCATGATGTTAGGTTGTCTATTTGCCACCTTTCCATCTTTTTTATGTACATTAATTGTTATGAATTTTCCTCTTGACTGCTCTTGCAGTGTCCCATAGATCATGAAAACTTGTGTACTTATTATCATTTGTTTCCATTTTTTAAATTTCAGAATTAATTTATTTAATAGTTAAGAAGTCCTTCAGAAGTAGGTTGTTTAGTTTCCATGCATTTGTGTATTTTCAAGGATTTTTCTTGAAATTAATATCAAGTTTAATTCCATCATGGACAGAGATGCCGGATATAGTTTCTATGCCTTTGAATCTGTAAAGGCTTGATTTGTGTCCTATCATATGGTCAGTCTTTGAAAAGGTTCCATGCTGGGGTGAATAAAATGCATTTTTTGTTGTCTTAGGGTGTAAAATTCTATAGATGTCTGTCAAGCCCATTTTATTTATGGTATTATTTAGGTTCTGTATCTCTCTCTTTGTCTAGAAGATATGTCTAAAGGAGATAATGGCATCTTGAGACCCCCAACAATTATAGTGTTGCATCCTATCTCTCCTTTGAGCTCTAGCAGTCTTTCCTTCATGTATTTAGGTCTTCCTGAGTTGGTTGCATAGATATTTATAAGCATTATGTCTTCTTATTGAATTAACCCACTATTATGCAATACCCTTCTTTTGTCTCTTCTTACATTCTTAGTCTTGAAGCCTATTTTGTCTGAAATCATTATTATAATTCCAGCCCTTTTTTTGATTTCTACTTGCATGAAATATCTTTTTCCAGCCCTTCAATTTTAGTCTATGTATGTCTTTATCCATAAGGTGTATTTCTTGTAAGCAACAGAAAGAGGATTTCTGGTTTTTATCCATTCAGGCAGTCTGTGTCTCTTAGTTTGAGATTTTTATCCATTAACATTTAATATTATTATCGATATTTCCAGACCTGTTCCTATCCTTATTTGAGCCATTTTCTTAGTTGCTTTTTGTTCTCTTATAATTGTCTGTCTGACTTTTTAGTTTACCTGTTATAGCACTCCCTTCAGAACCTCTTGAAGAGCTGGTCTGGAGTTGGTAAATTCTTTCAGGTTTTCTTTATCTGAGAATGTTTTTATCTTTTTTTTTCCCATATGAAAGATACTCTTGCTGGGTATAGCATTCTTGGTTGAATTTTTTTTTTTCAAAGAGGTTTTAGCTATAGGGCGCATGTGCTCTCCAGAAAGACAGAGAGAGACAGAGAGACAGAAAGCAAGAAATCACCCCCCAGGGGAAATGGCCACACTGCAATCCCTTTTCCTTCATTCTCCTCTCAGGATCTTAGGCACGCACGCACATGTGCCCGGTGTGAGTTTAAGCCACCAGGTTTGGGACTCGAACCACAGTCGACTACATGGGAGTTCAGCGACATAGCCATTATGCTAGCTGCTTGTCCCTGAAATTATTTTTCGTTTAATACTTTGACTATATTTTCCCATTCTTTCCTTGTCTGCATTGTTTGTTTGTTTGTTTGTTTGTTTTTGGAGAGGTTTTTGCTATAGGGCGTGTGAGCTCTCCAGACAGACAGAGACAGACAGAGAGATAGAAAGTGAGAAATCACCCCCCAAGGCGGATGGCCACGCCGCAATCTCTTCTCCTCCATTCTCCTCTCGGGATCTTGGGCACGCGCACACACGCACCCAGTGTGAGTTTTAAGCCACCGGGTCCGGGACGCGAACTGCGGTCGACTACGTGGGAGTCCAGTGACATAGCCATTACGTTAACTGCTGGTCCCTCCTTGTCTGCATTGTTTCCGATCAGAGGTCTGATGTTACCTGGTGGGATATCCTTTGTAAGTTACTTGATGTTTCCCTCTTGCCAATTTTGGTATCTGGTCTTTGTCTGTGGTTTTGGCCAATCTGGCTATGATATGCCTTAGAGAGTATCTTATTGAATTGATCTTATTTGGGTTTCTATGTATTTCTTGGGTCTGGATATTTGAATGCCTCTCTAGGTTTGAAAATTTTTCTCCCAGAATTTCATGAAATAAATTTTCAATGCTCTTATTATTTTCTTCTTCTTTTGGCATAACAGTTATCTGGTTGTTGGGACACTTGATGGTATCCAGTATTTCTCATATATTATCCTCTTTTCATGGTTGTTTCCTCAATCTTTTTGATACTTTTTTTTAGGACAGAGGTTTTGTTTTCTACATTTGAGATTTGATCTTCTGCATGATCTAATTTACTTTTAATACTTTTGAGGGAGGTCTTAATTTCCTTTCTTACATTCTTCATCTCTAACAGTTCTCTTTGATTCTTTTATATGATGTCTATTTCTTCTTTCAAATTATGAAAGGACTTCCTCATCTCCTGGAGCTTGTGTTTATTTTCTCTTGCAACTCAATTAGTTTGTTCACTATAAGTAATATAAATCGCTTATCTGACATTCCGTGACTTCACTGTGTTGTCTGTGGGTGATGTGGAATTGATGTTTTCCCTCAGGGGAAATATATTTTGTTGGTTGCTTATATTTCTTGTGCCTCTGTGATGGTTTCTATTCATCTGGTGATCTATATGTTCCTTACTAAATTATTTAAGGTATCTCTGAGCCTTCAAAGATGTGCAGGAGTAGGCAATTGGTGATCTTTCTTCTGCTCTGCCTCTCTGTTGCTCATCAGCACCCTGCACTTCTGTCACTGGTCTTGGGTGACGCAAAGTTCTTCCTGTTTCTTAAGAAAAGATGTGCATCCAACTGAGCTGCTGAGCTTCAACTTGGGAGCAAAGAAAGGATAGCAAGGTATGCTGCACAATATCCAAAACACTGAAGTCCTAAGAGTCCAAAGACCAGTGGGGGAGGAGATGAAGCATGTGTCTTGGTGATTAGGCACTGAAAACACAGGTAGTCTAGCGTCTGGCAAGACTGCTCCATTGATCGGTCTGGATAGAACGGGGAGGGGCACAAGTTCATCTTAAAGTCTCAAGATACAAACATGAAGTCCAAAGGTGAGTCAGAGGGGAGGAAATGAGTCATATGTCTTGGCTGTTAGGCCCTTCAGCCACAGGCAGCCTCCCAAATTAATCTACATTTTAATGCAATTCCCATCAAAATACCAGAGACATTCTTCACAGATTTAGAAAAGACAATAATAGAATTATTCTGGAATTGTAAAAGACCTCATATTGCCAAAGCAATACTGTGCAAGAAGAGTGGAGCAAGTGGTATCTCACTCCCTGACCCTAAAATATACTATAACACTGTGATAATTAAAACAGGTCGACCAATGGAATAGAATAGAGATCCCAGGAATAAACACCAAAACTTACAGCCAACTGACTTTTGACAAAGGATATCAGTAAATCAGTGGGAAAAGGAAAATCTCTTTAGCAAATGGTGCTGGAAAAATTGAATATCCACCTGCAAAAAGATAAAACTGAAGCCCCATCTTTCACCATTAACAAAAATCGACTCAAAATGGATCAAAGATCTGAACCTAAGACCTCAAACTATGAAACTACTGGTGAAAAACACTGGGGAAACCCTGGGAGATATTGAAGTAGGCAAAGACTTAGAGAGACTCCTAAAGCACGGGCAATAATCTCTAAAAAGACAAGTGGTACTAAATCAGATTAAGAAGATTCTGCATGGCAAAGGACACAGTAATTAGTGAGAATCAACAACCTTCAGAATGGGAGAATATTTTTGTAAAATATCCCTTAAATAAGGAAATGATAACCAGAACATGCAGGGAACTCAAGCAGCTTACTCGGGAAAAAAAAAAATGCTTAATTCAATTAAAAGGGGAAAATCAACTGAACAAAAATCACTCTAAGGAAGAAATTGGATCATCCAAAAAGCATATGTGAAAATGCTCAACATCCCTCATTATAAAGGAGATGCAGTTTAACACCACAATGAGATACTACCTAATCCCTGTCAGAATAGCAAAGATTAAAATTACAAAAAATGATAAGTGTTGGCAGGGTTGTGGTGAAAGGGAAACTCTCCTACATTGTTGGTGGGAATGTAAATTGGTCCAGCCACTGTGGAAAACAATATGGAGGTTCCTGAAAGATCTACAAATAAAACTACCAGTTGATCCAACAATTCCACTTCTGGGTATCTAACCAATATTCACTCAGAAAAGCGCTTGCACATCAATGTTCATTGTGTCATTATTCACGATAGCTAAGACATGGAACCAACCCAAATGTCCACAAACAGATGAATGGATTGTAAAAGTGTGGCACATATACTCTATGGATTACTATTCCTCCATAAAAAACGACAAGACCCTGGCATTTGATAGAAAGTGGTCAAACATGGAAGATTTATTGCTTGATGCAAGCCATGCTATGAAAGAAAGACCTTGTACGTATCCGCTTAATACATACCAACTATCTGCACTCTATGGTAGAGATTGAAATGTTGGAGAGCATAAAAGCAGTGAAAATAGTTATGGACACTGAAGGCAGTGTGGAACGGGGTAAAGGGGAAGAAGGGAAGAGTATAGAGAAGGAAAGCAGGAGAAAAATAGGCATGACATTTGTGGGACACAGAAATGGTTTATTACCTGTTCATGATAATATTCTCAACTGGACTGGTCTGAGAAGTATTTCATATTAGGTAAATTCTCTTTGCAAATCAAATGATGTATAGTGAATGAATGTTTAAAAAATAATAATAATAAAATAATAATAATCTGAAAAAATTAAAAGCTGGGATCAGCAGTTAGTGTAATGGCTATGTCACTGGACTCCCACATAGTCGACCGCGGTTCGAGTTCCGGACCCGGTGGCTTAAACTCAGGCCGGGCGCGTGTGCGTGCGTGCCCAAAATCCCAAGAGGAGAACGGAGGAGAAGGGATTGCGGCGTGGCCATCCCCCTGGGGGTGATTTCTTGCTTTCTGTCTCTCTGTCTCTCTCTGTCTGTCTGGCGAGCACACACACCCTATAGCAAAAACCTCTCCAAAAAGAAAAAAAAAAATGAAAAGCTATTTGCTGCTAGTGATGTGTATAGTAATGTCTTTGTCTTGACTAATATGCATGGTCATTGTGCTGGAAAAAGAAATGTAATACACGGTAAAAATATGTGTGATTAAATGCAATATAAAAAATAATAAAAAACTAAATTAAAAATTAAAAATATATATATTCACAGTGTTGGCCAGCACAGTATGGTGGTTAATGCACCAGATCCTACATGATTGACTGCTTGGTTTGAATACGAGATCCAGTGGTCTAAAAAAATACACTGGGCATCTATGCATGTGTGCCTAAAAATCCCAAGAGGAGTATAGAGGAGAAGAGATTTCAATGTGGTCATTCCCCTTAGGGGATGATTTCTCACTTTCCCTGTCTTTCTCTCTCTCACTGTCTCTCTCTCCAGCAAATGCATACATCCTATAGCAAAAATTAAAATAATAGTAAGAAGAATCATGGTTGGGAGCAGCAGATGGTGTAATCATTAAGTCGCTGGACTCCCATGTAATCGTCCACGGTTTGAGTCCGGGACCTGGTGACTTACAACTCATGCTGGGAGTGTGTGCATATGTGCCTAAAATCCTAAGAGAATGGAGAAGAAGGGATTACGGTGTGACCATGCCTCTTGGGGGTGATTTCTCACTTTCTGTCTCTCTGTGTCTATCTCTCCAGGGAGTACACATGCCCTATAGCAAAAAATCTCTCTTAAAAAAAAAAAAAAGAAGAAGACTCACAGTGAAAGTTTTAACTCAGTTATTGTTGATTTATGGAAGTTTGGGGGCATTTTAGGTCTTCTATATTTTTGTTTTACACTATTACTTTAACTTGAATTTTAAGAAAATGAGTACTCAAAGGATAGGAATATACTCAGTCCAAAAAAACACTCATGCAATTGAAATAAAAATAAATAAATAAAAAAAACACTCGTGCATCCATGTTTATTGCAGCATTCTTCATAATTGCTGAGACAAGGAACTAATCTAAATGTCCACAAACAGATGAATGGATTATAAAAGTGTGGCACATATACACTGCAGAATACTACTACTTAGCCATAAAAAAATTTAAAAAAATTACAAAGACAAAGAAACACTGGCATTTGATAGAACATAGATTAATATGGAAGATTTACGGGAACCAGCAGTTAGCGTAATGGCTATGTCGCTGGACTCCCACGTAGTCGACTGTGGTTCGCGTCTCGGACCCGGTGGCTTACAACTCACGCCGGGCGCGTGTGCGTGCGTGCCCAAGATCTCAAGAGGAGAATGGAGGAGAAGGGATTGCGGCGTGACCATCCCCCCTGGGGGGTGATTTCTCGCTTTCTGTCTCTATGTCTCTCTCTGTCTGTCTGGCGAGCGCACGCGCCCTATAGCGAAAAACCTCTCCAAAAAAAAAAAAAAAAAAAAAAAATATGGAAGATTTACTTCTAAGCAAAGCAGGCCAGACTATGAAAAAGAGGCATTGTATGTACCCCTACTCAATATAGACCAAACGTCCACACCTCAAAGTAGAAATTGAAAGTTTGGAAAGTATAAAGGCATGGAGAGCAACTGTGGATACTAGAGACAGTGTGGGAAGAGGGTAGGAAATGGGGAAGGGTGAGAGGGAGGGAATCAAGGGGAAAAAGAAAGAAAACTTTTAATGGACACAGAAATGTAAAATTATCTGTTAATGATAATAATATCTTTGACTGAACCAATATACATTTGGTATGCTGTATGTAACGATACACAGTGATTGAAGGTAATAAAAAATAATTTAAAAAGAAGAAGAAAATTAGTAAAAACAATGAAGCTATATGATTTGTTCAAGTGACTTCTAATATTTTAGTGAAAAAAAATTTTTAATTAATCACCATATGGCACATGTGCTCACCAGAAATAGAGGGGGAGAGAAAGAGGGAGAAAAAGAGAAGGCACTCCCCAATGGGGTGTGGTCATATCACAATTCTTTTTCTTTCATTTCTTCATCTTCTCAGGATTTTGGACATGTGCACACATGCACCTGGTATATTTTATCAAGTTGCTGGGACTGGGATTTGAATTACAGTTGGTCATGTGGGATCCAGCTCCAGATTCATTGTGCTTAACTAATGCTCTAAAGGGCTGGCATGAAAACATTTAATAATAAGCTTTAAGATTCTTTGAATCCAGGATATAATTTGTATGTGAACTAATTTTAATTATGCAAAAATGAGAAACAAAATGGATTACAGCTATAGTTAAATGTCCCCACCAAAACTTACATTGAAAGCTAATTGACACTGTAACAATATATTTTTTAGAATTATTTATTTAATTTTATTTATTAATTTTATTATTTGAAATAAGGCATGTGAGCTCACTAGAGAGAGAGAGAGAAAGTGACAAAGCAAGCCACTAGGTCCAGGACCTGAACCATGGTCAGCCATGTGGGAGTTCATCACCTTAAGCACCACACCACCTACTGGCCCCATGGGACTGTAATAATATTAAAAGGTAAAATCTTTAATAAGTAGTTGAGTTATAAAGGCTCTTCCCTCAAAAATGAGCTAATATTATTATTGTGTATCAGTTTTCATTAGAGATTTTTAAAAGAAAAATAAAAGAAATTGAACCCAGTTTTCTCTCTCTCTCTCTCCTCTCTCTCTCTCTCATGCTTACTTGTCATTCTGTCATGTTATGATGTAGCATGAAGACCGTCAACAGGGAGCCAGCAGTTAGCGTAATGGCTATGTCGCTGGACTCCCACGTAGTCGACCGCAGTTCACGTCCCGGACCCGGTGGCTTAAAACTCACGCCGGGCATGTGTGCGTACATGGCCAAGATCCTGAGAGGAGAATGGAGGAGAAGGGATTGCGACGTGACCATCCCCCCCGGGGGGTGATTTCTCGCTTTCTGTCTCTGTCTGTATGGCGAGCGCACGCGCCCTATAGTGAAAACCTCTCCAAAAAAAAAAGAGAAAAAAAGACCGTCAACAGATGCCAGTGCCATGGTGTTAGACATCCCAGTCTCCAGAACCATGAGCCAAATAAATTTTTGTTTATTATAAACTATGCAGTCTGTGTCATTTTGTTATAGCAGCAGAAAATAAACTAAGAGTGGTGCTGTTGGTATTAAAAAATCCTTCTGATCTGAATGTTCTTACCAAATTGATGTTGATACTTAATTGCCACTATAATGATATTAAGAAGTAGGCCAATTAAGAAGTGATTAGGCTATGAGGGCTCTATCATGAATAAATTAATATCATTTTCACAGGAGTGGGCTAATTATTGCAAGACTGAGTTTGTTATAAAAGTGAGTTCAACCAATTTCCTCACTCTGTGCTCACTACCCTTCTGCCATATTACCATGCAATGCTCTTGAACCTGTGCTATGCTCTTGAACTTTTCAGTCTCCACAAATGTTAGTCAAATACATTTTTGTTTATTATGAATTACCCAGTCTGTGGTATTCTGTCATAGCTGTAGAAAATGGACTACAATAATTATATGCAGAGCAAGCTGGAAGTTAGTATCTAGAAGTCTGATTATATGCCTATCTAATCATTTTATTAAGCTGGTAGTTAATTGTCTTTAAGAGAAAAATATAAAGTTTAATCCTTATTTCTGCTTAGTTCATGGTATCCATTTCCTCTTCCCACTCAGAAATCTCTTTCAAACAAGAAGAGTTCACCTGATTGTTAGCTAATTACAGTATAGAAAGAGAGACAAAGCCTATTGATTAATCAGAAGAAATCCCAACAGTTCAATGTCAAGTAGCTTCAAATTTTGACATTTTCTTTCATTGAGACAAGCAGAAACAAGAGACAATCAAGAGCGATCATCATTTCTAGATTAGTGTTTTCCAATTCTACCTACATTTTACAATGACCCTAGTGAGGGGGTGGATTTGAATGTATCTGAGGCAAAATCCTCACCCTCAGATTAATTAACATAAAATATATGAAGGTGGGGCCTAGATATTTTGAAAAATAATTTCTCTGCTGATTCTATTTTGCAAATAGAAAGACCACTGTTTTAAACACTTTTATTAAAAACCTACATTTTGATTCTGTAAAACTTCTACTTATTATTAATGATTATATATAGTAAATATTTTGCTTTTAGACTAAAACTAATTTGTGATTATTATTGTATATTCTAGTGTGAGGGATTTAATTGCACACTATGTGCCGAAGTAGAATAGATCTTGGATACTTTTAAAACTTCTCAATTTACAATGTTGTTACATTGCAGTAAACCCATTATAAATTGAAAATACAGTAAGTTGAAATGCATTTAATATATGGTCTTCTTGATTTATGAGGAGGTTATGGTTTTTTCTGAATGTGTATTGATTTCATAGCATTGTAAAGTCAAAAAAAAAAATCCTAAGCTGAAACATTGTAAGTCAGAAAATGTGTACATTTCAAAACCTACTTTCATTATATATATTGCAGAAAATCTGTGAGTTTCTTTGTTTCATGATTAGGATCTAATATGGACTCAATATGGACCACTTCTGTTATCTTTTCCTAAGCATGTGTTTAGAACTTACATGTAACATATCAAAAGAATACACCCATAGTGTAATTAAAGCTGTAAAATGTATGTAAAAATGTAAATTATTCACAATATTTCCACATGAATTTGATGTTTTAAAGTAATGCTTTCTGATTAAGGATATAATACATTCTCATTATAAAGAAATTAATAAATACATGAAGACAAAAAATAAAGTTATAATTATTCATTAGCTGAAATCCATTTCTGGGATTGTATTTTTAAAAGCAATTTTGTATCCTATTTGTTGACTTACTAGATATTTTAGTATTAATTTTTTTTTCATTTCATTAGACATTCTTGAAAACACATTTTTTAGAGGCTGATTGTGTTCTAAAATGTAGATGTAGCACTATATGTTTTCTAAATTTTTCATCATAAAATATCACAGCAGTAAAAATACTGCAATTCTATACTTGCCCATATCTCAAATATTTACAATGGGAATGTTACCAAAAGTACAACTGGTTCAAAGGACTTGGATGTTTGTCAAATTGCTATTCTGATTTTACCAATTTGCATTTTTAGCAGAGACACCAACAAATATTTTTGATATTTTGAACTTGATAATTTCTGGGGTAGAAAAATTAACTTCTCCACTAAGGACAAAAGCCTTATGGGGATAAAAAGAAATCAATGTCCCAATATAGTGATAAACCGTCATAATGTAGTCACACCTTTTCAGATTGAGAGTGTAGGAAGAATTAAGTCCTGATGGCAGGAAATAGCAAGGGATCTCTGAAACAAAATCTCCCAAAGGGTAGAAATGCCTGGACAATTTGGTAAGACTCTGTTTCAAACTAAGTCATAATGAGAAAGGGTATTTATTATACATTGATGTCATAAACACTAAACACTTCCCTCCAAGAGGCAAGTTCTTATCCTGTGGTAACAGTTATTTGAGTAAATTTTTAAAACCCTTATTTTGTAGCCTCTGAGCAAATTTTTGTATGGAATCATCTGGATAAGTAAAGCATTAGTAGCAATGAATTTGGACTATTTCTCATTAAGTGTTAGTTGCCTAATCATTGATCAAGGACTTTATAAAGAATACTAGCTATGGGACCAGCAGTTAGCATAATGGCTATATCACTGGACTCCCATGTAGTCGACCGTGGTTTGAGTCCCGGACCCGGTGGCTTACACTCACACCGGGCACATGTGGGTGCATGCCCAAGATCCCAAGAGGAGATGGGAGTCCAGCGACATAGCCATTATGGTAACTGCTGGTCCCTAGGTCCAGTTATTCTTCTCCTAAATTTTGGAGTGGGTTTGAAGGTCAGGAGATTCTTTGCCTAGGAGCTTTGGGCCATGAATTCTTTAACAAGTTTTACACGTGTAAGGAACATGTGTGTGTGATCAGTGCATTTAGGGATTTGGCCATAAGATGATTTCAGGAAAATAACTTATTTCTGTGTAGATTCGATTTCTATGCATATTCATAATCTTTATATTTTAAGATACTATACAGAATATACTTGGTCTGTTGGAGTTACTTTATTTACTATTATGGTTTGTGAGGTTCATCTATATTGCCATTATATAATACATAGTTCACTATCATTGCTGTGTATTTTTTAATTTTTTATAAATGTAACATAATTTATTTACCCATTCAGATCCTGATAGACACTTGGATAGTTTTCATGTTTTGACTGTTAAGAATAGTGCAACTATATTCTAGTATATGTCTTTTGTGTGTATTTCTGCTGGATAATATGCCTAGGAATGAACTAAGTCATAGCACAATCATGTGTTTGGCTCTGGTAAATAACTGCCAAGTCGTTTTTTCAGTGTTCACGCCAATGTAAACACCCGCCTGTAGTTTGAGTTGATCCACATTTATTCCAATGCATGTTATTTTCTATTTCCCTATGCTAGTTGATATTGGTAGAAATACTTTAAAATTGCATTTCCCCGATAATTAATGAAAATGAGAATTTTGTCATATCTTTATTGACTATTTGGCTAATTCTAGCATTTTAAAAATGTCTAAATAGTCACATTTAGTTCCTTTTTATACTGGATTATATGATTTTCTTATTGATTTGTAGGAGTATGTATGTATTACATATATATGTATATATGTGCATATTCTTTTTTTCTCTTTTTTTCCAGTTTCTTTATTTTTTAAATTTTTTTAATTCTTTATATACGTTCAATCACATTATTTAGCTTACAAAGTGAACATTTCAATATGCGAACCTTTCTCCCCAGTCCAGTTGATCAAAATATCTTCAACCGATAACACCACACCTCCCCAGCCCATCAATGCTCTGCCTCCATACTTATTTATTAAAATTGTATTCACATGCCCTATAATTTACAATTTAAAGTGTATAATTTAATGATTTTGGAGGTATATTTACAGATATGTAAAATCATCACCACAGTCATTTTTAGAACATTTCCATCAGCTCAAAAGAAACCTGGCACCCTTTAGCCATCATTCCATTTTTGTTACTCCCTTACCACCCAACATGGCCCTAAACCATCACTCATCTCATTTTTGTCTCTAAATACCCCTATTCTACACATTGCATATGAATAAAATAATACACCATGTGGTCTTTTGTGACTGGCTTATTTCACTTATCATAATGTTTTCAAGATTGATCTATGTTGTATCATGGCTCAATCATATTATGTAGACATACCGTATTTTACTTAACGATTCATCGGATCATGATATTTGGATTATTTCTACCTTTTGGCAGTTATAAATAAATGTCTACACTATAAATACCTATGTACAAGTCTTTACAGGTATATATTTCTGCTTCTTCCAGATATATGCCTTGAAGTATAATTATTGGTTCGTATGGAAACTGTATACTCATTTGGGAAACTAGCAGACTTTTCCAAAATGCCTGCACATTTGTATCCCTACCAGCAGTTTATGAGGTTTCTGATTTCATCATATCATTATTAACACTTACCTTCTTTTTTATGCTAGCCTTACTAATAGGTATAAAGTATCTCATTTTATGGGACCAGCAGTTAGCGTAATGGCTATGTTGTTGGACTCCCATGTAGTTGGCCGTGGTTGGATTCCCAGACCCGGTGGCTTAAAACTCACGCTGGGTGCGTGTGTGTGCGTGTGTGTGCGTTCCCAAGATCCCGAGAGGAGAATGGAGGAGAAGGGATTGCAGTGTGACCATCCCCCCTGGAAGGTGATTCCTCCCTTTCTGTCTCTCTGTCTTTCTGGTGAGCACACATGCCTTGTAGCAAAAAAAAAGGATCTCATTATAGTTTTTAATTTCCATTTCCCTGGTGACAGACAATATTGAACATCTTTTAATGTGCTTATTAGCCATTTGTTTGTCTTTATTGGAGAACTATCCATTCAGATACTATATTTAATCAGGCTATTTATTCTTTTATTACTGAATTTAAAGATTTCATAATTCATTCTGGATAAATACTCATTTTTAAATACATAATTTACAAATATTTTCCATATCATGTTTCAAGTTTTTTTCTTTTCTTTTTTGGAGAGGTTTTTGCTATAGGATATATGTGCTCGTCAGAAAGACAGAGAGAGACAGACAGACAGATCAAAGAGTGACAAATCACTCCCCAGGGGGAATGGCCATGCCGCAATCCCTTCTCCATTCTCCTCTCGGGGTCTTGGGCACACACGCACACGTGCCTGGCATGAGTTTAAGCCACCGGGTCCGGGACTGAAACTGTGGTCAACTACATGGGAGTCCAGCAACATAGCTATTATGCTAACTGCTGATCCCCATGTTTCAAGTTTTTGATACTTTCTTTAAAGCATAAAAGCTTTTAATTTTGACCAAGTCCAATATATCCATTTTTTCCTCTGGTCACTTTACTTATCGCAACATACGTGAAAAATTGCTGCATAATCAAGGTCATAAACATTCACTCATATAGTTTTTACCTAAGAGTTTAATAATGTTAGCACTTATATTTATGTCATAATCTTATTGATGTCCTTCAATGCACAAGAGTTTTTAATTTTCATTAAGTTCAAGTTATCTGTTTTTCTTGTTGTTGTCAATCATGCTTTTGGTATCATATTTAAAATTTTTTAGCAAAATCCAAGGTCCTGAAGATTTCTCTGTAAATTTTCTTCAAACAATTTGATAGTTTCAGTTCTAACGTTTAGTTCTTTGACACATTTTGAATTTATTTATACATGTGGTGTGAGTAAGGGTCCAACTTGACTCTTAACAGAGAAATAAAGAAAAGAGACAGTGAGTGAGGGCACTTTGAAAGCCACTCACCCCAGGGTAACTGTGCACATACCCTAGACTGCACCGTTTTGAGAGCGACATTGGAGGCTTCACAGTGAGGAGGAAATAGACTTCACTAAAATGGTGTAGCCAAGTCACCAAACAAATAAACAAGCAAGCAATAATGAAATGAAACATGTGAGTGGGCTGGGATCAATATCTAGAGTTGTTACAATATATTACCTAAAACTTTTCGTTTCAAAAAAAAAAAAAAGGTGACAGGTATTCAAAGACACAGGAAAGTTGACCCACATACGAGGATGGAAGAAACAGGCAAGGATAACTTCCTGTAAGGGGGTCCAGATAGGAGATTTGACTTTTTCTTTTTTTTAAGTTTCACAAGAGAGCGAAAGAGAGATGGAGTGACAAAAAAAGAGAGACAATCACCCCAATAGGATTTTTTAAAGAGATTTTTGCTATAGGTGGGTGCCCTTGCAAGAGAGACAGAGAGATGGAAAGCAAGAAATCACCCCTCAAGAGGAATGGCCATGCCGCAATCCCTTCTTAATCATTCTCTTCTTGAGATTTTGGGCTGGCATGCACATAAACCCAGCATCAGTTTTAGGCCACCGGGTCCAGGACTTGAACTGTGGTCAACTACGTGGGAGTCCAGCAACAGAAGCATTATGCTATCTGCTGGTCCCCCCAGCAGGATCTTTATGCTGTGATCCACCTCTAGTCTTATCTTGCCTGGATCATGAGCAACCATGTGCTAGGCATGAACGAGGAGGACTCAATATATAAACCCAGGACCTTCCCACATGAGTCCACGTGAGTCCACAGAGCACTGCTTTACTGCTGTGCAACCAGCTGGAGCTGGATTGGACAGAATTTTAAAAAGCCATTACAAATATGTTTAAAGAACTAAAAGATACTGAGTTATTTTTAGAAGAACATCAATAAAAAGAAAAGAAATCTTTAAAGTATTTTTTAGTTTTTGTCATTGGGTACATGCACTCGCTGGAGAAAGATGGATAGAAAGAGTAGGAGGGAAAGTGAGAAATCACTCCCCCAGGGGAGATGGCCATGCTACAGTCCTTTCTCCTCTATTCTCCTCTCAGGATTTTGGGCACACACACACATGCACCTGGCATGAGTTTCAAGCCACCGTGTCCAGTCTCAAACCACAGAACTGGCCGTGTGGGATTGAGTCACTTTAACTTCCATGCCACCTGCTGGCTCCTCAAAAAAAGTTTAAAAAAAAAACATGGAAATTCCAAAATTCAAATGTATAGTAGCTGAAAAGATACATTTATTAGAGGGTGACACTAAAACACAGGAGAGCCTGCCAGTTGGTTGAACATATCAATATACCAAGGTAGTGGCATTCCCTGCCTCTGCAGGGGCAGAAGCTCCTGGTCAGCCAGGCTTGCAAAAGTGAGTGGCTCAGGGACACCTGAGGTTGGTGCTTGCATCAGAATGGGGTGGTGGTGGGGGGTGGATCTTGTGAAGGACTTTACGTTGAGCTTGTGGGATATGTGCTAACTCTGTATTGTTCCAGAATTGAATCGAATTGCAGGACACCCATATGGTGTCTGAGGATTACTGTTGGAATAGTCTGAAATGTCTTTTTTCTTATTTTTTTTTTACCTTCAACTTATTGGTATCTTCAAATTAAGGTGTACATAGTTATATCTTTTGATTTTACATCATACACATGCTTTATATATAGTGTGGAGCATATTTTAACATCATATGCATACTTTGCATATAGTATGCAGCATATAGTCGTGGCTTTGATTTTACAGAATATATCAATAGCTGTATCTTTTGATTTATTTTTAAGAGGTTTTGGCACGTGAACTTGCTGGAGAGAGAAAGAGACAGAGACAGTGAGAGGAAAGTGAGAAAACATCTCCCAGGGGGATCACCATGGCTCAACCCCTTCTTCTCCATCCTCCTCCCGGGACCCTGGGCAAGCATGCATACATGCCCAGCATGATTTTCAAGCTACTGGGTCCAGGAATCAAACCGTTGGTCAGCCACAGGGGAGTCTAGAGATGTAACTGCTACAGCATCTGCTGGCCCATATCATTTGATTTATTATTTCAGTTGTTCACCGTTGTATTGAATTGTTTAATTCATTCACAATTAATGTTACTATTCATATAGTTGCTTTTGGGGACCAGCAAATGGCATAATGGCTACGTCACTGGATTCTTATATATTCAACTGCAGTTCGAGTCCCGGACCCAGTGGCTTAAACTCATGCCAGGCACATGTGAGCGTGTGCCCAAGATCCCGAGAGGAGAATGGAGGAGAAGGGATTGCAGCATGGCCATCCCCCCGGGGGGTGATTTCTCACTTTCTGTCTTTTTGTCTGTGTATTTCTGGTGAGCGCACGTGCCCTATAGCAAAACCCTCTCCAAAAACGAAATATATATATATAGTTGCTTTTGCATTTGCCATTCTACCTTACATAGTCTCTATGTTTTGTGTCTGCTATGCTCTTTTAGTCATCATTATTACTTGCTTTAGCATTAATTTCTAGTGTTTCATTTTAATACCTTTGACTTTTTTTCACAGTATAGTTTTTAGCTATTTTCTTAATGATTACACTAGTAACTGATAGTAATACACCTCAGATTTATTCTAACTTAATAACAGTTTCATATATAAATATTGTTCCCATATAGCTCTATTTCCTCTTCCTCATTTTTGTTCTATTATTGTTTTACACATGTATATGTGTTATAAACAGTACTCATTGTTATATTCTATATGTATTTTTACACCCTTTAAAGAAACTGAGAGAAGAAAGGAGAGCAGTTATATTTGTCTTAGTGTATTTATTTTGTTATAGCAAAATACCTGAGACTGAGTAATTTATGAAGAAAAGAAATTTATTTATCATAAAATGGAGGATGGGAACTGCAAGATCAAGGCACTGGCAGGTTCAGTGTCTGGTGAAAGCCGTTTTCACCACTTAATATTGCATTGGAGGGGCCAGCGGGTGACGTGGTAGTTGAGGTGCTGCACTTCCACATGGTCGACTGTAGTTCAAGTCCCAGACCCGGTGGCTTTAAACTCACACTGGACTGTGTGCATTCAAGCCCAAAATCCCAATAGGAGAATGCAGATGAAGGGATTGTGCTATGGCCATCCCAGTGGGGAGTGGTTTGTCACTTTCTCTCTGTAAAACTCTCTCTCTAGTGAGCACATGTGCCCTATAGAAAAAAATCTGTCTAAGAAATTTTTTTAAAATACTGCATTGGAGAGAAAGTTCCAACTTAAATTTAGAGGAACACATTTAAACCATAGTAATATTTATAGAATTAGTTATATTAAACTTACTCTTTACTATCTGATTCCCTTTATTTGTTCCTGCCGTCTTGAATTACCATCTGGTATCATTTTCTTACTACAATACAGCTTCATTTCTATCCACTTCATTTATGCTGCTATTGTCAAATATATTACATCTCTTTGTATCAGAGGCCCAACAACGCAATTACATACATGTTGTTTTATACTGTTGCTTTTTATACCAATTAAGAGATGAAAAGAAAAGAAATAGGAATTTATTCTGTTGCTTATAATTACATAATTACCTTTACTCATGTTCATTGTTTTTTTCATGAAGATTCAAATTACTTTCTCGTATCACTTGCTTTCAATCTGAAGAACTTCCTTTAGTAATTCTTCTAAAATGAGTTTGTTAAAAACATACTTTGTGTGTGTGTATGTTTTGTTTTATATTTAGTCTGAGAATATCTTTATTTTGCCTTCACATTGGAAATATAATTTTGTTGAATAGAAGGTATTTGTTTGACATTTGATTTTTTTTCAGCATTTTGAATACACCATTGCAATATTTTCTGCCCCACTCCCATATTTACACACACACACACACACACACACACACACATACACTTAGAAACATGCATGTAGGGGCTAGCAGTTAGCATAATGGCTATGTCACTGGACTCCTGTGTAGCCACGGTTCAAGTCCCTGACCCAGCAGCTTAAACTCACGCCCGGCGCATGTGCGTGTGTGCCCAGGATCCCGAGAGGAGAATGGAGGAGAAGGGATTGTGGCGTGGCCAACCCCCCTGGGGGGTGATTTCTCGCTTTCTATCTCTCTGTCTCTGTCTGTCTGGAGAGCGCACACACTGTATAGCAAAAAAAAAAAAAAAACTCTCTCTCAAAAAAAAGAAAGAAACATGCATGTATATACCCACATAAGCAACATTTTAAAAGCTTGTGGAAAAATGGAATTAAAGTAGAGGTTTATTTTGGTGTGAAAAGTTTTTGGAATCCATGCTTAGTTTTTCCATGAACTTTTACAAGACCCTTTGTGTATGTGTCTATGTGGCCTCCAAAGTTCTTGAAAGAATGCGGTATTACATATGTATACAATTACCCTGTGTGTGTGTGTGTGTGTGTGTGTGTGTATGTATTTCATGATAAGAAGTCAACTTTTAATCTATAAAGGTCTCTTTATACATGATGATTCATTTAAAAAATTTTGCTTTGACTTTGAGCATATCTTCTATGATATGTCTCTGTGGATTTGCTTTTATCGAACATAAAGTACATTAAACTTGGTTGTCTAAACTAATATTTTTCCTTCAAATCTGAAAATGTTTAGCCATTAATTTTTCAAATATTTCCTCTTCTTTTATTATCTCTTTTCCTTTCATATTTTTTTGAAGTTTATGTATTTATTTCCTTTTTTGGTGAAAGAGAGAGAATCACCCCCAACAGGATCTTAATGCCATGATTCACCCCAAGTCTCATCCAGTTAGGATCATGGGCACATGTGTGCCTGGCATGTACAGGGAGACCTTGAGATGCAAACCTGTGATCTTCCCATGTAGTCTTAGTATACTGGATTGTGGCATTATCCCTGAGCCACTGCAACTGGCCACCTCCTGTCTCCTTTTGATGCTCCATGCTTACTAATTTGCTTAATAGTGCATCTTATTTGGACCAGCAGTTAGCGTAATGGTTATGTCACTGGACTCCCATGTAGCCGACCGTGGTTTGAGTCCCAGACCCGGTGGCTTAAACTCACACCGGGTGTGTGTGTGTGTGCGTGCCCAAGATCCCCAGAGGAGAATGGAGGAGAAGGGATTGCGGCATGGCCATCCCCCCTGGGGGGTGATTCCTCACTTTCTATCTCTCTGTCTCTCTCTGTCTTTCTGGCGACTGCACGTGCCCTATAGCGAAAATAGTGCATCTTATTTATATGAGGCTATTTTCATTTTTTTTTATTCCTTTTCTTTACGTCCTTTGGATTGCATAATTTCTATTCATCTATATTCAATTTTACAGAGCTTCTTCAGTTTCACTGTTGACCTCTCTAATAAATTTACCATTTCAGTTACTATACATTTTAATTTCAGCATTTCCATTTTTTTTAAGAGGTTTTTGCCTTAAGGCACATGTGCTCGCAGGTGAGAATGACAGTGAGATCACCCCCCCATCAGGGGGCATGACCACTCCAAAATCCCTTCCCCTCCATTGTCCTCCTGGGGATCTTGGGTACACATACACACATGCACAGTGTGATTTTCAAGCCACCAGTCCTGGAGGTGGACCACCGATGGCCATGTTGGAGTCCAGCCATGTAACTGCTAAGCCATCTGCCAGCCCTTCCATTGTTTTTTGTAAAAAAGATTTTCTTTTAACTGATGTTCTTTTTTGATTAGCTTGGCATCCTCTCATTCTTTAAACATATTTATAATGGCTTCCTTTTTTTTTTTTTTTTTTTGAGAGGTTTTTGCTATAGGGCGCATACACTCACCAGAAAGACAGAGAGAGACGGAGAGACAGAAAGCGAGAAATCACCCCCCAGGGGGGATGGCCACACCACAATCCCTTCTTCTCCATTCTCCTCTCGGGATCTTGGGCACACACGCACACTCACCTGGTGTGAGTTTAAGCCACCGGGTCCGGGACTGGAACTGCGGTCGATTACATGGGAGTCCAGTGACATAGCCATTACGCTAACTGCTGATCCCTATAATGGCTTCTTTAAATTCTGTCTAATCCAACTCCAGCTCGATGCACAGCAGTAGTGCAGGGCTCTGTGGTGCTGGACTCACTGGAAAGGTCCCGGGTTTATGTACTGAGGCTTCTTTGTTCATGCCTAGCACATGCATGTGAATGATTCAGGCCAGGTGAGACTAGAGGTGAATCATGGCATAAAGATCCTATGCGGTGGGGGGGCACGTAGTTGATCACAGTCTAAGTGCTGGAGTCAGTGGCTTAAAACTGATGCCAGGCGCATGTATGTGCGTGCCCCAGATCACTTTCCCTCTCTGTCTCCTTCGTAAGGGCACCTGCCCTATAGCAAAAATCTCTCTCTAAAAAAAAAATTCTATTGGGTTGACTGTCCCTCTTTCCTTGTCTCTCTTTCTCTCTCTCTGGCTCTTTGAAACTTTTAAAAGAAAAAAAGAAAATGTTAAATCTCCTATCTGGACCCTCTTACAGGAAGTTATCGTAGCTTGCTTTAGCTACCTTCATATGTGGGTCAACTTTCCTGTGTCTTTGAATACCTCTCACTTTTTTTCTTTTTAAATGAAAAGTTTTAGGTAATATATTGCAACAACTCTAGATATTGATCCCAGCCCACTCACATGTTTCATTTCATTATTGCGTGCTTGTTTATTTGTTTGGTGACTTGGCTACACCATTTTAGTGAAGTCTATTTCCTCCTCACTGTGAAGCCTCCAATGTCGCTCTCAAAAAGGTGCAGTCTAGGGTATGTGCACAACTACCCTGGGGTGAGTGGCTTTCAAAGTGCCCTCACTCACTGTCTCTTTATCTCTCCGGTAAGCTGTTCATCTTCTTTTATATCACATTCAGCTGTTCAGCTCCACCAATTGCTGGCTAATTCCTCTGTATTTTTTGACCCATCTGCTGAGGTATAATTTGACCCACAGTGTGATTCAATTAAATTGGGGCCCATTTGGAGACTTAGTTTTTCAAACTGTCCTTATATTTGCGAAGATATAAGGAGGACTTTTCTTAGCTGTCTCTTTTCTTCATTCTCTGTTAAACTATTTGGCCAGTAGTTTAGGGGCTTTATTCCACTGGAGAAATTGACTCTTCAAGGAGACTTTTTGCTTTTGTTTATGACTGCTGGTGATTTTAACTTGGAGGCTTTTTCAGTGCCCTGTGTGGCATAATTGGGAGGCAATAAAGAAACCCAGAAAATACAACAGTGCATTACTTAAAATCAAAAACTCAGGGCCACTCCATTTTGTCTGGAACCAAAACTCACTTTTGAAAAATCTTTTTGAAAGATATAATATCTCAGATAAATAGTCTTATTTTTTCCCTACATTTCATGGATTCTTCTGATGTATTCTAACTTTTCTCTGTTCTTTTTTTTTCCCCATTACTAAAGTATTACATAATATCTGTGTGATTTTATTTGTTTATGTTCTTGGAATCCATTGGAATTTCATAAATGTTTGTATTGATTTTATTATCATATTTAAACACAATTCTTCTGATAATTTTTTCTTCAAATATATTTATTTATTCTATGAGTGAGAAAGAAAGAGAGACAGAGACAGTGATATAGTAACCCCAATGGGTCTTTTTTCTTTTTTTCTTAAGAGATTTTTGCTATAGGGCTTGGAACCTAGCTAGAGAGACAGAGAGAAACAGAGAGACAGAAAGTGAGAAATCTCCCCCCCCCAGGGGTATGGCCACTCTTTAATCCCTTCTCCTCCATTCTCCTTATGGGATCTTGGGCACGCACGTACACATGCTCAGTATGTTTTAAGCTCCTGAATTTGAGACTCAAACCATGATCGACTACATGGGAGTTCAACGACACAACCATTACACCATTTGCTAGTCCCTCCAATAAGGTCTTGATGCATGATCCACCCCTAGCTTCAGCCAGCTCCAGATCATGGGCACATGAATGTCTGGCATAGTCGGGGAGGTCTACAGAGGGAAATCAGCAACTTTCTTGTGTAGGTCAGCCTCACAGAGCATTGTGTTTTACCACTGCACTATTGTCTAGCCCACTTCTGATCATTTCAAACCTTTCAAGTTGCCAATTCATGATTTTAATCTTTTTACCTGACATGTATTCTTTTTTATCCTCTTATTTTTATCCTTCTTATATTTAGTTTTATATTTTCTAGTGAGTTACTTTTTCATGAATCCTATCTTCTTTTTATTTAATCTTCTATACGGTCATTTGTTAAGTTTTCAACTCATACACACATATATATATACATATATATATATACACATACATATATATATATTTCAGTTTAAAAAATTCATATAATTATTTTTATGGATTTAAATTATTTGGTTAAGAGCCATCCAACTAGTATGGTGGTCAAGACAGCTGGGTCTCAGTCAATGGCTCCTGAGATCTAGACATGCTGGGAGAAAGGAAGATGTCCCACTCCTAACTGGGCCTCCAGCATACAAAACCCACGTGAACAGCCCTTCTTCAAGAGAAAGCCTGCTCAATGGCTCCTGAGATGTAGACATGCTGGGAGAAAGGAAGATGTCCCACTCCTAACTGGGCCTCCAGCATACAAAACCCACGTGAACAGCCCTTCTTCAAGAGAAAGCCTGCTCAATGGCTCCTGAGATCTAGACATCCTGGGAGAAAGGAAGATGTCCCACTCCTAACTGGGCCTCCAGCATACAAAACCCACGTGAACAGCCCTTCTTCAAGAGAAAGCCTGCTCAATGGCTCCTGAGATCTAGACATGCTGCGAGAAAGGAAGATGTCCCACTCCTAACTGGGCCTCCAGCATACAAAACCCACGTGGTAGGAAAACCCTTTTCATATCTCCTGTCTCTGAATCAATCTTGGTCTCTCTCTACCTCTCACTCTCTCTCTCTCTCTCTCTCTGTCTGTCTGTCTGTCTTTTTTTTTTAATTTTTGCTTTTTAGAATTTTTTAAGGTGAGGCTTCTTACAGGGCCCTTTGGCCCCTCCCTCCTAGGCCTTTGTTTTGTTAATAATCCCCTCTGCTCCTCCCAGAACAGCCCTTCTTCAAGAGAAAGCCTGCTCAATGGCTCCTGAGATCTAGACATGCTGGGAGAAAGGAAGATGTCCCACTCCTAACTGGGCCTCCAGCATACAAAACCCACGTGGTAGGAAAACCCCTTTCATATCTCCTGTCTCTGAATCAATCTTTGTCTCTCTCTACCTCTCACTCTCTCTCTCTCTCTCTCTCTCTCTCTGTCTGTCTGTCTTTTTTTTTTAATTTTTGCTTTTTAGAATTTTTTAAGGTGAGGCTTCTTACAGGGCCCTTTGGCCCCTCCCTCCTAGGCCTTTGTTTTGTTAATAATCCCCTCTGCTCCTCCCAGAACAGCCCTTCTTCAAGAGAAAGCCTGCTCAATGGCTCCTGAGATCTAGACATTTCGCGCGGTTTTCTAATTTTTGATTTTTATTGAAATTTTTTTAATATTAATTTTTCTTTTTTAGATTTATTCCAAAGCTTTTCTCTTTTTTTTCTCTGTTTCTTGTCTGTTTTTTGTTGTTGTTGTTGGTATTGTTTCCCTCTCTCTGCTTCCTTTTCTGCACACTTCCCAACCCTCATTTTAAACTTCAAAAGTTTGGGAAGAAACCAACCATCCACCAGATGACTAGAAATCGCTGCAGGATCACAAGAAATATGGAGAAGCAGGAAAATGCCCCTCCTCCAATTGAAACGGATAGCTCCTCTTCATCCACACACAGTTCAAGGGAATTCATGGAAATGTCTGATAAACAATTCAGATCATTCATAATGGCAAAGCTAACAGAGATCGAAGAGAAGAGAGACAAGGAACTGCTGAAGGGGAAGGAGAAAGGAGTTGAAGAGTTCTAGGAGGTGAGGAAATTCATGCAAGATCTAAAAGAGGAGTTTCACACTTTACAAAAGAATCAGATGGAGCTGTTAGAGATGAAGGCTATAATACAAGAAGTCAAAATCTCCCTTGAAAGTATTAAAAGCAGACTAGATCATTCAGAAAATGGAATCTCTAATGTAGAAGAGAAAATGGCTGGCCTAGAAAGGTCCACCATAAAGACTGAGAAAATGGCCCAAAACTTTGAGAATAATATGCAAGAAGTACTAGATACAATTAAACGTCCAGGGGTGGCAGGCGGGGGCTCCGCTCCGCGTGCCGGCGCGTGGGGGTGGGGAGGCGGGCGCGGGGGCTCCAATCCACATGCTGGGGTGCGGGGTCAGGGCGCGGGGGCTCCGCTCCACGTGCCCTGTCTGGAGGTCTGGCCCGACGGGCTCTGCCCCACGTGCCGTGGCCGGGGTTCTGTCCTGTGTGCCATGGCCGGGGTCAGCCCCGCGTGCCGTGGCCGGGGTCTGCCCCGCGTGCCTTGGCCGGGGTCTGTCCCGCGTGCCGTGGCCGGGGCTCTGCCCCGCGTGCCGTGGCCGGGGCTCTGACCCCGCGTGCCTTGGCCGGGGTCTGTCCCGCGTGCCGTGGCCGGGGCTCTGACCCCGCGTGCCGTGGCCGGGGTCTGCCCCGCGTGCCTTGGCCGGGGTCTGCCCCGTGTGCCGTGGCCGGGGCTCTGCTCCGCGTGCCGTGGCCGGGGTCTGCCCCGCGTGCCGTGGCTGGGGCCCTGTCCCGTGTGCCGTGGCCGGGGTCTGCCCCGCGTGCCGTGGCCGGGACTCTGTCCCGCGTGCCATGGCCGGGGTCTGCCCCGCGTGCCTTGGCCGGGGTCTGCCCCGTGTGCCGTGGCCGGGGCTCTGCTCCACATGCCCTATCCGGAGGTCCGGCCCGACCGGGGCTCTGCCCCGCGTGCCGTGGCCGGGCTCTGCCCCCGCGTGCTGTGGCCGGGGTCTGCCCCCGCGTGCCGTGGCCGGGTTCTGCCCCGCGTGCTGTGGCTGGGACTCTGCCCCGCGTGCCGTGGCCGGGGCCCTGTCCCGCGTGCCGTGGCCGGGACTCTGCCCCGCGTGCCGTGGCCGGGACTCTGCCCCGCGTGCTGTGGCCGGGGTCTGCCCCGTGTGCCGTGGCCGGGGCTCTGCTCCGCATGCCCTATCCAGAGGTCCGGCCCGACCAGGGCTCTGCCCCGCGTGCTGTGGCCGGGCTCTGCCCTGCGTGCCGTGGCCCGGACTCTGCCCCACGTGCCGTGGCCGGGGCCTGCCCCCACGTTCCGTGGCCGTGGTCCTGTCCCCGCGTGCCATGGCCGGGGCTCTGCCCCGCGTGCCGTGGCCGGGGTTCTGCCCCGCGTGCCGTGGCCGGGGTCCGCCCCCGCGTGCCGTGGCCGGGGTCCGCCCCCCGCGTGCCGTGGCCGGGGTCCGCCCCCCGCATGCCGTGGCCGGGGTCCGCCCACGTGTGCCGTGGTCGGGGGTTCTGCCCCGCGTGCCGTGGCCGGGGTTCTGCCCCGCGTGCCGTGGCCGGGGTCTGCCCCCGCGTGCCGTGGCCGGGACTCTGCCCCCGCGTGCCGTGGCCGGGACTCTGCCCCGCGTGCCGTGGCCGGGGTTCTGCCCCGCGTGCCGTGGCCGGGGTCTGCCCCCGCGTGCCGTGGCCGGGGCTCTGCCCCGCGTGCCGTGGCCGGGGTCTGCCCCGCGTGCCGTGGCCGGGACTCTGCCCCGCGTGCCGTGGCCGGGGTTCTGCCCTGCGTGCCGTGGCCGGGGTCTGCCCCCGTGTGCCGTGGCCGGGGTCTGCCCCGCGTGCCGTGGCCGGGACTCTGCCCCGCGTGCCGTGGCCGGGGCTCTGCCCCGCGTGCCGTGGCCGGGGCTCTGCCCCGCGTGCCGTGGCCAGGGTCTGCCCCGCGTGCCGTGGCCGGGGCTCTGCCCCCGCGGGCTGTGGCCGGGATCTGCCCCACGTGCCACAACCGCTGATGGCCGTCTCTGCTTTCCTGAGCCGCGTTCCTGAAACTGTGTTCCATGGAGATTCACCTACATTTGCGGGGCTGCACGAGACCCACCCTTGGTCCAGCCCTGAGTGCAGTCTACGTTTTCTATTGTTGGGAACTTTATGATCTGATAATTGGAAAAAAAAATCATGTTTATCATAAAAAATAATTAGAATAATAATAATAATGATTGGGGGAAACATAGGAAAGATATTGAATGTTGAAGCGGGGAGATTAATGTCTCTGTACTGACTGACATGCATGGCATTCCCTTTTGAAAAAGCAATGTAATACACTGTAAAGTTATATGTAATTCAATGTAATAAAAAAATAGATAATAAAAAAAAAAAAAAACACTACACAAAAAAAAAAAAAAAAAAAAAGACAGCTGGGTCTCACATGGTCAACTGCATGGTTCGAGTTCTGGACCTGGTGGCTTGGGAAATATGCCAGCTTATATGTGCATTCAAGCCCAAAATTCTGAGGGGAGAATGGAGGAGAAGGGATTGTGGCATGGCCATCTTCCCTGGGGGGGGGGGGGGGATTGAGTACACACCCTATAGCAAAAACTGAAACAAAAAAAATTACTTGGTTAAATCTACCATTTTTTCCATTTTTCCTCTTAGTTTTTAAATGTAAGTACAGTTATTTCACAAATCTCTTTGGATTATTCATGCTATGCTTCCTAATCTTGTAAATTCTTTTCATACTTTTAATGTTCCACTTGGGTTTGCATCACCATACGTAAAAAAAGTTAAGTCATTTTTGTGAATACTTCTCCAGCATCTTTATTAAGTAACTTGGATAGATGAAAGATTTAAATGAAGCCAAAGAAAGTGAAGATTCTATAGCAAGTCCAAGATGTAATGCAAGATGCCTTATGGCTTCAACATATTACTTGGAAGATCTAATGATCATGGAGGAAACTGATAGTGGAGGATGATCTGTAAAATCTCTGGCAACCCCAGGAGGATATGGGCCTTGACATTGAATAGGAAATGATCCTTTGACATCAAAAAAATATGTGAATAGAGCTGTTTCAATGTGAGCTGAGAATCATCAGATATACCTCCAGAAACTGTCAGTGGATAGATAAATGCCTGAGGCTCTCTATCCTGCGCTAGGACAATTCCGAGGCACATCACATAACGGTATTTTCTACTGGTATTTTGCCTGTCTCTGTTTTACTTTTCTCCCCTTCCTAGAATGTGTTTCTTAATGCTACCTTCCAAATAAACTACGTGTTTCCAAGTCCCTGGCTCAGGGAACAACATAAAAACGAACAACAGAATGAATAATAGGAGAAAACTTTCCCTGACCACCATACATTGAGGGACTCCTTGAAATTTATAGGTAAGAGTTTAGCTTCAAATTTTGAAATTTACTCCTGGGGATTGCTGAGGCAGAAAATTTAGAAACAAACTATGAAAGTGGCCTTGACTGAGAACAAATTTTTTTAAATTTTCAGATTGTGGTTATACTACCTCTCCCACACTCAATTTAAGGGTTTAACCCTATGCACTTCTTAGAAATCCGGTATATCAGGTTCTGTACTTATCTCCTCAAATATCTTTATATATTTTATTTATTTATTTATTTTTGGAGAGGTTTTTGCAACAGGGCATGTGCGCTCACCAGAGAGAGACAAAGAGACAGAGAAACAGAAAGCGAGAAATCATCCCCCAGAGGGGATGGCCATGCCACAATCCCTTCTCCTCCATTCTGCTCTCAGGATCTTGGGCATGCACGCACACGTGCCTGGCATGAGTTTAAGCCATCGGGTCCGGGACTTGAACCACGGTCGACTACATGGGAGTCCAATGACATAGCCATTACGCTAACTGCTGGTCCCCAAATATCTTTTCTAGATTCTCTATTAAAACTATTTTTCCTTGGACCAGCAGATGGCGTAATGGTTACATCACTAGACTCCCATGTATTCAACTGCCGTTTGAATCTTGGACCCGGAGGCTTAAAACTTACTCCGGTTGTGTGTGCGTGCATGCCCAAAGTCCAGAGAGGAGAATGGAGGAAAAGGGATTGCCGCGTGGTCATCCCTCTAGTGGATGATTTCTCACTTTCTGTCTCTCTGTCTATTCCTGTCTCTCCAGTGAGCACATGAGTCCTATAGCAAAAATATCTCTAAATATATTTATTTTTTCTCCCTAGGGCTGAAATTTTTTTTCTAAATTTTTACCAAAGTCTATCCACTTGCCAGATCAAGAGAGAGCATGCACATGCCCTCTAGGAAATTAAAAATAAATAAATAAATAAATAAAAATTAGAAACTGTCACTTAATATTAAAGAGATAAAGAATGTAGGAGGTAAAAATATTAATATTGGCTATGATATTTGATAATAACAATGGAGATAATTTTTGATGAAGCCTTAACAATTGTCAGTCATGTGGAGCTGCCATTTATAGATGTTCAGAGAGTTGACTCCATAGCTTTAAACACATATGAGGATTGAAATCTAGCCCATAATGGAGAAAGGGGTGTACTCTTCTAATTTTTATGTACCTCCATTCCATTATCAGGATATATGACTGCAGGACTGTGGAAACTAGTGAGACCATATTTTTCTAATAGGCTTTTGTATCGCAAACACTCATAGAAATGAATAGAAATTTCATTCATAGAAAAGAATTCATAAAACAAGGAGATGGGCCAGCCAGTGGCATGGTGGTTAAGGTGACTGGATCCCAAATGCCCAACTGTGTGGTTCAAGTCCTAGACCCAGCAACTTGAGAAACATGTTAGGACGCATATGTGTGGCCAAAATCTGGGAAGACGAAAGGGAACAGATGGCACTGTGTGACCATCTCCCATGAAGAGGTACTTTCTCTCTTTCTGTCCCTCTCTCTCTTTATCTCTCTCTGGTAAGCACATGAGCTCTCTAGGAAATTTTTAAAAAATAAGATGAAAAGGAAGCTATGATAATGTAAATGTGTCAAGAAAAAGTTTCATTTCTTTTAGAATTAAAGAACTCTAACATCCTAAGACCTAAAAATTAAGACACAGAGTTAATATATAATATCAAAATACTGAGTGTGTTATAATATGCATAATACAGAAAAAGTTGAATTACATGATAGATACATTTAAAATATTACACCTAAATTAAGGTCTAGCATTGTTTGTTTATTTTTCCATCCATGTACTATCTGGAAAAAATATCAATCATATGCTTGGCCACAATATAACATATAAAATTAAAACTTATAATACATTTCCTATATATCCTATGATGATAATCAAATACAATTAGAAAGTAATAATAAAACCTATGCAAAAAAACTATGTGGATATTAGAAATATATCTGTAGATAATACTTCAATCAAGGAGAATATCAAAAGTGAAATATATATATATATATATATATATATATATATATATATACACATATATATATATATATAGAGAGAGAGAGAGAGAGAGAGAGAGAAAGAGAGAGAGAGAGAGATAGCATGCACCCAGCCTTGGTGACACCACAGTAATTCAAGGGCCTTGAAAGGCTGGAAGCCATATGGCTCATCATGGGTTTGTATTCTCAGGGCAGCTTGATAACTTGCTGAGTGGCCAGAGGATTGCCCAGGATCTTGAGGAGCTAGAGAGCTGGGGAAAGGGAATCATAGCATGATGACATCTGCAATAGTACATCTTTCTCTTTTACTCTCCCATGTGTGCACACCACATACTCTTTAGCATACACACACACACACACACACACAATGAATTGATAAAAACATTTTATGCTGAAACCAATGGAATATAACATAAGTAATTCTCAAAAGGAAAAATCAGTAACTCCAAATATTTTAATTACAACAAGAAAGCAAAAATGGAAAACTTTGTTCTCAAGAATTTGGTTTTGCAAATCAGAAGTGCATTAGCCTTCAGATTATTTTCTCCACCATTTCCTTCCTAAGAAATTAGGAAAAAAACATGAGAAAATAACACCTTTTTGCAAAACAAAAATAAAATAAAGAATTAGTTAATAGAACAGATATTATTACGTTAATGAAAAACAAAATAAATAAAAACGATGAATTGAATGGCTATATGGAAAATTTTTCTCTTTTTGAAAAAAATAGAATAAAGTCCTTGTAAAAGGAAAAGGGGGGAGGAAGCCAGCATTAGGAATGAGAAAACGCAAATATCACAAATACATTTTTTTCTTTTTTTCTTTTTTTTTTTTTTTTTAGGTTTTTGCCATAGGGTGCTTATGCTCACTGGAGAAGAGCAAAGAGAGAAAATGAGAAATCACCCACTGTGGGAATAGCCATGCTACAGTCCCTTTTCTTCCAGTCTTCTCTAGGGATTTTGGGTATACATGCACTCACTGACATAATTTTCAAGCTGCAAGGTCCAGGAATTGAACACGGTTGGCCATTTGGAAGTCCAGCACCTTTACTACCACACCACCTTCTGGCCCCTACAAATACTTTTTAATAATTTTAAGAGTTTAATTTATACAAGTTTACAGGAACAAATTTGCGCATATATAAGAAAAGGATGATTTTCTAAAAAAAAATCGATGGTCAAAGTTGATGTAAAAAGTATTTAATTCAAACAGATTAATTACTGGAGCTACTAATGATTTTCTGTTGAAAAAGGAATCACTAAAAGATGTATGCACAGGTCAGTTCTATCTGATCTTCAAAAAATAGATTATTAAAATGTTCTATCTGATCTTTAAAAGATAGATGATTAAAATATTACTTATATGGATGATAGAAAAAAATAGATAATTTTATAATATGTGTGTTCACAATAACTTTAATACTTAAAGTTAATGAACATAGTACAGAAATAAAACTATAAACTAATTTGACCTACCAATATAGATGTAAGCTTTCTAAACTTCTCAGTAGGTAGAATCCGGCATTATATTGGTAAAAAGAAGTTATCACGACTAAGTAGAGTGTATTTGAGGAATACAAGGGTGATTCAATATGAGACTAGTTGCTGATGAGCAAAACACATTTTTAAAATTCCAGAACAGACTTTTTGTTCTCAAGAATGTAGCTTCACCCATCAAAAGTGCATTGACCTTCAGACTATTTTCTCTACTGTTGACTTAAAAATCTCTGTCTAAAATCATTGCTGAGTAATGTCTTTTTGTTCTTGGCTTTATCTACTCTCTCCCTAAGGGTAATGAATGTCACTGGTTTTATATGTGGAAAAGGGGGAGAAAAATCTAGGAAAGAAAAATCTCAGTTTAAAATCTCAATCTTTCAGGACCAGCAGTTGGCGTAATGGCTATGTCGCTGGACTCCCATGTAGTCAACCACGGTTCGAGTCCCAGACCCGGTGGCTTAAACTCACGCCGGGCGCATGTGCATGCGTGCCCAAGATCCCAAGAGGAGAATGGAGGAGAAGGGATTGCCGCATGGCCATCCCCGCTGGGGAGTGATTTCTCGCTTTCTATCTCTCTATCTCTCTGTCTGTCTGGTGAGCGCACGCGCTCTATAGCAAAAACCTCTCCAAAAAACAAACAAACAAAAATCTCAATCTTCCATATAGTCTTATTTCTGAGAAACCATTATAGGTTACTAGTATACTCACCTCTCGGTTTTCTATTCACATGGGTAGAAACTGACAAGTTGGTAGGTAAGAATTTCTACAGCTCTGGATAAAGTTTTCCCAGGGAATTTTTAAACTGAAATAAGTTGGACTTAAATTTAACATTATGTGAGTTATATATGTGATGCATGGACTCAGATAACAAACACCTATATGTAAAAGTTTCTATTTCCTTCTTCCTTGAGAAACTTGAATAATTTGACCTTTTAAATATAGTCATTATATACACAACTGTCCCTTTGTTAGCTAGGCCATACCACTTGTTAGGAAATGGAGGGAGAGGTGGTTTCCTAAAAGAGACATGCTGAAGATATTTGTCTACGTATTTTCATTTTCACTTACATCTGATGCTCAGATTACTTGTAAGTAATCTAGAAGTGATTGAAAGTATGCAGGAGGATCTCATAGATGATATATACCAACCTAAAAAGGAAAAGCTGAAGTAAATAAACGCAAAGATTTATTGGGGCCACAGTTAGGATAATCGCTTGGGCACCACAAAATTTAATTCAATTACCCTGAATAATGCATGGTTGGTTTTTACAAATTTCAGGATAATTTTAAAGGCAAAAGTTACAAATGGGGAGGGATTACCTAATTAGTTAAACCTTCACATTGATCAGAACTGTAGTAGGGAGTCCTATTTAGCAATATGGGCTGTATTCTATGATAAAGGGAGCAGGATGATCTCATAGCCATTTGTGATCAGCATGGAAGTCAGTGAGTCAGGCCCATGGTTTTAACTACTGATGAAAAGTAAAGAAGGGGGAACCAGCAGTTAGCGTAATGGCTATGTCGCTGGACTCCCACGTAGTCGACTGCGGTTGGAGTCCCGGACCCGGTGGCTTAAACTCACGCCAGGCGTGTGTGCATGCGTGCCCAAGATCCCGAGAGGAGAATGGAGGAGAAGGGATTGCGGCGTGGCCATCCCCCCTGGGGGGTGATTTCTCGCTTTCTGTCTCTATGTCTCTGTCTGTCTGGCTAGCGCATGCACCCTATGGTGAAAAAACCTCTCCAAAAAAAAAAAAAAAAAAAAAGTAAAGAAGGAATTTATCTGGGCCATAAGGATATCTACGTCCTAGCAACTTTACCGAAAGTTGACAGCATCTTGATGGTATTAGGCACCTTATTTCAGAAGGCCAGTTCCAAAGGCGAAATGGGTGCAGGGTGTACATGCCAAGGTCGTTCACCGTCTGCATACCAGCGTTCATTTTTTTTAACTTTTTTTTTGGAGAGGTTTTTGCTATAGGGCGTGTGCACTCGCCAGACAGAGAGACAGAAATCACCCCCCAGGGCGGATGGCCATGGCGCAGTCCCTTATCCTCCATTCTCCTATCGGGATCTTGGGCACGCACGCACACGTGCCCGGCGTGAGTGTAAGCCACCGGGTCCAGGACTCGAACCGCGGTAGACTATGTGGGAGTCC
This sequence comes from Tupaia tana, assembly GCA_026018925.1. Taxonomy (NCBI): domain Eukaryota; kingdom Metazoa; phylum Chordata; class Mammalia; order Scandentia; family Tupaiidae; genus Tupaia; species Tupaia tana. The sequence continues at coordinate 65,779,709 of JAKSZU010000009.1, read as the reverse complement.
AGCGACATAGCCATTACACTAACTGCTGGCCCCCAAACGTTCATTTTTTATGATAGCATCTTGGCCCTGTTTTAGAATAAATGGACTCTTTGTGTACTTATTTTTTCATTTAATATATGCAAATATTTCATTATTATATATACGGGATTCGAACAGTCACCAATTTGGGTATCTGTGGGCATTCCTGGAAACAATCCTTTTGCAGATACAAAGAGCTGACTACATACGAGTTTTATTCCTGCAATAATTATATTAACTCTACTACAAGTTTAAAAATATACATTTATATAAAATATACATTTATACATTTATATAAAATATACTATAAAAGCTCTGACCACTGGGTCAGACAGTGACACAGTACTTTTACAACTGTATCTGCATGGGAAGGCCTGAGTTTGTGGCCTTACTGTACGTGCTGGGCATGAACATGCCTGCAAACCAGGCTGGCTGAGATGGGAGATGATGATGTAGAAGCCCTGCTGGGGCTGCTTTTCTCTCTCTCTCAGAATAAATAATAAATAAACCCTTTTAAAAAGGCAAGCAGGTGGCATGGTTGTCAAGGCGCTGGACTCCCACATGGCCAATCACAGTTCAAGTCCTGGACCTGTCAGCTTGCTTTCCTCTCTCCCTCATTCTGTCTCTCTCTAGTAAAACTTAAATGATAATAACAATAATAATAATAAATAACATCAAATGAAATAATTTTTTTTTTAAAGTCAAGATGAGGGACCAACAGATGGCGTAATGATTACGTTGCTGGATTCCCACATGGCCAACCATGGTTTGAGTCCTGGAGCTGCAGGCTTGAAACTCATGCTGAGTGTGTGTCCAAAATCCTGAGAGGAGAATGGAGGACAGGAGAAGGGATTGTGGTGTTGCCATTCCCCATGGGAGTGATTTCTCGCTTTCTGTCTGTCTGTCTGTCTCTCTCTCTCTCTCTCTCTCTTTCCAGTGAGCACATATGCCCTGTGGCAAAAATCTTTCAAAAAAAAAAAAAAGCCAAGATGAGATTATAATATTTTATTGAAACTTTTAGAATTTAAACCTCTTTTATGATAACCTATGGGAAACTACTTCTTTCTTCATACAATAATATGTATGAAAACAAACACTTTACACAATGTTAAAAACACCTTTATACATTTCAAAGATAAGATGCTACAAACATTCTACATTTGTTACACACAATATAAATCACTTCTCTGAAGTACACTTACTCATTTCAATACTTTTCTAATCATTTTGTTTTCTATTCCCTGAATGAGGCAAATAGTTGTATAAGCACCTGGGCAAAAACAAGCATGGCTAACTTCAATTAAATATTCCAACTTCCTCCATGAATCCTTCAGGCCACACAGGGAGAAAATCAGTAACTATCTGACCGAGATAGAAATCTCTGGATTCCTTCCAGGACTAGTGCTTGGCTTTATGCCCTGCTTCTTTGGCTTGCTCTGTTACAGAACTGTTGACTTGTTCTACAAGCAGTTGTGATGGTAGTTTGGAAGTGACATTTAATATGATTTTCTAATAGGCAATAAGAGAATTGAATTGGCAGTTTCTAAATCTCATTTGTGTGGATAACATTCATTTTGAGGAATTTATTCCTGATTTCTTCAAAGGAAACTACCGAAGTAAGAAAAATAATGCATTTTCTCCATTTTAATTTATTTTTTCAAAGTAAGAATTATAAAAGTAAAGAAATCAGATCCAATTTTGGGAACTCAAAAAAATATATCTTTTTTGTTTGTTTGTTTGGAGAAGTTTTTTTGCTATAGGGTGCATGCGCTCGCCAGACAGACAGAGAGAGACAGAGAGACAGAAAGTGAGAAATCACCCCCCAGGGGAGATGGCCACGCCGCAATCCCTTCTCCTCCATTCTCCTCTTGGGATCTTGGGCACACACGCACACGGGCCCGGCGTGAGTTTTAAGCCACCACGTCCGGGACGCAAACCGCGGTCGACTATGTGGGAGTAGCCAGCAACATAGCCATTACGCTAACTGCTGGGTCCCCCGCAAAAATATATCATATGTTATTAAAATTATGTGGTTTTTTATCAAATTATTTCAAAAACTTTTGAAAAGTCATCTCGAAGAACATAAGTTAGTTGGTAAACAGATTCCATTTATTAGCAATCCTCTAAAGTAGATCATTAACTCCTCATGAGCAAAGAGTCAATAATATATACCTATGGCATGATCAAGCCACTGGCTATTTCTAAATACCTCTTAGGAGTGGCCATTGAGCATTCTATTGACCCAGTTGTTTCCCTGATACCTAAAGAATATATATTTTGCAAAGTTGGGGGAGTTTGCTCAATGTCCTATAGAAGTATCTGAATTCATGGCCTTTATTTCCTCCAAAAAATTTAGATTCATGCCCTGAACTACAGAGTCACAGGGATTTTTAAGTGTATTATAGGTCAAAATGTGGTATCTGGCAAGGTAGTGGCACAAGTGAGAGAGAGTCACTACATCGTGACTGGGGCCTTATGAGAAACTCAGGTTTGGTTCAGACCCAACCTAAATAGGTAGGGCACAGTAGCACATGCATGTGGCCTTTGCTAGCAGGGATGCTGGGGCAAAAGAATTGTAATCTAGTGAAATCCTGTTGAAAATATCCATCTCTCTTTCTTCCTCCTTCTCTCTCTCTTTCTCATTAAGCAAAAAGAAAGAAAGAAGAAAGAATGGTTTTCGTATTCTGACTATATAGATTTTAAAACCACTAATTAGTAGATTAATAAGTTCTTTCTTATAAGAGCCAGCAGGTGGTGTGATAGTTAAGGTGCTGGACTCCCACATGGCCTATGTGGGTTCAAGTCCTGGACCTGGCAGCTTGCTTTTTCATTTCTGCTCTTTCTCTCTTCTTCTCTCTCTCTTTCTACCTCTCTCTCACTCTGGTGAGTATACATTAAAATAACAATAGTAATACATAAAATTAAATGAATAATTATTAAAAAAATAAATTTTTTTCAAACTTGATAAAGAGACTTTAATACAATCTAATTGAAGAGTCATGGACCATGGGGCCAGAAGGTGACATGGTAGTTAAAGGCGCTGTACTCCCACGTGACCATCATGGTTCAAGTCCCGGACTTGGCAGCTTGCTTTCTCACTTTCCTTCTCTCTCTCTTGCTCTCATTCTGTCCCTGTCTGGTCAAATTAAAATAAATAAATAAATAGTTAAAAAAAAAAAAAAAAGAGTCGTGGACCAAAACAGACTCACCTATTCAATTGTTTGCTAGTTGAAGGTTAAAGTTCTATGTCATAGATCCCCCCAATACCACATCCCATTAACAAATATACAACCAACATAAAGCATACTAGGTTTTGTATGTGTCAATTCATATATAATTTGTTGTATGATTCAAAGCAGTATTATATCCATATAACACATAATTTAAGTATAGAAATGAGGTGAGTTTTTGTGTGTTTATTTATTTATTTATTTATTTATTTATTTATTTATTTTGGAGAGTCTTTTGCCATAGGGCACATGCACTCGCCAGACAGACAGAGAGAGACAGAGACAGAAAGCGAGAAATCACCCCCCAGGGGGAATGGCCACGCCGCAATCCCTTTTCCTCCATTCTCCTCTCGGGATCTTGGGCACGCACGCACACGTGCCCGGCGTGAGTTTTAAGCCACCGGGTCCGGGACGCGAACCGCGGTCGACTACATGGGAGTCCAGCGACATAGCCATTATGCTAACTGCTGGTCCCTTTTTTTTTTTTTTTTTTTTTTTATGGCTGTAGGGGACATATGCTCACTGGAAAGACACAGAGATGGAAAGCAAGAAATCACCTCCCAGGGAGATGATTACTGAACTTGAGCTGTGAAATATTGCTTTCATTGACTAAAATTGAAGATTTTCTGCTGAGATTTCTCCCACCAGATTAATTTCTAGTGGGAAAAGCACAAACCCAGGTCCATCCTGAGATGGCTACTGAACATGAGCTGTGAAATATTGCTTTCATTGACTAAAAGTGAAGGTTTTTCTGCTGAGACTTCTCTCTCCAGATTCATTTCTAGTGGCCTCTATACACTCAGTGTCTAGACAGGTTCAAGTGAACAGGATCCAAACATCTGAATACAATTAGGGTCAGAATATTCTTCAATTTCCACTGAATCTGATGCACAAAGAGTGAAAAACAGAATGGAAGAGAGATTAGGACCAGCAGTTGGTGTAATGGCTATGTCGCTGGACTCCTATGTAGTTGACTGTGGTTTGAGTCCCGGACCCGGTGGCTTAAACTCATGCCAGGTGCATGCGTGCCCAAGATCCTGAGAGGAGAATGGAGGAGAAGGTATTGCGGCATGGCTATCCCATCTGGGAGGTGATTTCTCACTTTCTGAGCCTCTCTATGTCTCTGTCTTTCTGGTGAGTGCACACGCCCTATAGCAAAAACCTCTAAAAAAAAAACGTTAAAAAAAGGAATGGAAAAAAGATTGCAGATCACCTCCTCCTGTACGCCTCTGAATGCTCAGATTGAACTTCAAGAATTAGGAAGAAACACACCACCCACAGATAACCCGAAATCACCACAGGGTCACAAGAAATATGAGAAAGCAAGAAAATACCTCTCCTCCAAGGGAAAAGAATAACTCCTCTTTATATTCAGACAGTACAATGAAAGTCACAGAAATGTCAGATACAGAATTTAGAATATTCATAATGGTGAAGCTAACAGAGATGGAAGAAAAGAGAGACAATGAACTGTGGAAGAGGCAGGAGAAAGGAACTAAAAAGTTCCAGGAGGTGAGGAAATTCTTGCAAGATCTGAAAGAGTAAATACACACCATAAAAAAGAATCAAATGGACCTGTCAGAGATGAAGGCTATAATACACGGAGCTAAAAACCTCTCTTGAAAGTATTAAAAGCAGACTCGATCATACAGAAAATTGACTCTCAAATGTAGAAGATAGGAATGCTAGCCTAGAAAAATCCACCACGAAGACTGAGAAAATGGCCCCCCCAAATGAGAATTATATACAAAAATTACTAGATACCATCAAATGTCCAAACATCTGGATAATTGGTATCCCAAAAGGCAAAGAAACTCATAAAGGCATTAATAGTCGATTCCATGAAATCCTGCAAGCAAACTTTCCAAACCTAGACAGATACTCAAAAATCCAGTCCCAAGAAATACGAAGGACCCCCCTCCAATAGAATCAACCCAAGAAGATATTCTCCAAAACACATTATAGCCAGATTGACCAAAATCACAGACAAAGACAAGATGCTAAGTTTGGCAAGAGAGAAATATCAAGTTACCTACAAAGGACACAGCAGACCTCTCATCTGAAACAATGCAAGCAAGGAAACAATGAGAAAATACACTCAAAGTGTTAAGGGAAAAAATTTCAACCAAAAATACTGTACCAGGCAAGATTATCCTTCATGTGGGAAGAAAAAACAAGAACATTCTCAGATAAACAAAACCTGAAAGAATTTACCAACACCAGGCCAGATCTCCAAGAAGTTCTCAAGGGAGTAGTACATGAGGAAAACTAAATACAGGCACACAGAAATAAGAGTTCAAAAACTAAGGAAATGGCCAACTTAATCGTATGGACAAGTCTGGAGTTGAACATTATATCCCAGAATTTAATCGGGAAGATCAGACCACAACAGAAGATAAAGTACATGAGACTGAACTGGTAAAATAGCAGTTAATGACTTTTGACTAAAACATTGCTGATTTTCTTTTAGGCTTTGTTTTCTGGTTTTAAAGATTTTTGTCCTGTCTTGAGTAGCCAATAGATTTATGTACCTACTATTTGAACAGAATCCTAACTTGTTTCCTGGCTTTCAGTTTTAAGCAAAATTTCTTAGCATTTCTTTGACTTATTAAAGCTAAAACTGCTTTTCTTGAAATTAAGAACTATATTAAAAAAATACCTATTTAGAGACCAGCAGGTGGTGTAATGGCAACGTTGCTGGACTTCCACAGAGTCAACCACAGTTCAAATCCCAGACCCAGTGTCTTAAACTCATGCCAGGCACGCGTGCGTGCGTGCGTGTGTGTGTGCCCAAAATCTGGAGAGGAGAATGGAGGAGAAGGGATCGCAGCGTGGCCATCCCCACTGGGCGGTGATTTATCACTTTTTGTCTCTCTGTCTCTCTCTGTATTTCTGGTGAGTGCATGAGCTCTGTAGCAAAAACCTTTCCCAGAGAAATAAATAAATAAGTAAATAAATAACCTATTTAATGACCACGGTAAGCTATATAGCATCAGCTAGGTGCTACTTTATAGTATATTCATTCTACTCAGAGTTTCATGCCTACAGTCAGACATGTATTCACAGATAGGTATGTATTAGCTGAACTTGCTATCAAAAAAGTAGTTAGATTTTTATTTATTTTTTTATTTATTTATTTTGGAAAGTTTTTTTTTGCTATAGGGCACATGCACTCGCCAGACAGACAGAGAGAGACAGGGAGACAGAAAGTGAGAAATCAACCCCCAGGGGTGATGGCCACACTGCAATCCCTTCTCCTCCATTCTCCTCTTGGGATCTTGGGCACGCATGCACACGCGCCCAGTGTGAGTTTTAAGCCACTAGATCCGGGACTTGAACCGTGGTCGGCTACATGGGAGTCCAGCGACATAGCCATTATGCTAACTGCTGGTCCCGAGAAAGTAGTTAGATTACTTAAGAAATTTTGTGAATCAATAAAATGTGGGGGAAAAAAGGAATTGAAAACAATTGTAGATACCAGAGGTAGTGTGGGAGGAGAGTTGGAAATGGCAGAGGGTAAGAAATAGGGGGAAATATATGTATGTGTGTATATATATATGAAACCAGAAATGGAAAATTATCGATGATAACATATATGATTAAGCGACTATGCAGTATATTCTGGGTGGGAAATCACATTCTGTATGCTGTGACAATGCTCAATGAATTAATGTAAATTAATCAATTAATTAAAAATAAAAATGATTCAAAAAAATAAAGAAATCACCTCCCAGAGGGGATGACCTTGATGCTGTCCCTTCTCTTCCATTCTCCTCTTGGGTTCTTGGGCTCACACACACACATTCGTCTAGCGTGAGTTTTAAGTCACTGGGTCTGGGACTCAAACCACTATCGACTATGTAACTGTTACACTATCTTCTGAACCCATAGAAATGAGTTCTAAAGATCAACTAGTAATGCAACGATTAGTCATAACAACATCAGACCTTAGAAAATTTAAGTGATGTTAATTAAAAAATAAATATGCTCACACATGTTAAAATGGCAAGGAAAACTTTAAGATTATTATGCAATATTGTCAAGACGATCACAATATGAGAGAGATCAGACTAAACTCTGACCATAGTAAAGTCACTTTGGGATATATAGCTAATGAAAAGAATGAGAAGGTTGCTGGATATGAAATCACAAAAAGGAGATATCAAGAGTAGAGACATTTTTGCTAAACTTATTTAACTGTATTCTTCCTGAACTAGGTATAATGCTATCTAATAACAAGGATGGGAGGATTCTCACTATATTGACTGAGAGGGATTCTTGCTCAAATGGACCAGGCAGGTCAAAGATAGGGCCCAAGTTTAGGGCCTACTCCGAAAGAGGGCTCAGAGGAACCTGACTAAATTTTGGTCAGAGTCTTTTCCACTGACCTCTTTCTATAACTCCAAAATGAAAAATATTTTTATTGAATAAAATGTTTTATGAATATTTGTTTTTGGTAAAAATAGTCATTAATAGAGGAGGCATTTCCAGTAAGTAATCCATGCCATTATGCCCTTAGTTACAGAGTTTGTCCTTATTTATTCAGATCGTGAGCTTTTCATTATTTATTATTTCTGAATATATAGTAAATACATGAGAGAGAAAGAGGGGGTGAGAGAGACAGATCTTAAAGCTAACTTTTTTTTAAACCTTATAATAAAGAAAATGAGATTTACTAACTACTTAAAAACACTATAATAATGTAGTTATTGATTTTTCACTAAAATGAACATAAAAAATATATATCTTTCCTCCAAAGCAGCAGTACTTAGTAATTTGGATTTTCCATTAAGTAGCTAATCTCTGTAACCATTTTGATGCCATTCTAATGACAATTTATTTAACTTTTTTTGATTTCTGACTAAAGGCAATTCTCTTGCTTAAATGCACAAACATAAAACCAGTTATCTCTTCTACTAATCCCTGAGAATTGGCAAAATAATATTTCAAATGTACAAAAAAAAAAGAAGAAAAGGGACATTACACAAGAATTCAAATATTTTATGACTTTCTTATATGGACAGAATAAAAGATAATTCTTTCATAACAATAAAATGAAATTTTTATAGAAAAAGTTATCATTTAAAAGTGTGACTTTTTTTTTTTTTTTTTTGGAGAGGTTTTTGCTATAGGGCACGTGCGCTCGCCGGACAGACAGAGAGAGATAGAGAGATAGAAAGCAGGAAATCACCCCCCAGGGGGGATGGCCACGCCGCAATCCCTTCTCCTCCATTCTCCTCTTGGGATCTTGGGCACGCACGCACACGCGCCCGGCGTGAGTTTAAGCCGCCGGGTCCGGGACTCGAACCGCGGTCGACTACGTGGGAGTCCAGCGACATAGCCATTATGCTAACTGCTGGTCCCAAAGTGTGACTTTTTTTAACAAGCTGATCAATAGATATGAATATACTTCAAAAAAGGTCATGCAGTTACAGAAAAAGAAAGTTGATGAATGTAATGAAACGGCAAGTTTTTTATTAATATATAATTTACATTATAGACGGTACAGATTTTAAGTGTCCAAGTTAATGACTTTGGACAATTGCCTATACCCAAGGAGCCTATAATGCAGTTCAGATATAGAACATTACCTTTACCCTAGAAAGTTCTTTCATGTTGCGTTGTTGTATTTACTCCTCAAGTGCCTGAGCCTGTTTTCTGTCACTCTTGAGAGGATAATTGAGGAGGAGGGATTGCAGCATGATCATCTCTCCTTGGAGGTGCTTTCTTACTTTCTCTCTGCCTATCTCTGTGTCTCTGGTGAGCACATGTGCCCTATAGCAAACTAAAAAAAAAAAAAAAAAAAAAAAAAAATACACAAAAATTAACTCTAAATAGATCAAATACCTAGCTCAAAATGGAAAACTATAAAATTTTTTGAATACGACATAAGAAAAAAATCAAGGTGATTTAGAGTTTACAATGAGCTTTTTTTTTTTTTTTTTTTTTTTGAGAAGTTTTCGCTGTAGGGCGCGTGTGCTCGCCAGAGAGACAGAGAGAGACATAGAGACAGAAAGCGAGAAATCACCCCCCAGGGGGGATGGTCACGCCGCAATCCCTTCTCCTCCGTTCTCCTCTTGGGATCTTGGGCACACACGCACACGCGCCCGGCGTGAGTTTTAAGCCGCCGGGTCCGGGACGCAAACCGTGGTCGACTACATGGGAGTCCAGCGACATAGCCATTACGCTAACTGCTGGTTCCCTACAATGAGCTTTTAACTACAACCACAGAAACCTGATTTATGAAAGAAAAACATTGATTTTTTTTGACTTCCTTAAAATTGAAAACTTCTGCTCAACAGAAAATACCATTAAAAAATGAAAAGATAAGTCAATGATGGCGAGAAAATACTTACTAAACTCTTATCCATCTAATAAGAGATTCACTTTCCTGTCAATACACAAAATTATTTAAACAAGTCAATTGTATCTTCTTGTGCAAGCCAAAGAGCACCCCATACTCTCATTACTACAAAGCTTATCTCCCATAGTCCCAACTTGTTCATTCTGTTCCAGAGCACAAGCCTTGTGTAGGTCTGAATGTCATAAGAAGTCAACTTTCCCAGGGCTGTGAGTATATGTGACTAGTAAACTGCTTTTTATTTTCTGTGTCCAGTATCAAATGTCAAGTGTTCAGCAATCTTGTAGTAATTATGGAGGGAATCCTTTCCATAACAGGGGAGTGATCAGAACAATGTCTAATTTTTAATTAAAGAATATAGTTAATTCTGGTGTTCACAATTTGCACTGCAAAGCTCTGCGGGTTTTGACAATTGCAATGTCATGTAGCCACCAATTATAGTATCATATAGGACAGTTTCGGTGTCCTTAAAATTTCATGGCCTCCATCTATTCTTCCCTCTCCATCTCCAAAAATATAACTCCTTAAAACTAAAATTTCAATATTTCTTTTGGTTGCTAAGTATGTAGATATATTCCATTTATATATATATATGTGTGTGTGTGTGTGTGTGTGTGTGTATAATATATCTATATATTATATTTATACAGATATATATATATATATACAGATATATATATTATGTATATATAATGTATATACACATGCTCATGCCCATGATACAGGCTTGCTGAGGTTGGGGGTGGATCTTGGTGTGAGACCTTGTTGGGTATGCTTATTTCTCTGTCTCTATTTCTTGCTCTGCCTCTCTGTCACTCATGAAGTAATAAAGAAAGTTAAAATATATATATACCCTCAAAATGTATAAAGAATAAATATGGGGACCAGCAGTTAGCATAATGGCTATGTCGCTGGACTCCCATGTAGTTGACCACAGTTTGAGTCCCGGACCCGGTGGCTTAAACTCATGCTGAGTGCATGTGCATGCGTGCCTGGGATCCCGAGAGGAGAATGGAGGAGAAGGGATTGTGGCATGGCCATCCCCCCTGTGGAGTGATTTCTCGCTTTCTGTCTCTCTGTCTCTCTCTGTCTGTCTGTCTGCCCTATAGAAAAAAAAAGAATAAATATGGTCTAGCAGCAGTGACTTGGGTGATAAGACGACACTGAGTGATACTGGAACACTATGGAAAGGCCCAGAGTTCTGATCCTGGGTTGACTAAATACGCTTAGTGTACTTGTCGGTGTGCCTGTAATCCTGGTTTTCTGGGAGGCTGGAGGGAGGGTCATATTGTGAACAAGACCCTTTTGTTGGTTACTGTCTCATCTCTCTTTCTCTCATGGAGAAAAAGAAAGAAACTTTAAAAAAGAAGAACTACATAGCCAGTAGTAAAATTAATTTGTAATTATAAATTACAGTCAACTCATACCACAAAAGAAGGAAGGAGCAACAGAGGAGACAAACAAGAAATAAAATAAAATGGTACATTGAAACACAATCTTATGCATTTATGTGTTCTCTTTTCTTGGAGGGGGAGGTTTTTGCTATAGGGTGCGTGTGCTCGCCAGAAAGACAGAGAGAGACAGAGAGACAGAAAGTGAGAAATCATCCCCCAGGGCTGGATGGCCATGTTGCAATCCCTTCTCCTCCATTCTCCTCTCAGGATCTTGGGCACGCATGCACACACGCCCGGTGTGAGTTTAAGCTGCCAGGTCCCGGACTCGAACTGCGGTCGACTATATGGGAATCCAGCGATGTAGCCATTACGCTAACTGCTGGTTCCTGCATATATGTCTTTCTTTTTCTTTCTTTCTTTCTTCCTTCCTTCCTTCCTTCCTTCCTTCCTTCCTTCCTTCCTTCCTTTCTTTCTTTCTTTCTTTCTTTCTTTCTTTCTTTCCTTTCTTTCTTTCTTCTTTCTCTTTCTTTCTTTTTTCTTTTCTTTCTTTCTCCCATGAGTGAGAAAGGCAGAAAGAAAGAGAGAGAGTCAGAGAAATGGAGACTCCTAATAGGGTCTTCTGTGCTGTCATCCACCTCTAGTCCCAGCCAGTTCCAGATCATTGGCACGTGCATGTCCAATATGTTCAGAGAAGTCTTTGGACACAAACCCAGAACCTTCTTATCAGGGTTAACCTTGCAGAGCACTGCATTATCACTGTGCTGCTATCTGGCCCCATAAAAATTGCCATGCTAATATTTACACTACATTAATAATTACATTAATAAGTTAATAAATTGTATTGTCCAGTTACAAGGGTGAAGAGATCGTCATGATACATAAAGAACAAACACCTAATTAATTATGTATACGTTGTCCACAAGAGATTAAGTTTAAACCTAAGACAGAGAGAGAGAAAATGGATAAATATAAATCACAGAAACAGTAAGCATAAGAAGGGTGCAGAGTTATATTAATGTCAGATAAAAGAGATTCCTAAACAAAATATACTGCTAGAGACAAAGGATACTTCATCATGATGAAAGTATCAATGCAACAAGAAGATATGACAGACTTGAGCATGCCAGCCATCAAGGAGAGAACTTCAAAACACATGTATCTACATGTACAATAAGTAAAGTGAGAAACAGATAATCTTACAATCAAGACAGGAGTATAGTTGCCTTGATTTAACCGATATTTAAAGAGCATACTCTACAAATGTATATTATTTCCAAGTACCCACGCTCTGTTTGATCAGTTGCAGTCATATTCTGGCCACCTAACAAGACTCAATAAGTGTAAAAAGATTGAAATCAGAAAGAGTATATTGTCCTGCCTAAATGGAATTTTTTTTTTTTTTGGAGAAGTTTTTGCTATAAGGGCACGTGTACTCGCCAGAAAGACAGAGAGAGATAGTAAGCAAGAAATCACCCCCCGGGAAATGGCCACGCCGCAATCCCTTCTTCTCCATTCTCCTCTTGGGATCTTGGGCACACACGTACAAGCGCCCGGCGAAAGTTGAAGCCACCGGGTCTGGGACTTAACCGCCGTCAACTACGTGGGAGTCCAGCGACATAGCCATTACACCAACTGCTGGTCCCTGCTTAAATGGAATTTTATTAGATATTAATTACAACAGAATAAGGAGGGAAATTTTAGATATTCAGAAATTTGAAAACATAATTTTAAATAATCTCTAGGTTAAAGAATAAACCATGAAAGAAAAAAAATTGAATTTATTAAGAATAATGGTGAAGAGGTACCAGCAGTTAGCATAATGGCTATGTCGCTGGACTCCCATGTAGTCGACCGCGGTTCGCATCCCGGACCCGGTGGCTTAAAAGTCATGCCGGGTGCATGTGCGTGCATGACCAACATTCCGAAAGAATGGAGGAGAAGGGATTGTGGCGTGGCCATCCCCCCGGGTGGTGATTTCTCGCTTTCTGTCTCTCTGTCTCTCTCTGTCTGTCTGTTGAGCACACGCGCCCTATAGCAAAAACTTCTCCGGAAAAAAAAAATAATAATAAAATTTTAAAAATTTTAAAAAAAGAATAATAGTGAAGAGACCAGCAGATGGTATAGTGATTACTGCACTGAACTCCCACATGGCTAACTGTGGCTTGAGTCCTGGACCTGGTGACTTGAAAATCATGACAGGTGGATGTGCATGCATGCCCAAAATCCAAGGAAGAGAATGGATTGTGGTGTGGCCATCTCCTCTTGGGGGGAAGATTTCTCACTTTCCCTGTCACTGTCTCTGTCTTTCTCCAGAAAGTTCATGTACCCTATGACAAAAACCTAAAAAATAAAAATAAAAAAATAAATTTATTTTAAATTTATGAGATGCACCTAATGCAGTGCTTTGCTGAAATTTTTATAGTCTAAATGCATATAATAGAAAAGAATAATATTAAAATAACTAAACTATTTAAGTTGCTTCCTTAAATGATTACAAAAAGAACTAAAAATTAAACTCAAAGGGAGTATATGAAAAGATAAAAATATATGGGCCAGCAGATGGCCTAGTGGTTAAGGAGACTGGACCCCACATGGCTGGCTGTGCAATTAGACTCCCAGACATGGTGGCTTGAGAAACACTCTGGGTGTATTTGTGTGTGTGCCCAAAATCCCTAGAGGAGAATGAAGGAGAAGGGAACTGCTATGTGGCCATGTCCCCTGGGGGGGTGATTTCTCACTTTTCTACTCTCTCTCTCTGTCACACACTCCATAGTAAAAATGAAAAAAAAAAAAAAAGGATAAGAGCATAAATCAATGAAATAGAAAATGAACAAAAAGAAGGAAGGAAGGAAGGAAGGAAGGAAGGAAGGAAGGAAGGAAGGAAGGAAGGAAGGAAGAAAGAAAGAAAGAGGGAGGGAGGGAGGGAGGGAGGGAGGGAGGGAGTGGGTAGGGGAAGGAAAAACATAAAAGTATGCTTAGTGGACAAAAAATGAGAAGTTGTTTGCTGATGATAATGTATATAGTAATATCTTTGTCTTGACTGACATGCATAGTATTTGTGTTGGAAAAAGAAATGTATGCTGTAAAAGACATGTGCTAAAATGTAATAAATAATAAAAAAAAGAATACAGAAAATCAATAAAACCAAAAGTTGATTCTTCAAAAAAAATTTATTAAGTTTAGAATTCTTCGATACCAAAAAATATCGATTTTTCTGTGGCTCTTTTTTTTCAAAGTACAAATTCCTATAAGATTTTTCTCTTATCTGACTATAGCTTATGAGTAAGAATAGGATGCTAGAATGAAAGAGGTTTTAAATAAAACTTAGAAAATGAAATATTTAAGAAATATTATACTGGGACCAGCAGATGGCGTAATGGTTACATCTCTGGACTCACATGTAGTTGCCCGTGGTTTGAGTCCCAGACTTTAAACTCACACTGGGCATGTGTGCATGTGTGCACAAAATGCAGAGAGGAGAATGGAGGAAAAGGGATTGAGCATGGCCATTTCCCCTGCGGGGTGATTTCTCACTTTCTGTCTCTCTGTCCTCTGGCAAGCACAGGAGCCCTATAGCAGAAATCTCAAAAAAGAAAGAAATAGTATATCTGTTTAATTGCATTTTTTTGTAAAACCACAAACTATGATGCATACCAAACAGATAATTTCGTTTACTTCAGATGGGTAGCAGTGGGAGTGAGAGGGGCTTATAGTGCCACTTGTTTAAAACCTTTACACATCTCTTTAGAATTCAACTGGTTATAACAAACATACAGTACTTTTGTACTTTAATATATGGATAAATATATTCAAATTTTATAATTCATTGAGCTAACACTGATAGTAATTAGACATTAGGGAAGCTTCAGTTTGAAAGACTAAAATGTTAAAGATGAATGATAAGGTGAAAAAATACCTTCTGAGTGCATAGACTATTATGTGGAAGTCATCAAAGCAAATAGACAATTATTATGCCATTTTCTTTAAATATTTTCTATTTCTGGCTCTGAGAAAAATAAAAGGTAGAAGATAGTCCTTTGAACGTTCACATAATTTACCTAAAATCTTTCTTGAGAAAAGTTTTAAATGAACTTTGGCAATTTTAACTATAAATAAAACAAAGGGCATTTATGAACAACAGATTTTCTCTAAATGTGAATGAAAGATGTAGTAAAAAGATGAAATAAAAATTATAATACATAGTTGAACAAACTATATTGTTGAAATTGATGCAAATATTTATCAAAGATCTTACAGCTAAGAAAGGGGTGATTATATTAAAAGTGGGGAAAACAGGTCTATAGAAAATGGTGATTGGGACCAGCAGTTAGCGTAATGGCTATGTCGCTGGACTCCCATGTAGTCAACTGCAGTTTGAGTCCCAGAGCCGGCAGCTTAAACTCACGCTGGGCGCGTGTGCGTGCGTGCCCAAGATCCCGAGAGGAGAATGGAGGAGAAGGGATTGTGGTGTGGCCATTCCCCCTGGGGGGTGATTTCTCGCTTTCTGTCTCTCTGTCTCTCTCTGTCTTCTCAGCAAGCGCATGTGCCCTATAGCAAAAACTTCAAAAAGAAAAAAAAAAAAAGAAAGAAAATGGTAATTAATTGATTAATGCATCTAGAGGGGCCAGCAGGTGGCATTGGGGTTGAGGTGCTGGACTCCTACATGGCCTACTGTGGTATGAGTCCAGACCTAGTGGCTTGCTTTCTCTCTCTCTCTCTCTTTCTGGTGAGTACATGTGCCCTATAGCAAATTTTAAAAATAAATAAATAGCCTGACTTGCTTCACTCAGCAACATATCTTCCGTATTCATCCACTTTCTATCAGATTCCAGGGCCTTGTTTTTTTATGGCTGAATAGTATTCCATGGAATATATGTGTCACAATTTTTCAATCCTTTCATCAGTTTGTGGACATTTGGGTTGGTTCCAAGTCTTAGCAATTGTGAAAAATGGTGCAATGAAAATAGTTGTGCGATCATTTTTCTGAAGAAGCAAGTCAGGCTATGAAAGAGAGACATTGTATGCTTCCACTTACCATATACTGACTATCCACACTCTATGGTAGAGACTGAAAGACTGGACAACATAAAAGTATTAAAAAATGGTAATGGACACTAGAGACAAAGTGGAAAAGAGTGTGTGGGGGGGAGAGTGTAGGAAAGGAAATTTTGGGGGAAAATGGAGAGGTAAGACACTTGTGGGACACAGATAAGGTTTATTATGTGTTGACAAGGATGTGTATAATAGTCTCAACTGGGCTGGACTGAGGTGTAAATCATGCTGGGTAAAGTCTCTTCACAATCTAAATGATGTATAGCAATTTAATGTATGAATAATAATTAAAAATTTAATAATAATAATAATAAAGGAATGTATACTGTAAAGACATGTGATAAAATGTAAATTAAATAAATTAATTAATAAAATTTAAAAAAAGAAATGTAGCCTCCATACAGAAAACTGCACACAAATGTATATATAGCTTAATGAATTTTCACAGACAGAACACATCACATAACCAGAACCGAGATCAAGTTTGCTCTCCACAAACCCCCACTTCCACTCTCCTCATTAGCCCTTGCTCAAGGGGAAGCACTAACCTGACTTCTAAGAGTTTAGAAGTTAGTTTTGCCTATTTTTATCATGTATACAAATAGATCATCCATGACGTATTCTTCCAGTCCAGTTTCCTTCATTCAACATACTTAGTTATTATTCATGATCGTCACTGTGTAATTTTCCATTATATAAGAAACATGTTCATTCTACCATAAATAGGCATTTCGGCATTTCTAGGTTTGGGCTGAAATGAATAGTTCTGCTATGAAGATTTGTATGTCCTCTGGCGAACATATGTACACATCTCTTTGGGGTTTATTCCCAGAAGCAGAATTACTGAGTGATAGGTATGCACATATCAGTTTCCCCAAGTGTTGTACCAATTTTTTTTGTTGTTTTTTGTTTTCTTTTTTTTAATTTTTATTTATTTATTTATTTATTTTGGAGAAGTTTTTGCTATAGGGCGCGTGCGCTCGCCAGACAGAGAGAGACAGAGAGACAGAAAGCGAGAAATCACCCCCCAGGGGGGATGGCCATGCCACAATCCCTTCTCCTCCATTCTCCTCTCGGGATCTTGGGCACGCACGCACACGTGCCCCGCGTGAGTTTAAGCCACCGGGTCCGGGACTCGAACGGCGGTCGAACACATGGGAGTCCAGCGACATAGCCATCATGCTAACTGCTGGTCTTTCAAGTGCTGTACCAATTTGTAACCTTGCCAGCCATGTGGGAGGGCTCCTGATGCTACACATGAGCACCAAAACGGACAGCGATGCCCTCAGAGGGGGTGAATGGAGCTGCGTCACTACGTATTTTCTGTGGCTGCAGCTTAGTAACCCATGGTGCTTTCAAACTACATTTAATAAAATAGAGCACTTGACATGTTAAAAAATAAATTAATTAAAATAAAAGTAAATAAATATATATTTTCTAAATTACAGCCAAAGAAAGCCAAATTTTGCTGTTTTATTCCCTCTTTAAATAGACTCCAGCTTGTACGGTTGACCATCAACCAAATGAAATTGTTTGCTAAATAATGAAAACATACTGCATCTCTGAAAGCTGATTTCTTATTCTTCATGTTATAGAAAGCTAAATCTCCACGGAAACACTGATCTCCTTATTTTTCTCTAGTCAAGTTACTCAGTACAGAATCAGAGGGTAGTTTCAGTTAGGTTGCAAGTGAAAACCATGCTGGGGGCGTGTGCATCTGGGCCCCAAATTCTAAGAGAACAGAGGCAAAGGGATTGCAGTGTAGCCGTCTTCCATGGAGGGGGACGGTGATTTTTCTCTCTCTCTTTCTCTCCAGCTCTGTCTCTCTCATGCAAGTGCATGTGCCCTGTAGCAGATCGGGGGGGGAAAAAAAAGAAAAAGAAAAAAAGTATATCTAAGATATCTAAGAAAGTATTGTGGTAATCTAGAACAGACATACTAAGACCAACGTGCTGTAGCAATTCAGGTAAGAGAATATTGTTATAATCTTTACACACGTTGAAGGTAAAGCTAATGAGATTTCTTAAACAATTGAATGTGAAAAGTGAGAGAAAAAAAGGAGTCTGATGATTCAGAGGTTACTATAAGCAACTGGGAGGATAGACCAGATATCAACTGAGACAGGGAACGCTAAAAGTGAATAATTCTTTTGGGGGCAGATCAGAACCTAAGTATTAAATGTGTTGAATTTGAAATCTAGTACAGTTGATTCTTGAGCAACGCTGTTAGATACCTCAATGCTCTGATAGTTGAAAATCCATGTATAACTTTTAACTCAGTTAAGCCCAGGCTTAACTACTAAAAGGCTACTATTGACTATTAACATAAACAGTTGATTAGCACATGTTTTATATGTTATATGCATTGTATACTATAGCCTAAAATAGAGTAAGCTAGAGTAAAATGTCACTAAGACAATCATAAAGAAGAGAAAATACATTTGCAATACTGTGGAGGATTTATCAGTAGTGTTAAGTTTATGTACTCTACTAAAAGAATCATCTGTTAGCAACAACATCAATATCGCTTTATATCATACAAGACACTGTAGATGTTATACATATTACTAGCATGAGACATCAAAAATGAAAAGATAATGTGAAAAATAAAATCATAGCGGTTTACAGGTGTAACGATGAATATATCAACAATAACGAAGTAGTGATATGTTTGGTAGCCTAGCCTATACACTAATGAATGAATCATTATAAAAATTTTATAGTGTTATTCAAGGTTTATGGTATTACACTAACCATGATGAAAAATAAATAAGAACCACAAGAGAGCACTTTTTACTTTGATATGCCATTTACTGGAAAAACAAACTACTCTCACAGAGATGATTAGCATCATATGGCATCTTAAATGAGTACTCAAAACACTTGAACTTACCCCAATAGCAACAGGAGATGGGCTGAACTTATTACAGTAGTACAGTATATACTACAGTTAATTTTACACAGTTATGATTCAATATTGCATCTTTACATTTGTTTACATTTTTTTTAGGGAGGATTTTGCTATAGGGTGCGTGGGCTCGCCAGACAGACAGAGACAGAGAGACAGAAAGCGAGAAATCACCCCCCAGGGGGGATGGCCACGCCGCAGTCCCTTCTCCTCCATTCTCCTCTCGGGATCTTGGGCACGCACACACACGCGCCGGCGTGAGTTTAAGCCACCGGGTCTGGGACTCGAACCGCAGTCGACTACGTGGGAGAACAGCGACATAGCCATTATGCTAACTGCTGGTCCCATTGTTTACATTTTTCTAATCTCTGAAGTTTTTCAAGTTGTTGCAAATCTCCAAAGAATTTTCCAATCCATTTATCACCAAAAATTCATGTATAAGTGAACCCATGCTCAAATCTTTGTTGTTAGTCAGTTTCAATTTTCAATGAATATATGAATTGGGAAGTCATTACCACAAAGCAGTATTTAAAATATAGATCAGAATGAAATAAAGAAAACCATAAAAAGAAAGCATCAGTTAGATAGGGAAGAAGGGAGACATACAGGAGCAATAGCACTGATGAGGCAAGAGTGAATGTTATTAAGTACTCGGATAAAGAAATCAACTTCAGTAGGAGCATGGATTGTTTGCATACTGTATATGATAGGCAAGAAAGCCATAAATGGATATAGAGGCTAATAGATAGACAGTTCAGGGCAAAATCTATGAAAGTTCTCTTTTAATTCAATTTTCTCAGTAAACTAGGAAAGCAAGTTATCATTTTTTTTTTTTTTAGTGTATCTGTTAAATGTTTGAGAAGAAAGGAGAATGTTTCAGAGTCTAAGACAGTTGGGAGAGTTAATTGATTGGGAAGTGATATATAGATGATTATTTGGAAGCATTAAGAGCTCAGTGGAGGTTTATGTTCATTAAGGGTAAAATGAGACCAACTCAGCATGGATGTGTTTTTCGTCACTCACAGGTAGAGTAGGCAGAGTTGGATTAAACAACGTCATAGTTATAGTAATGAGTAAAAATAAGCAGAAAAGAGAAGATAAAGAGTTCAAGAAAATGATAGTGAGAAATTATGAACACTCACCCTGCAAAATTAAAGAAAGGGAGAGGAGACATTAAGGGGGTGAGGCCAAGTGAAAAGGTTAAGATCAATAAATGAAAGGTTACAGTGTGGTTGAAGAATTGCTGCAGTTGAGCTAATTGATGAAGTTGTAAACTAAAGAGATGGTGGTTAGCAAGTTTGAAACGTGAAATGGAGACTATGCGGGAACTCTATTTGTTAGTTATAAAAAGGGCAACTTGAAGAACTGAAAGTCCTCCATAGTTAGTGGACAGGTATTTTATGAAATATTAAAATTGAAAAATATTAAGGCAGTCTTGGAGCAAGTGACACTGATTCAGGAGCTCACATACTTGAAATAGTAGGAGAGGTTATCAGAAGATAGGCGGGTGACAGAAGCAATAAGAACTAGGAGGTGGTGTAATGTGTTGTCATTAGAGGAGAGAAAAAGAAAGAAAACACATGAAAACCACAATGAGTAACAAGAAGGACACTTACTATCCCTTCAAACACTGTAATTTGAAGAGTGTTAGAAATAAAAGCTAACAAAACAAAACAGTGACCATTATTTTAGAATGCTCCATGGGACCAAGTGTTTTCAGGGGACGTCCAGTTCTCTGTTAGGGTAAGAAAAAGAGGTTACAAATGAAAGAGATTTTAAGGATGATGAAATGTGAGTCCCAGAAAGCATACAGAGTCAGGGAAGGAGAGTATGAACTGGGGCCATGCATAATCTTAGGTGTGGGAGTTGTATCCAGACTGTAAAACTGGGACATCTTAAAGTGACTAGCACGGAGAGAAATAAAGAGCACAATGAGGAGTCAGTTGTGGTGGAATTCCAAGGAGATTTTGGTAGAGAGAACTGTGGATGTTTGAATTAAAAAGTGATTAATTTCAGGGGCTGGCAGGTGGCATGGTGGCTAAACGCACTGGACTCCCACATGGCTGACCACGGTTCAAGTCCTGGACCTGGTGGCTTGCTTTCTCACTCTCTCTCTCTCTTCTCTCTGTCTGATCAAGCTGGGAAATAATAATAATAATAATAAATAAAGTTAAATAAAATAATTCTTTAAAAAAATGAAAGTGATTAATTTCTTCAGCTCCCACTTTATTCATAATGTCTTGGCTTAGAGGGCCTAGAGGAGCTTTTACTAAGGAAGGACTATGGAGAGGTTTTTTTTTTTTTTTTTTTTTTTTTTTGTTTTTTTTTTTTTTTTTTTTTTTTGTTTTTTTGCTATAGGGCGTGTGCACTCGCCAGACAGACAGAGCGACACAGAGAGAGAGAAAGCGAGAAATCACCCCCCAGGGCGGATGGTCACGCCGCAATTCCTTCTCCATTTTCCTCTCGGGATCTTGGGCACGCACACACACGCACCCAGTGTGAGTTTTAAGCCGCAGAGTCCGGGACATGAACTGCGGTCAACTACATGGGAGTCCAGCCAACATAGCCATTATGCTAACTGCTGGTCCCACTAAGGAAGGACTATGAAGTTATACTTAGGAAATATTCCTAATGCTCTCATCCTTGACCATGTGATTTCCATTTAGAAGCTTAACAGGTTCCATTATCATTTCCACATGCAATCTTAACAATTTAACTCTTTTTAGCTTGTTAATAAAATGTCATTAATAAAGGCATGGCATGGCATAACATCTATTTTCAATTTAGTGGCTTATTCTTTTCAACTATGTGGCAGCTATTTATTTAGATTATAAACTATTGTTTAGCTTTTCCTTTTATTATTATCTTCTCAACATTCAAAAGAGCTAGGGATCAGCAATTAGCGTAACGGCTATGTCGCTGGACTCCCACGTAGTCGACCGCAGTTTGAGTCCCAGACCCGGTGGCTTAAACTCACACCGGGCGCATGTGCGTGCGTGCCCAAGATCCCGAGAGGAGAATGGAGGAGAAGGGATTGCAGCGTGGCCATCCCCTCTGGGGGGTGATTTCTCGCTTTCTGTCTCTCTGTCTCTCTCTGTCTGTCTGGCAAGCGCACGTGCCCTATAGCAAAAAAACCTCTCCAAAAAAACAACATTCAAAACAGCTAAGCAAGCCTAGAACGCTATGTGACAGTGTATCTTAAGTAAACATTTATCCTGCAATGCAAATTTTTTTTTTTTTTTGAGAGGTTTTCGCCTATAGGGCGCGTGCCTTTACGCTAACTACGCTAACTGTTGGTTCCCCTGCAATGCAAATTTTCATCCATCTTTTTAATTTCTTATTTTCCTACACCACTTAAAAGTTTCTTTGAAGAACTAAAATTCATTCCTTATTGTGAGCTAAAATGAAGTACAGGAAGTACAGTTTGAAGTAAACTTGTCAGAAATGTACTTCTCCCCTGTACTTTAAAACACAAGTTGTATGTTTTCCCTCTAGACTCTCAATAAGAAACAAGGCTGAAACAAAATAAAACAACATCAGAAAGCACCAGATACATCATTTAAACTCCCTAAATACGTTTGCATTTCTAGATGTTCAAGAAACCTGAGTTTTTACTAAGTTGCCAAAGCACAATTTGATATTGTAAATAAAATCATACATAATGTTATTTTCTTCTTATAGAAAGATTGAATTGGTGAGTCTGGAGTGCAAACTTATGTTCCATAGCACTTCATTGCTCCTACACAGAATATCCTACTACTTCCAAGTGAACTGAACATTTGGTTTATTTTTTGCTTAGAACACGTTGAGAATTAGCAAGTGATGAATTACGTTACCCTGCCAGTTAAAAGAAGGAATGTCTAAGGTCCAGACATTACTTCTTGATTTTATAATGATAAATAGACAAATTTTAATTATTTTCCCAGACATTCAGAAGAGCAAATATTCTACATGCAATTCAAAATTGCAGGGTTACTTTAGGTTAGTGTGCACTGTGCACATTGCTACAGATCTTAGCTAAATATGTCTCCAGGCACAGGTGCAGGAGAATAGCTGGTGATTAGATGGAAGGTTTCATGATATGTATTTAGTTAATCCCATTATTGGATCTAAAATTAGGAAGTCATTATGATATTATTAGACACAGTGGTTCCTTTCTAATTACATAATATTGATTTTTAAGGGTCCTAATATATTAGTACTTCTAGGGTTCTTTAAAGAATTATTTTATTTATCTTTATTTATTTATTTAAATTTGATCAGAGAGGGACCGAGTGAGAGAGAGAGAGAGAGGGAAAGTGAGAAAGCAAGCCACCCATGTCCAGGACTCAAACCCCAGTCGACCATGTAGGAGTCTAGTGCCCTTAACTTCCACGTTACCTGTGGCTCCAGTACTTCTGTTTTTAATATATGTTGAACTCATGCATTTTGCTTTAAGCTCTTTAGTCACTGAATATTTTAAACTACATAAAAATTAAATTTTAACTTTTTTAACAAATGTTCCAAGTATGGTATATATTTACATGTCATGAAAATATGCATATTTGATATTTTAAAATATCTACAGATTGAGTCATCTTAAAGAACTTTTTATGTTTACTTATATTACAAGCATATAAAAATTATACATTCAGAAAAGGCAAGAAAATATCAGACCGTTTTTGGATCATATTTGGTACTAGGTTTCTCTGACAAAAATATACTTCTTCCATATGTGGGAATCTATTGTTAAGAATTTGTATATAAGATTTTCGTAACTTAAATATCCAAGTTTATGGTTATGTTTCATTTGTCATTTCTAATATTGTCTGCTGGTGCTCTCTCTTCTTTCCTCTTGGTTAAACTTACTCAGAGTGATTTTATATATATATATATATATGTATATATATATACACACACACACACACACACACACACACACATATGTACATATATAAAATAATTCTTTCAGTAAGGCCTCACTTTGATTTTGCTTTTTGCTCTCTTAAGCCCACCCACCTACAAACAGACACATCTAGTTTGTTATTTTCATCTAGCTTCCTTGGTTTAATTTTAGTTCAACTATTTTTATTCATCTTTGTTATCTAATTAATTTACTAAAGAATACACATCACATTCCGGATGCTTTCAGCCAGGACCTATATAACTTGATATATATGATGGCTAATTTTATTTATTTATTTATTTATTTATTTATTTATTTATTTATTTATGAGAGGTTTTTGCTATAGGGCATGGGCACTCGCCAGAAAGAGAGAGAGACAGAGAGAGAGACAGAGAGAGAGACAGAAAGCAAGAAATCACCCCCCAGGGGGGATGGCCATGCCGCAATCCCTTCTCCTCCATTCTCCTCTTGGGATCTTGGGCACACACGCACACGTGCCCAGTTATTAAGGAGACTAGATCCCATGTCGTCGACTATGTGAGTCGAGTTTCAGACCCAGCAGCTGGAAAAAACAGGCTGAACGTGTGAGTGTGCATGCCCAAAATCCTGAAAAAGAGGGAGAAATGTAGAAGGAATTGCCGTTTGACCATTCCCTAGGACAATGCTTTCTCATCCCTAGGGCAGTGCTTTCTCACCCCACCTCTCTTCCAGAAAAACCCATGTGCTCTCTGATAATTTTTTTCTTTTTTAAATCACTATTTTTCATAATGATGATGAAAATTATTTTACATAGAATGCCAAGGAAGGGAGGAAGTGGTAAATATCTTTAATTTTACTCATTTCCTAATTTTGCTAGTGGGAAAATACAAAAAGAATGATTCGGTTACATGTAAGGTCATAATATTTTCTATTCATAATAAATTTATAATCCATTTGTAGTATAGTGGGGGTGTATACTAATTGTCAGCACATATCAGAGATTTTAATCTGGAATATAGATATTCCCAAGTTTTTGAAGTATATTTTTATCACAGCAACAACAAAGAAATCTATTTTTTTTATTTTTTCATTTTTTTCCTTTTTTAAAATTTTGATTTCTTTTACATATTCAATCACATGCTACTTAGTTTGGAAAGTGAATATTTCCACATGTGTACATTTCTCACCGGTCCAGTTAACAATACTATACAGTTATCTTCAATGGATAATAACTCATTTCTTCTTCCCATAAATGACTTGCTTCTCTATTTTTCTCCTTAATGTCCTTCCTCATACTCTACTCCTTCACCCATGCTTTTCTCACACTGTATCTGGTATTCACAACCATTTACTATGTTTCTATATCCTTTAGTCATTCAGTTTCAGCCACAGAGTGCAGACACACAGTATATATTAAGTGGAGACATACAGTGTCTCTCCTTCATAGCCTGGCTTGCTTCAGTCAGCATTAAATCTTCATATTCATCCACTTTTTGTCAAAAAACAGGGTCTTGTTTTTGATGGCTGAGTAGTATTCCATAGAGTATATATGCCACACTTTTTCAATCCATTCATCTGTTCGTGGGTATTTGGGTTGGTTCCATGTCTTAGCAATTTTGAATAAAGCTGCAATAAACGTCAACATGCAAGTACTTTTCCAATTCAGAATTTTTATGTCCTTTGGATAGATACCCAGGAGTGGGATTGCTGGATCATATGGTAGTTCTATTTGTAGATCTTTGAGGACTCTCCAAATTGTTCTCCACAGTGGCTGGACCAATTTACATTCCTACCAGCAGTGTAGTAGAGTTCCCCTTTTATCACACCCCCACCAGCACTTATATATACATATTTTTAATTTTAGTCATTCTGACTGGGGTAGATGTTATCTCATTGTGGTTTTGATCTGCATCTCCCTTACAATAAGCGATGTAGAACATTTTTTCATTTCCCTTTTGGCTATTTGTATGTCTTCCTTAGAGAGTGCTTTTTTTCAACTCACTTTTCCATCTTCCAGTAGGATTGATCATAAAAGAAACCTATTTACAACTGTTTAAGATCACAAAGAAGCTTTATTGACTCTTTAGCTGGAAAAATCTTGAGGTGGGGATCAGTAAGTGGCGTGGTGGTTGGGGTGGTGTACACTCCCACATGGCCAACCACGATTCAAGTCCTCGATCTGGTGGCTTGCTTTCTTGCTTCCCTTCTTTCTCTCTGTCTCTCTCTGGTCAAGATAAAAAAAAAAATGACTGAATAAATAAAATTAAATATATAATTCTTTTTTTTTTTCTTTGAGAGGTTTTAGCTATAGGGCGTGTGTGCTCGCCAGAAAGAGAGAGACAGAGGCAGAAAGCGAGAAATCACCCCCCAGGGTAGATGGCCACTCCTCAATCCGTTTTCCTCCATTCTCCTCTTGGGATCTTTGGCGCCCAGAGTGAGTTTAAGCAACTGGGTCCGGGACTTGAACCGTAGTCAACTACATGGGAGTCCAGCGACATGACCATTATGCTAACTGCTGGTCCCGATAATTCTAAAAAAAAGAAAAAAGAAAAATATTGCAGTAGATTTTTAATTGCTTGATTTAGATCATTTGACTTCATGAAGTCCCTGTCCCTTGCCACATTTTACTCAGCTTCTTTCAGTGTTGGCTTCTTTCTGCATCTGATTTCCTGTACAAGGAGCTTCCTAGCAACTTTAGCGTAGCATTCACTCATTTTCTCAAGATTGTCACTGGTTCTGATGGTTAAAAACTTCCCAAAAGTAGTCATTGCCATTAGGCAAATATGATCTTTTGAATATGATCTTATTAATCAAGAGTTTGGCCTTGAAACTGAGAGGGGAAAAAAATGATACTGGAATTGCATGTGCTAAAACTAGAAAAGAGTGTTTTTCTACAAATTATTTAAATTTCCATATCCAGATAAATATATTGATACCACAAACAAACAAACAGATATCCATTATAATAGTCATAGTAAAGAACATACAGAAGTAGAGATAATGAATAATAAAGGGCTACTGCTTATAATCTTTGTCACATGGGCCAGAGATAATCAGTGTTCACAGATTCTTATTTATTCTGTTGAAAGTTTTCTGTGCATATTCAATCATATACATATACATGTTACTGAATACTAATTTGAAATACTGTGGGTTTTTTTTCCTCCTGGCGTTCTCTCCTTTGCCTTCCCAATCATGTAAGCAGACAGCTAACTCTGTACATTATTGATTCA
Organism: Tupaia tana; assembly: GCA_026018925.1. Classification (NCBI taxonomy): domain Eukaryota; kingdom Metazoa; phylum Chordata; class Mammalia; order Scandentia; family Tupaiidae; genus Tupaia; species Tupaia tana. Next base: position 65,752,650 of record JAKSZU010000009.1, on the reverse strand, counting down.
GGGAATATGTAAAAAGATCCCAAGAAAAGTGGAACTTGGCTACTACTTCTCAGTAGCATATCAGGTTCCAAATAAATACTTTCCACTTACTAGATATGAGATCTTGGGAGAGTTATTTCAGATTGCTATACAAAATTCTCTTCACCTGTACAGTTGTGATCTTTTGTGACTAATTTCTTTCACTTTACTAGCATTTTCAAGGTTGATCTATATCATAGCATGTTAAGTATCCGATTTTCTTTAGTTGCCAAATAATATTGCATTGTATAGGTATACCACATTTTATTTGTCCATTCCTCAGTTGATGGGACGTTTGAATTGTTTTCATTCTTTCACAATAGTTAAAGAATATTCTATTACAAATTTTCGTTTGGAGGTACTCATTTTAACTTTGGTACGTAACTAAAAATTGCTGGACTATATGACATTTTCATATTGAGGACATGGTACACTGTTTTTCAAAGCATCTACACAATTTTACATTACTATAACAATGTATAGGGTTCAAACTTCTTCATATTCTTACATGATGTCCTTTTGAGTATAGTCATTCATTATGGTTTTAATTTGCATTTCTCTAATGTTGAATCATATTTAAAAACTTTCCTTGTGTTTATTAGACATTTGTGTATATATATTTTTGCAAATATGTATATTCAATTCTTTCCACTTTTTTTTTTTTTTTTTTTTGAGAGGTTTTTGCTATAGGGTGCGTGCGCTTGCCAGAAAGACAGAGAGAGACAGAGAAACAGAAAGTTAGAAATCACCACCCAGGGGGGATGGCCACGCTGCAATCCCTCCTCCTCCATTCTCCTCTCGGGATCTTGGGCACGCACGCACATGCGCCTGGCATGAGTTTAAGCCACCAGGTCCAGGACTCAAACCGCGGTCAACTACATGGGAGTTCAGCGACATAGCCATTACACTAACTGCTGGTCCCTCTTTCCATTTTTAATTTGTATTATTTCATATTTTATTATCAAGTTGTAAACATTTTTACATATTCTAGGTACAAGTTCCTCATCAGATATAATGACTTACAAATCTTTTCACCCGTTATGTGTGTGTTGCCTATGCATTTCTTCATGGTATAGTTTGAATAGCTAAAGGTTTTAATTTGATAAAGTCTAAGTTGTTTGTTTTTGTTTTTTGTCTTTTGTCACTTGTGCTTATGGTGGTTTGTCCAAAAAACCTTTGCATAACTAAGATCAAAGATTTACTTGAATGCTTGCTCCTAGTGATTTTATTATTTTAGCACTAGTTATTAGGCTTTTTATGCATTAGAAATGCTGTATATAAGTCTCCAAAAATTAATTTTAAAAAAATTTTGCCAGACAGCACATGCACTTATAAGAGAGAAATATAGAAAGAAAGTGAGAGAGAGTGAGAAATCACCCCCTCGCCATAGTGAGTGGTCTCACCACACAGTCCCTTCTCTTCTATTTCTTCCCCCATTCGGGATTTGGGGCATGCACGCACACATGTTCGATGTATTTGTCAAGCCACCAGATTTGGGTCTCAAACAACACAGTTGATCTTTTTGAATCCAGCTGCCTTAATCACCATGTCATTGGCTGATCCACCAATAATTCATTTTTTATTGTCTCTTTCTACTTTTAATTTTGTCAATTTTTGAATAATGTATTTTGAAGGCTCTGTTTTTAGTGATATATATATATGTATATATATATTCATAATGATTATATCTTCCTAATATATTGATATTTTAGTACTATAAAATGTCCTTCTTTGTCTTCAGTTATAAATTACTTAAATGCAATTTTTCTAATATTAATATAGCCAATTTAGACCTTTTTTGATTAATGATTATTAATTTCAAACTTTTTTGTCTTTGAACATAAACTGTGTCTTATAGACAGAATATATTGGGATATAACTTTTTTGGTTGCTTGTATAATTTTGTTTATTATTCTGCAAATATCTGCCTTTTGATAGAAAAATGTATTTGTACTTTATGTAGTTACTGCAAAGATAATATTTACGTCTGCCACTTTTCCATTTATTTCCTATATGTCATGTCTTTTTGATTTTTCTATCCCTCTCTTTTTTGAGGGTTTGTTAGATATCTCCTACTCTACCTTTTAAATTCCTTTATTATTTATTTTGATGTATTTTCTTAATGGGTTCCTTGGACATTACAAGTAATGCCTTAACTTGTAATGATCTAGTTCTGATTAAGTCAATTTCAATTAACAAACCTAAATCTTGTACTTATATGTAATAGCTCCATTCCCTCTCCCCAACTTTGTACTGTATAGAATTTTATTTTTATACATTGTATGGACTTCAACAGATTTATAAGCGCAGTTTTAGACAGTTGCCTTTCAGATCAGATAGATAAAAGAAGTTACTAAAAAAAATTGATTTATGCTGTCTTTTATATTTGCCTAGGTAGTTACCTTTATTCGTGCTCTTTATTTCTGTATGTGATTTGATACTGTTCATTGTCCTTTATTTCTATTACTAGTTATCTACTAGTAACAAATTCTCCCAGATTTTGTTTATCTGGGACTGTCTTAATTTTCTTCTCCCTCATTTTAAAAGAAGGGTTTATCTGGAGATAGAATTCTGGGTGGACAACATTTTTCTTTCAACATCATTTATATGTCATCTCACTGTCTTCTGATCTCTTTGATTTATGATGATAAATTAGGATTTCCTTCATATTAGCAAGAATTCTTTACATGTAATAGGTTTTCTTCTTTTGCTGCTTTCAAGATTTTCTTTTTGTCTTTGGTTTTCATCATTTTGACAATGTTATGTAGAGAGGCCAGCCTCTTTAATTATAGTTTACTTGGAGTTTGTCAAGCTTCTCAAACATGCAAGTTAACACATTTTAGCATGTTTGGGAAGTCTTCTGACAATTTCTTCAAATGATTTTTCTGCCTCTTTCCTTTTTTTTTTTTTTTTTCTCCATCTTGGACCCACACGTGCATGTGCTTGGTTTTGTGCCAGAATCGATTTTCTAGAGTCTATGTACATTGGAATGTTTGACTCCTGGGTTCTTGCCAATAATTTTCTTCTTCTCCTTCTTCGTTTCTTTGTTTCTTCTTTTCTCTCTTCTCATTATCTTTCTTCTTTTCCTTTTCTTTCTTCACTTTTTGGATTTTGATTGTTTGCTTGTTTTTGAAGTTCTTGTTTTTATTTCGAAATGTGCTTTGTAATGTTATCACCTGTGTCACGATAACTTAGTGGTCATAAATTATCAAACATAAGTTGTCCTTTAGTGTCTTGCCAGTATGATAACTACCATTTGCCTAGGGGATCTCAGTGAGAAAGCCTGCCTCCAGAATCTATTTATGTATGTATGTATGTATGTATGTATTTATTTCTTCCTTGTGAGAGAGACACACAGAGAAATAGAGGCAGAGAGAGATAAGAGATAGGCATCCCTAAAGGGGTCTTCATGCCACAATCCACCTCCACCCTCATCCAGCCCGGATTATGGGCACATGCACACATGTCTGGCATGTATAGGTAGGCCTCAGTATGCAAAACCAGAATCTTCTGATGTGGGTCAAATTGCATTACTGCAGCACCCCCTTCTGGCCCTATGCCTTCAAATTTTTGTCAGTTACAAGAATAGCCTTCATTTTCACTTTCTGCTACTCAGTTCTGCAAAGTCAACCAGAGATATGTGACTTGTGCCTTATTCTCATGTCTTTACTGCTTTGCATGCATCCTGGCATACATATGCAACCTTTAAGTACTCATTTACTATGTTGGAGTTTTTCAATATTCCTATGGTATTTTAATTATCTAGGATTTTCTTTAAAATTCTTAACTGGGCTCTTGCTTGCTTCGATTAAAATCACCACCTTAGACACATGTTACCAGCAGTTTTTCTGGTAATGCCATGGTGTAAGCCTCACAGTCCCTGTCCCTTCCCCACATCCCTTCATGTACACACACTACTGAGATGAGTTCTCCATCAACGCTAATAGCCATTATACTCTAAGAGTAGAGATTGCACAAAGAATTGAAATTAAAAAATATTTTCTCTATCCTCAGTACTGGACTTTTTGTGTAGCTCCAAAATGGTCAAATGTGTCAGTTTTCTACAACAATGTGGGGTATTGGCTACTGCACCTTTCTGATAGGAAGGCAATGGGATGGGGAACTGTCACAGACTTACTTCACTGTCTTACCAAGTTTCGGCAATTTGTTTCATATATACAATTTCAGTTTCCTATAAGTCTAATTGGTGGAGTTGATTTTAGTTATTTGTTCACACTTTTGTTGTATTTTACTTTTTAAAGTTTATTTATTTTATGCATTCAATCACTATGTATCATTATAGCTTGTAAAATAAATTTGCCCAACATCAATACACTGTATATTAGTTCAGTCAAAAATATTACCATACATGTTATCATCACGTTACTATATAATTTTCTTTTTTTGTGTCCCTAAATGTTTTGCTTCTTTCTTCTTTTCTAATTCCCTTCCTCTCACCCTCCCCCATTTCGACCCTCTTCCCACACCATCTCTAGTATCCTCAATTGTTCTCCTTATTTTTATATTTTCCAATCTTTCAGTTTCTTCCATAGAGTGCAGACATTTGAGGGCATACAATGCCTCTCTTTCAATAGTTTGACTTGCTTAGCTTAGCAGTCCATCTTTCATGTTTTTCCAATTTCTACCAAATGCCAGGGTCTTGTGTTTTATGGTTGAGTACTATTCCATAGTATATATGTGCCACACTTTTTCAATCCAATCATCTGTTCATGGACATTTGGGTCATTCTGTGTCTTAGCAATTGTAAATAATGTTAGAATAAACATGGATATGCAAGTACTTTTTTGACTGAGTGTATTTCTATCCTTTGGGTAGATAACCAACAGTGGAATTGCTGGATCCTGTGATAGTTCTATCTGTTGGTCTTTGAGAAAACTTCATATTACTCTTCACAGTAGCTGTAATAATTTACATTTCCACCAGCAGTGTAGAAGAGGTCCCTTTTTACCTCAGCCTTGCCAGCACTTATTTTTTATTTTTTAAATCCTTGAATTCTGACTGGGGTTAGGTGGTATCTCATTATGGTTTTGATTTGCATGTCCCTTATGATAAACGACGTTGAGCATTTTTTTCATATGCTTTTTGCCTGTTCAGATGGCTTCCTTAGGGAGTTGTCTGTTCAGCTCATTTGCCCATCTTTTAATTGGGTTGATCATTTTTTTTTTTTCTTTCAGGCAAGTCATTTGAATTCCCTGCATATTTTGGTTGTCGGTCCTTATCTGAGGCATAGTTTGCAAATATATTTTCCATTCCTTTCTATTCGCTCCAATTATTGTTTCTTTGCTGAGCAGAAGCTTTTTTTTTTTTTTTTTTTTTTTTTGGAGAGGTTTTTGCTATAGGGCGCGTGCGCTTGCCAGACAGACAGAGAGAGACAGAGAGATGGAAAGCGAGAAATCACCCCCCAGGTGGGATGGCCATGCCGCAATCCCTTCTCCTCCATTCTCCTCTCAGGATCTTGGGCAAGTACACACACGTGCCCGGCGTGAGTTTAAGCCACCGGGTCTGGGACTTGAACCATGGTCGACTACGTGGGAGTCCAGCGACATAGTCATTACGCTAACTGCTGGTCCCAAACTTTTTAACTTGATGTAATCTCACTTATCTATTTTGAGGATTATTGCTTGTGTTTTAGGGGCTTTATTTAAGAAGTCTTTGCCTGCTTTGGTTCTCCAAGAGTTTCCTCTGTGTTAGTCACCAGTAGTTACAGTTTGAGGCCTTAGGTTTAGATTTTTGATCCATTTTGAGTAAGACAATTATATCATCAAGGCTCTTATTTTTATTCCCTTTTAATAAATTCTATACTAATTCAGTTTTTTGTGTTTTTGCTATTACTTAAAAATGTTCTATTGATGGGTCCAGCAGTTAGCATAATGGCTATGTCGCTGGACTCCCATGTAGCTGATGGAGGTTCGAGTCCCGGACCCAGAGGCTTAAACTCATGCCAGGCACGTGTGCATATGTGTCCAAAATCCTGAGATGAGAATGGAGGAGAAGGGATTGCAGCATGGCCACTCCCCCTGGGGGGTGATTTCTCACTTTCTGTCTCTCTGTCTCTCTCTGTCTTTCTGGTGAGCGCACGCGACCTATAGCAAAAAGACTCTCAAAAAAAAAAAAAAATGTTCTATTGACCACCCTTATCCTTTCATCTCTGTAGACACATATGAATGTATTTGTAAATTCTTAGTATTAATATCAGAAGACCAAAATATGAAAGATTGAAATTTTGGTAGATATTATCAAATTGACTTCAATAAAGTTGTATCAATTTATATTTTTACAATCAGATATTAGGAATAAATATTTACCTTCCCTGCCTCATTTTCCACTCTAGGTATTACACAACATATTTTTAATTATTTGTGTAATATAGGCAGACATTAATAAAGATTAAGGAACAAAAATAATAATGAACTTCAGTATCAACTGACTACTCAATTGAAAACATGAGCATTTCCAATAATTTTAAGGTTTCATTTGTACCTCTACCATATCTCTTTTTTTAAAGAATTATTTAATTTTATTTATTATTATTATTTAATTTGACCAGCGAGACAGAGGGCCGGTGGCAGGCGGGAGGTTGGAGGGAGAGAGTGAGAGAAGGAAAGTGAGAAAGCAAGTCACCAGGTCCAGAACTCTAACCATGGTTGGCCATTTGGGAGTCCAGTGCCTTAACCACCATGCTACTTATTGGCCCCTTTACCATATCTCATTCCCTCCTGTCCCATACTAAAGTAATGACTCTCTTGCATTTTGAGATTTTCCTTCCTTCAATTATATAAGTAAATAAATATGTATATACATATATGTATATGTGTGTAGTTTATACATATATGTATACACAAATATATATTTTTACCACATGCCTTTCCGTAAACAATATATTATTTAATTTTAAATGTGTCTGTGCTTTACACAGATATGATTATATTTCACATGTTTTTCTGTAATCTACCATTATTTTTAATTGCCAGAGAGCATGTGCACCACCAGAGACAGACACACAGAGAGAGAGAGCAGCCCCCAATGGAACACGATCAAACTGCAATCCTTTCTCTATTTCTTCATCCTGTTGAGATTCGCGGTATACACGTTCATGTGCCTGGCCTGTTTTTTAAGCCACCAGGGCTGAGATTCAAACCACAGTTTGCTATGTGGGATCTGACTCTCTTAACCACTAGGCTACAGGGCAAGTCCAGAAATGTCCCATCTTTTAGTTCAATAATTCTGGAGAGATTCATCCATATGAATGCACCTATATCAGATAATTCATTGTTATTGCTTTATAATTTATTATTTGACTAAAACTAGATTTCTTTATTCTTTTCTTAGTGGATTTGGTGTTTCTTCTTGTCTTTGCTTTTATTTTTTCTATTCTAAAAATGCTGTTATAGACGTTTTGCAAATGTCTCCTGGTACACATGTCCAAAAGATTCTTTAAGACAGAGAGTTTTAAAATGTGGTCCAAGGACTTCTGAGGAGTCCCAAAATCTCTTCATAATTTATGAATATGTTTTATGCATTTTTCAGTGAGTTGATATTTGCACTGGTAATGCAAAACAATGGTGGGTAGACTGCTGATGCCTTAACATGAATCAAGGCAGTGGCATTGAACTGATCAAGTAGTCTGTGTATTTCACAGTCACCCACTCACTGGAAACACTTAAAACAAAGCTACGATTTCTTTATTTTATGCTTTTTGCAGTGTCAAAGATAAAATCAGATCAAGTTAGAGGTAGTTTTAAATAATAGTGTAAGTCTTGGAGCCAGCAGGTGGGATGGTGGTTAAGGGCACTAGACTCCCACATGGCAGACTGTTGTTTGAGTCCCAGACATGGCGGATTCCTTTCTCACTTTCCCTCTCTTTCTCCTTATGTCCCTCTCTGGTCAATCAAATTAAAATAAATAAATAAATAAATTTAAATGAGACAATAATACTGTAAGTCTTTACACTTATGCCATTGAATAAAATCTAAGATCTCTGCTGGGTTATTAGTATAAATAGTATTTTTCATTAAAAAAGTACTATTGCTCTTTATTTTGAAGTCAATTTAGATATTTATTTTCTATGTACAATTTTTCAGTAGCATGACATGGAGTTAGATGAATATTTGCTTATTTAAATTTTAGGGATTTATTTAAAATATGCCTTTATAGTCTGAATACACAAAATTTCTGTTTCCTAACAAAATTAAAAAAAAAAAGATTGTACCAAATATTCCTACCACCCTAATTCACCCCATCTAAATGTAAGATTCATATTGAAATAGTCAGTTTTTATTGTATTATTTCAGTGTTTTTTTACAAATAAAAGAAAATGTTGGGACCAGCAGTTGGCGTAATGGCTGTCGCTGGACTCCCATATGCTCGACCCCAGTTCTAGTTCCAGACCCAGTGGCTTAAACTCACTCCAGGCAAATGTGTATGCATGCCCAAGATCCCAAGAGGAGAATGGAGAGAAGGGATTGCAGCTTGGCCATCTCCCTGGGGGGTGATTTCTCACTTTCTGTCTCTCTGTCTCTCTGTCTTTCTGGCGAGTGCACACGCTCTATAGCAAAAACCTCTCAAAAAAAATAAAGAAAATGAGGTTATACACATACGTACATTATATGCATACATATATGAATATATGAACATATATACATATATATATGTATATATATATATGTACATATAAGTATTGCCTACTGTTCTTATTTTCTATTTTTTAGAGAGATTTCTGGTATAGTGTGTATGTACTCACTAGAGAGAGACAGAAAGAGAAAGTGAGAAATCACCGCTATGGTGATTTCTTTGTAAGCTGGTAACACACACTATACAATGTTCTGTACTTTCTTTTTTTCTTTTCTTTTTCTTTTTCTTTTTCTTTTACTTTTTTTTTTTTTTTTTAGTTTTTTTCTGTAGGATGCATGCGTCCACTGGAGAGACAGAGAGAGGCTGAGAGACAGAAAGTGAGAAATCACCCCCAGGAGAGATGGCTACACCATAATCTTCTCCTCCATTCTCCTCTCGGGATCTCGGACACACACGCACATGCACCTAGTGTTAAGTTTTAAGCCACCAGATTCGGGACTCGAACCACGGTCAATTCCATTGAAGTCCAGCAACCATGATGCTATCTGCTGGTCTCTCTTCATTTACTACAATTTACATATGATGAAATACACAGATTTTAATTGCACAATTAAATAAGTCTTGACAAATTAAACACCTATTAATCTGCTATTCTAATCTAGAAAGAGAACATGTCTATCACCACATAAAGTTCCTTTATGGCCCTCTAGTCGATCTCCACTCAACCTGGAAACACCAGTGTTTTGATTTCTATCACTAAAGGTTCATTTTGTCTCTTGAGTTATAAACAAAATGATACTAGAATCATAACTATGTATTTTCAGTGGCTTTCTTCTTTCAGTCATTTCATTTTATGCTGAGCTGTTTTGCATTATATAAATAGACCATATTTTGTTCATCTATTTTCTTCCTCATGATATTTGGGTTTATTTACAGATTTTGGCTGTCATAACTAAGGTTGCTATGATTATCTTTGCACAGATCTTTTCCATCTATTTTTATTTTCTAGAGGTAAATGTCTAGGAGAGAAATTGGCTGATAACAATAGGTCTATTTATTTTATGAACAGTTACTAAATGGTTTCACAAGATGATCATGCCAGTTTATGCTCCCACTAGCAATATATGAGAATTCTAATTTGAGCCATCAGAGTCGGTACCTATATGTGATTTTACTTTGCATTTCCATTTTTGCTTATAACATTGAACATCTATTCACACTATTAATGCCCATTCACAAATCTCCTATTATGAAGGTACCGTACAAGTTGTTTCCTAATTTTTTTTATTCTTTTTTTTTTAATTGATAGGTAAGTGTTACTTACATTCCGGAAATAATTTTGTTGTCTCATGACCCTGTTGCTAATATTTCTTTTAACTTTTTTTTACTTGTGCTTTTACTGATCTAATATTTTAAATTTTGGTGAATTATAAGTTATATTTTATATTCAGGATTTTCTAAATATATATTTTATTATTTTTCTCCTTAGGGTTATTTTTAAGCAAGATTATTGTGTTATATCAATAGTTCACCTACCATGCAATTAAAAGGTTTAAATGGAAACAAATTGTGTTTTTATATACAACCGTCATCACCGTCCACTTTAATACAATTTCATTGCATCAAAAAGAAAAAGAAAGCTTCTACTTCTCTTAAACCTCTTCTCCATATTTAGGGAAACACTAATCTACTTCCAGTTTCTATAGATTTTTTTTAATCTGACTTTTGATTCAAGTTACTCTAGTGGGTATGAAGGAGTATTTTACTGTGGTTTTATTTGCATTTTTCTCATGACTAATTTTGAGCAACTTTCCCTGTGCTTATTCGCCATTAATACATCTTCCTTTGATAAATGGCAAGTCAGATCTTTTTGTCATTTTATCATTGAGTTGTAAACATCTTTTCTATATTCTGTATCTAAAAATACATATGATTTGCAAATATGTCCTCCTAATCTATGGATTGTCTTTTCTTTTTTTGACAATGTTCTTAAAAGCACAATGGTTTCTGGGACTAGAAGGTGGTGTGGTGGTTAAGGATTGTGGTTAGCTGGATTCCCACATAGCTAACCACAGTTTAAATCCTGGACCTGGTGGCTTAAAAATCACACCAGGTGCATGTGCATGTGTGCCCCAAATCCCAGAGGAAAATGGAAGAGAAGAAATTGCAGTGTGGCCATCCCCCCGGGGGGGCAATTTCTCATTTTCGCTCTCTGTATCTCTCTGGTAGGCACATGCTCCTTATGTCAGAAAACAAAAACAAGAAAAAGAAAAAAGAAAAAGCATGAAGATATCTAACTTTTATACAGTTAAATTTATCTATGTTTTCTTTTGTTGCTCATGATTTGATAACATCAAAAATCCCTTGCCAAATCCAAGATAATGAAGGTCTACTATGTTTTCTTCTAAGAATTTTATCATTAAGTTTAACATTTAGATATTAGATGCATTTTCTGTTAATTTTTATATATGGTATGAAGAAAGGATTCATCCTAGTTCTTTTGTGTGTGGCTATCCAGTTGTCCTATTATCATTTGTTAAGTAAACTATTCTATGTCCATCAAATATTCTTGACACCTTTTCAAAAATTAGTTTACCGGGGACCGGCAGTTAGCATAATGGTTATGTCGCTGGACTCCCGGGTAGTCGACCGCGGTTCGCGTACCAGACCCGGTGGCTTAAAAAACTCATGCCGGGCGTATGTGCGTGTGTGCCCAAGATCCCGAGAGGAGAATGGAGGAGAAGGGATTGAGGCGTGGCCATCCCCCTTGTGGGGTGATTTCTTGTTTTATGTCTTTCTGTCTCTTTCTGTCTGCCTGGCGAGCGCATGCGCCCTATAGCAAAAAAAAAAAAAAAAAAAAAAAAAAAAAAAAAAAAAAAAAAAAAAAAAAAAAAAAAAAAACTCTAAAAAAAATTAGTTTACCATAGATCAATGGGTTTATTTTTGGGTTATCAATTCTATTCCATTGACTTGGGTGTCTATCCTTTTTCTACCATATTGTATTGATTACTATTGTTATCTATATGATTTTGAAGTTGGTACATGTCACTTCTACTTTGTTCTATTTCAAGAAATTGTTTTTTGGCAATTATGTGCCTATGAAACATCATATGAACTTTAGGATCAGTTTGTCAATTTCTACAGAAATGTCAGATAGAATTCTGCTATAGATAGCTTTCAATTTGCAGATTATTTTGGGGACTATTGTCATCTTAGCACTTTTAAGTCTTTCTGCCCATGAAGAGGGATTGGATGTTATTTCGATCTTCTTCTATATTTTTAAATAATGTTTTGTAGTTTTCAGAGTTTAAGTTTTAAACTTCTTTTGATAAATCTGTTTCTTCTGCTTGATTCAATCTGCTATTGATACGCCTTATTACATTTTCAACATAGATATTGCATTCTTTGTTTCCAGAATTTGTTTTTTTTCCTTCTTTCTCTATGATTTCTTTTTGCTGATTTTTAAAAAATTCTACTTACAGCTTGTTTTTCTGATATTGTTAAATTGCCTTTTTTGTTGTTACTCACTAAGATTCTTTTTTGGGGGGTGGTGTTTGCCATAGGGCACGTGTGCTTGCTGGAGAGAAACATTGAGAGGGAAAGTAAGAAATCACCTCCCATGTCTGGGACATGAACCGTTGTCAGCCATGTGGGAGTCCAGAGTCTTAACCACCATGCCACCTGCTGTCCCCAACTCACTCAACTTCTTTAAGATGATAACTTTGAATTATTTTTCAGGCCATTCATAGAACTGCATTTCTTTGGGCTGGAAATTCATTTTTCATTTATTTGGTGATGCCATTTTTTCTTGCTTCTTGGTGGTGTCATATGTTCTTGGTTCCTTTTGTTCTTTGAGGATTTTTTTTATTACTATATAAACATTTAAGAAAGCTGACTGGATTTAGGAAAGAAAAGCCCTTACCAATCAATGAACCTGGCTAAAGATTATAAGGGCTTCTTGTATCTTTTGTGGGGATATGTGCCCACTCTGCTCCTCTTGTTCCCTTTTATGGGTCAAGTCTTTGGATTGTGTGCCTTCTCCCAATCCCATAATGCCAGGTCTGATGCTAGAAGTCTCATTTATCTTCCCTAGGACAGTGTACTGGAGTGCACTATTTCCTAAACCAGCAGAATCAAGATGGCTGCTGTAATTTGCATTTGCTGTTGAACTTTTCATGCTGTCTGTATGAATTATGGAGACACATGGGAAACCATTCACAGGAGGGCATGCAAGATGCTAGTGGTGTGCATCAACAGGTTGGAAGCCCCATAAGTGAATGATATTGCCAGGTGCATGGGTGAGTCTCTGTGTGAAATGTTGAGGCTAGTTATCTCAGTCTATGGCCAGCTGTTGAGAACCATGGTGCTGGTTGCCCTATGATCCTACCCCTTCACTATTTTCTTGACTTTCTCTACACAATTCAATTATGCTAATCCCCTTGGTGTTCTTGGTGAAGCAAGGCAGAAGTAGGCCTTCCTGGCAGCAACTCAGAAGACTTGGGAGATGAGTTGGGAGATGAGCTTATTTTACTCTCACTTTCTCCGATGGAAGAAATTATGAGATGTCTGATCCTCTCTTGCTATTGTACTGTACAACCTTGGAGAAATGGAAACACAAAGTGAAATGGCTCTTCTTTTTTCTTCAATGCACCAACTCTAGGATTTATTGCTCTATCAGGGTACTAAAACTTCAGCTAGACTCCACGACCTGCATGGAAGTATTCTCATCTGTAGGTTGCTGCCCAAATTGACATTTGTACGGGAGGATGAAAACTGAAACCTTTTGTTCTGCCATTCTGCTGACAGCATTCAGTCAGAAAAAACACTTGCACATCTATGTACATTTCAAAATTATTTATAATTGCTAGGACATGGAATCAACCCAAAAGTCCAAAACTAGATGATTGAATTGAAAAAAAAAAAAAAATACGGAGAGTACGTACTCTATGGGATACTACTCAGCCATAAAAAACAACGAGCCCTTGACATCTGATACAAAGTAGATGAATATGGAAGACTTAATGCTAAATGAAGCAAGCCAGACTATGAAAGACCAATTGTCTGCACTCTAAAGCAGAAACTGAACATTTGGAAGGGATAGTAGCAGGGAGGGCAACAGTAGATACTGAAGATAGTAAGGACAGGGGTAATATGGGGGTGGATAATAGAGGGAGAGAGGACGGGAGGGGAAGAAAAAAAAGTATGTATAATTGACAAAAAAAATGAAAAGCTATTTGCTGATGATAATGTATATAGTAATATCTTTGCCTTGAACTGATAGGAATGGTATTTTTGCTGGAAAAGCAATGTTGTACATCGTAAAGATATATGTGATTAAATATAAATTAAAATGTAAATTTTTAATAAATAAATAAATGGAGGCTCTTTTCATTGTCGTTATTATTTCCTGAACAGATTGCCAAATTTTTTTTTAATTTTTTTTTTTTTGGGGGGAGAGGTTTTCACCAGAAAGACAGAGAGAGACAGAAAGTGAGAAATCACCCCCCAGGAGGGATGGCCACACTGCAATCCCTTCTCCTCCATTCTCCTCTCAGGATCTTGGGCACACATGCACATGCACCCGGTGTGAGTTTAAGCCACCAGGTCCAGGACTTGAACTGCAGTTGACTACATGGGAGTCCAGCAACATAGCCATTACACCAACTGCTGGTCCGTAGATTGCCAAATTTTAAAGAATATTCCTCTTGAAATTTTGGGTATACATCCACACACACCCAGTGTGATTTTCAAGCAGCTAGGTCTGGGACTCAAACCGTGGTCAACCAGGTGGGAATCTAACATCTTAATTTCCATGCCACCTGCTGACCTTATGTGAGAATCTATTTAAAGAGGCTTTCTAATACACTAACAGAATCAAAACTACGTGAATGGTAGACATTATTAATACTTGTGCTCACTCATACCCGGTTCTTTTTTTTCTTACAAGTAGAAGGAAATATGCACTTTACAGATGTGTTATAGTTTTGTTGGACCAGGTGACTAGTTCTAAGCAAAGAGCCCTAAAGAGAAGCATTGTGTGTCATTCCCATTGTGAGTCAGTGAAAAGATAATTATTCAGAATCTTTCTGATTAGGGCCATGTGTTTCTAATACTGCAGCTGCAAGACAGTGGAGTTTTCTTCATCCTGAGGCTTGAAGTGTAGAACAAATCTACTTCCGGTGCATGTAAAGTATGTAGTAGGAGCAAGAGAGAAACATACTAAGACACAGACTTGGGAAGGGGACGATTTGCTAATAAAATATAACCTGATCTGTATTGACAAATACTCCCACTATCTCATTCAGTTCTTTTTTGTCCCTCTACAATTGGGCAATATTCAGAGTCCACCAATCACAACAATAACAAAAATAATGTAGGTATAAGCACAAAATGCACACAAAAAACGGTTTCTAAATTGAACATTTGCAAGCCTATCAAAGAGGTTTTTAATAAATTCCAGATAGGGACCAGCAGTTAGCATAATGGCTATGTTGCTGGACTCCCATGTTGTTGACTGCAGTTCGAGTCCCAGACCCGGTGGCTTAAACTCATACCGGGCGCGTGTGTGTGCGTGCCCAAGATCCCGAGAGGAGAATGGAAGAGAAAAGATTGTGGCGTGGCCATCCCCCCTGGGGGGTGATTTCTCTCTTTCTGTCTCTCTGTCTGTCTGGCGAGCACACGTGCCCTATAGCAAAAACCTCTCAAAAAGAATTAAAAAAAAAAAAAGAAGAAATCCAGGATAATCTTGTATCTAAACTTGTTTTATGACAGAATACTAGTCCAGACTAGTATGATGTGAATACTTACCCTGAGATTTACTTCAATATTTTCATCAATTTCTACCTCAAAGTAAATTTGATATTTCATATATGGTGTATATTTCTTCTTCTTCTTTTTTTTTTTTTTTTTTTTTTTTTTGAGAGGTTTTTTTGCTATAGGGCGCATGCGCTCTTCAGACAGACAGAGAGACATAGAGACAGAAAGCGAGAAATCACCCCCTGGGGGGATGGTCACGCTGCAATCCCTTCTCCTCCATTCTCCTCTTGGGATCTTGGGCACGCACACACACGCGCCCGGCGTGAGTTTAAGCCACCGGGTCCGGGACGCGAACCGCGGTCGACTACGTGGGAGTCCAGCGACATAGCCATTACGCTAACTGCTGGTTCCCTGTATGGTGTATATTTTTAATGCCGAGCATTTCATGTAACTATACTAAGAGGCATTTCTCCCATTGAAAACACAAAGCTTTTGCCAAAAATTCTGCAGCACTTGTCATGATTCGTCTAATACTGGCTAAACGTGAAGTGACAAGAGCTCCAGTCCATATGATCCTCTGATAAATATTATGTCACATTTATGTGTGGATATAAACGGTAATTCTGACTAAAGAAAAAAACCCTATTAAAAAGAGTTACAACTGAGAGTTACAACTCAGGTGTGGATATTCCTACATATTTATACTTCAGTGTCCATAGAATGACTTCTTATCTATTCTTATAAGAACCTTATATTCCAGAGAAGTTATTGTGGAAATAAATCAGCCTCTTTCTGCTCAAAGTTCCATAGCAATTGAAATATTGTTCACATGTTGAAAGATTGTATGTATATTTATTTCATTATTAATTTTTAACATTCCTCTCACTGAATTTAAGCTGAGTAGATATAGTGAAAGAGAAAGAAAATAAACAAGAAATATATTACTATATTCACCTTTCTTGTTTCCACCGCAAGCACACATAAGAAATGTTTAGATTACATTGTAGAGGAGAAAATCTTTGTGTTTTCTCATAGGCTTAAACCTAAAACTTTCTGTTTTGTTTTCTAAAGTATGCAGAAAGACATTAAAAGACAGGATTGGTTGAGTTTTAAAGAACTTATCTGATACTTTTCTAGAGAATACAGTTTACAGCAACATTGCAAAACTGCATGGGACCAATATACAAATAAAAAAGAGTACAAAACAAAAAATTAATCAGGCAAAGAGTTAAAGTTCAATCAAGCATTGGGATATTTCAAAATATTAGAAATATAAGTTATTTACAAGATTCACTCACCTTTTTTAAAATTTTTATTTATTCATTTATTTTAATTTGACCAGAGAAAGAGACGCACAGTTAGTGAGGGGAAGGGTGGGTGAAAAAGCAAGCCACCAGGTCCAGGACTCAAACCATGGTCAGCCATGTGGGAGTGTCCAGCACCTTAACCACCACACCACCTTCTGGCTCCCAGATTCACTCACTTTTATGTGTGTATTTCCTGGCGTAATGAAATGTCAGTAACCACTTGCCATATAGTACATCTACTCCAAGGTACAAGTTTTGTTTGCCTTTGGTACATCCAGCTTTCATGAAATTTAGCTTCACTACCCTAGCTGTGTCTGTTCAAATTGAAGTGGAAAGAAAGGAAGGGATGAAAAAGGAGACAGAGGAAAAGAAACAGCAACAATAACAATAATGGAAGAAAAACAGCAAAGTTCTGCTTCCTTTTTACTTTGCCTATTGCTAGTCCCCATTATGACTGCCTGTTTCTATCTCTGTACAGTAGAGAAGATTTGGACTTAGATGTGATTGTAAAATAAAGCAAGCACATTATCTTTTCTAATTGTGAACTGCATGCTTACCATCTATTTGCTTATTCTTACCTAATGACACACAGTATCTAGAAGACTGCTTTTAAAATAACTACAATAGAAAAGAATTACAAAGAAAACATCAAATAATGAAATACAACATTAAGTTAAACATGTCTGAATATTAATTTGGTGTCCTACATAAATGTTCAAATAATAATTTGAAGATTTGAATGAGGAAACTAAAATTATAATAATGAAAATCTAACTTCCTCAGTCAATCATCTATAGAATTTTTGATGTTCTCTTTAATTAGTTTTGTTTGCTGCCATCTTTCATTAAGCTAGAAATCCTGGGTGGGTACCTTGCTAGGTATTAGTTGATTAATACACAATGCTCATATATTATATGCTAATTTCCTTTTGTGAAAAGTTAATTATCAATCTCTAATAATCTGTTATGATAACTGTGACTCCATGAAATTATTCATTTTGTTGAGTAATTTAAATAAATATGGATGGATTTTCCTAAATAAAACTTTGTCACATATTAAATGGGTAAGTTTGTTATTCTCTCCAGGTGCAAATTAATCATTTTTTCCCATGAACATAAAAATGTGGCAGTAAATTAAAGATCTCTTTGACAATAGTTTCACTTCAAGCACTAAGAATTATTTTAAATGTTAATAGATTATGTTAAATTCTGTTTTTCTTTTCCTGGAAAATTGAACCAAAAAGTTCATTGCATAAGATAAAAAGACATCAAAATTTTTAGTTTTTCAATTTTTAAACAAGTGTTTTTCTTTTCTAAAATTTTGAAAGTGTAAATCCTATATCCTTAGAAAAAAAATAACGCAGTGAAAGGATCTTACACCATTAATCTTATTTTGGAACTACACAAGATTTTGCATATAATTAAAGGAAAATATATATTTATTTATTCAGTTTAGAGTATCTAAAATATCAAATCACTACTGTTTTGTATTTTGTCATTTCAATTCATGCATGTCATACAGTGAGTTGCCCTGAACTGCTTTTGTTTAGAATCAGAAGAAACATATTGTACGTCTTAGGACCAGCAGTTGGCGTAATGGCTATGTTGCTGGACTCCTATGTAGTCGATCACGGTTCAAGTCCTGGACCTGGTGGCTTAAACTCACACCAGGAACGTGTGCGTGCCCAAGATCCCGAGAGGAGAATGGAGGAGAAGGGATTGTGGTGTGACCATCCCCCCTGGGGGGTGATTTCTCGCTTTCTGTCTCTCTCTGTCTTTCTGGCGATGCACACGCCCTATAGCAAAAACCTCTCCAACAAAAGAAAAAGAAAAGAAACACATTGTATGTCTTAATAATGACCATTTGACTATGTTTGCAAAAGTACAGAACTCACAACTTATAACTTCTTAAGACTCACTTTGGCTTTCAAAAGAGAGAAATTATGCATTTTAATGCTGATTTATTGCTAACATGATGAGACTTCACCGTTACTATTTTTATTGTTATGAGAGTAATATTTGGGTCTCTAAAAAACGTGAAAAAATATTAATCTATAAAATAAAATGACTCTAGGGGCACAGAACTATTATAATTATCTTCGATGCTAAAAATCGTTGTAATGGTTTTCCCTTCTAAATAAATACTATTTTAGTTACGTGAACTGTCAAAGCTTGGAAACCCAGTGTACTATTTGCTCCAGGTGGACAAAATCACATTATTCCACACATGGTGAAATTTGTTTGCCTCTGATTCTTGAATAGCAAGCATAGAATTTCCTTTCTTATTAGTTTTGCTCAAATGAGCAGACTACATAAAATTAAATATACACATTTTAAAAATTAAGCAACAATTCCAGTTCTTATGGCAAATGCAGTTTAGGATATATTGCATTAATGTAACACATAATAAAGGAGACTTCCAGAGTATTTCATATGTTCCAGACATTGCTAGATAAACATTCTACTTAATCCTTTACAATGACACCTTAAATATTGTACCCGACTCTCTTCACAAGTAAGGAAACCAAGGCACAGGCAAACATGTTAACTAGCCAAGGACATAGTTCAACTTAATAGAAGAGACATGACTTGGATAGAGGTAATATACATAGAAAATTCAAGTTTCTTATCTCTGTACTGTATTGGCTAATCTGAAACAAAATTATTGATAAAAAGCTGTAAAACACATAGTATTTTCCTCAAATTAACTGCTCTAAAGAACTCTGGACCTTGGCCATTCACATTTTTTGGAAGTTTTATTACTGGTCCACATTTTCAGAAGAGTTTATAAACTCTTAACCTTCTGATATTTTTTAAGAAGAAAGGCATACATTTTAGGTACAAGCTCCAGTCAAACATATCAATCTTCAAACAAAAGATCATAGTATTTGTGTGTTTTTTTTTTTTTTTTAATCAGTTTGAGGGATATAATAATGCCAATAAAAAAAAAAGAAAGAAAACAAAAGAAATCTGTTACCAATGATGTATAAAGTGCTAGTATTTTAGAATAATTTTCTGTCTGTTACATCAAACTCTGCATGTTTCCCTCATTAGGTCATTAGTGTTCATTTTTAACCCTCCATTATAATTGGTATACATTTAAGAATAGTAGAAATTACAAGGTCCAGTGGCTCGTTTTTCATAAAATTGAGGGGTTTTCTTCTTCCTAAAATCTGATTACATTCTTGAGAATATGGCAAGCTGGTGAATGGCATGTCATCTGTATTATAGGAGAAAAAAATGGCAAATCTCATAAATACTCAGACAGTTGGATACTTCTTCTATTTGCCTCCGTGTAAAGTATATTTTTTGGTCTCTATATAGTTGTTACAAATTATATGTTCCAAACCAAAGTTGTCTTGAGTGTACTCAGGATGCTAAAAGTAGCAAGTAAAGTTTCTCACGCTCCCTATACAGATTTGGTATTATCGGGAATCAATAACACATATCTGTGCCTGCTGACAGGAAGCTGTCATCTGGAAATGCCAAAGGTGATTAGAAATTCTTATGGTCTCCTTTTATCCCATGTATTTTTTCCTAGATATTAGGCCCATACATTGATGGGATTGATTTTTAAAAAAATAGGGTAGCAGGTAGTGTGGTGGTTAAGGTGCTGGACTTCTACATGTCTGACCACAGTTCAAGTCCCAGATATGGCGGCTTGCTTTCTCACTCTCTGTCTCTCTCTCTCTCTCTGGTCAAATGAAAAAATAATAATAAATTAAATAAATAATTCTTTTAAAAAATTGCCTATATTCAAATTGCTACTCTTGTGACCTTTTGAATCCCAGTGCACAATTCTGAAAGTCACCATTAATGCAATATATTTGAAAAGCGCCCTAATTTACAATAGTTATCTTACCACATGGCATAATAAATGAATAACCCTTGTGCTTCTCTCTCAAGGTAGGAAGTCTATGGAGCAATAGTTCCTGGAATTACCTACTTTTACCTCTACCCGCAGTTTGAGAACTTTGAATGTGTAGCTTTTTCACTATATTTTAAATTTCTCTCTCAGGAATTTTAGCTGTTCAGCTTCAGTGTTGGGTTCAACCATAACTCACTAGATTCTAATAAAACTAAAACAACACTTGATACTTCACATTCTACATAAAAAGTTCCTTAAAACTACTTTACTTCTCCCAGTGCACATACATAGTTATCTTAGACTTAGTGCTCCTTCAAATAGTCCGGTTACAATCTAAAATTATTCTATGTAAATTAATGGATTTAACCAGAATTTTTAGGAGTATAGTTACATTAGTAAACTATGAAATTAAATATGGTTTGACATAAGGAATTAATAGAGTGAAATATAAATTTGCTATAAAAAGGGAGACTAGCTGTACTTATTTTTAGTTATTCAGAGGCTATAAACTAACCAATGTGATCTTTGTTACACTATTGACTCTTGAGCGTGTGTCCGGAACAAGTTCTTATATTTGCTTATCAGAAGTATATAAAACTTCGATCTCTGTACACATTGTGGACCATTCAAAAAAACATTTCAAGGCAGAAGTAGCAGAATGCTGCTTGGTTCAGGAAGCATATTTGCTGAGAGAAAAAACTGACAGTTGTCAGATTCTATTACTGTAGATGCCAAGGGAGATTTATATTCTGCTGTGCTAGAATGTTTTTTATACATATGACTTGACATAAAGGGAATTTTGTCAAAACATAGGTGGAGGGGACATAAGAACATAGCCATAACTGAATTTGACCCGTATATTTCAGTTTGCATCAATATAGGATTATGACTTCTCTCTTGAGATAGGTAACTGTTGCCTTTTGAAACACCTTTTTGTTGTTAAAAGAAGTTTCTCTTGGCAAAATATTGACCATAATAACAACTTTCAGGGTTATGCTTCTGAAATGACTCTTATGACTTCTCACTGTTAGACTATTAGTCAGTCTTTTGTTTTCCCCCCAACAACTTTCTTATGTCCAAGGAGAAAAAAAGATTAGTTCGCATTTCTCAATGAGTTTTCATTATGGTCTGCAAACACACCATGGGTTTTTCTGAAATGTAATTGGATTTGGTCTCCTTTAATTGCTTATGAATTGAGGAAGTCCAGACAGAGTACTTCAACTAACAACATGCAGTGAAAAAGATCTGTAAATACCATATAACTTTACTTTCAGTAAATGATGATTAATTTAAAACATTGTTTTAGCAATACCATTTCCAAACACCAGTATTACAGACAGGGCATTTTTAAGAAATAGTCTTATAAGAACTAAATAATGAAAGAGAAATAGCAGAAAAAAAATAGAAGGTAAAAAACAGAGAAGTGATCATTGAGTGACCATAAAGTTAAAGAAAGGCAATAGGAAAAGCTAGCAATAGGGAAAACCGGAAAGTAATCCAGGTTATATTACAGAATGCCCCAAATACCTCCCCAGCGGTCATAACCATATCCTTTTGAAAGGATTGGTTGGAAATATCGTTAAGAAGCATTAGACAATCTCACCAAATTCCTTGTACTGATCTACACAAGTGAGTGACTGCTCCTTCACCATTGCTGTAGAAAGTCAAAGATATATTCCAGCATGGAGGTAAAACAGAGGGCCTCTGTACTAGCAGAAATTGTGGGCATTTTATGACAGTGGTACCATACTAAAAGTGGGCTTAATTGAATGCTTAGCTGCTGAATATTAAGCTCCCTTAACTATTTTTCCTCACTAAGCTTTTAGAGCTTTGACAGAGTTATATCTTTCAGGAAGAAGATTAGGGGAAAAAAGTCTTCTCTAGACAATTTGACCAGTTTAAAATTATATATATGTATATTATACATACATACATATATGAATCACACACACAAACACACACACACATATATATAATATACATATATGAAAAGAGTTCAAAAAGTTCATGAAAAAATGGAATTAAAAACCAAGTTTATTTTGATGCCAAAATAATGTGATATTCACATATAATTTTTTCATACTATTCATTTTCCATCAACTTTTTAAAGACCCCCTCCCTATAAATGTGTGTATATGTGTGTGTGTGTTAATAACACTAGGCATTTGTCTGTTAAATTGTCCAACAATATTACTCTACAGTGAACACCATATTTAACAATCCCCACCTTCATACTGTTTCAAACACCTTTTTGTCCTCTCTTTAGTCATAGGCAGACAAGAGCCCAGGTACTTGAGAAAATCATTTCGTATATTTTTAAAAAATAGTGATCTAAACAAATAAACAGCAAAAGTCAACTTCGGGGAAAAAGAGACTTCTTCAAATATGAAGGCACCAATTCATGGCTACAAGTATCATAAATAACCAGAGAAGCATGACACCATTAATAAAATAAAATAAAACACTAGAAACTTACCTTAAAGAAATGCAGATATACAAGTTGTTTGATAACCAATTAAAAATACTTTTCTTAAGGAAGCCCAATGAGTTATAAGAGAATACAGATAAATAAATGAAATTAGGAAAATGATTCAGGAACAATATGAGATAAAGAACAAAAGGATAAAAAACATAAAAAAAGACCAAAAACAAGTGTTGGAGCTAAAAGGACCAGCAGATGGTGTAATGGTTACATTGCTGGACTCCCATGTAGTTCACTGTGGTTCGAGTCCCAGACCAGGTGGCTTAAAACTTAGGCAGGTGCATATGTATGCATGCCCAAAATCCTGAGAGGAGAATAAATTGTGGCATGGCCTTCCCCACTGGGGGGGGGGGGGTGATTTCTTGCTTTCTGTCTCTCTCTTTCTCTCCAGCAAGCACATGCACACTATAGCAAAAATATTTCTTTAAAAAAAATGTTGGGTTTTTTTTTTGAGCTAAAGAATGCAATGACTAAACTGAAAAATCCATGTATAGTTTTAATGGCAACTCAATCAAGCTTTAGAAATAATCAATGAGATCAAAGACAGGTCATTTGAATTTACAATGTCAGATAAACAAAAATAAAGGAAGAAAAGAAGAAAACTTATGTATGAGATTTGTAGGACACTAGAAATATGTGTGTGTGTGTGTGTATATATATATATATATATATATATATATACACACACAAATTATGAAAGTCTCAGAAGGTACAAAGAAAATGGAATGAGATTAAAGCCTATTTAAATAAATAATGATAGAAAAATTGTCAAATAGAGGAAAAAGAGTGACAGATCCATGAGTCCCAAAGAACTTCAAATAGATTAAATTTAAAGCAATCTTTAGACACTTTATAATAAAATTATAAAAATTCAAAGAAAAAGAGAATTTTGAAAGTAGCAAGAAAAAACAACCTGTCACATGCAAAGGGATATCCAAACAGCTATCAATGGGCTTCTCACCCAAAACCTTATAGGTAAAGACAGAGTGGAAAAATGTATTTAAAGTGGTGAAAGAAAGGAAAAACTGCCATTCAAGAAACAAGTATACTATACCTAGCAAAGCTGTCCTTGAGAAATGTTAGGAAAAAAGATTTTCCCAGATATACAAAGATGAGTGAGTCTATTACCATTAGAGCTACCTTATAAAAATGCTAAAGGGAGTTCTTCCAACTGAAATGAAAAACTGGTAGTCATCCACACAAAATGACAATATAAAACTCACTGTAAAGGTAAGAGTACAGTAAAATTCAGACTATTCAAATACCATAATGGTCGTACATAAATCACCTTTGACTCTAATACAAAAGTTAAAAAGCAAAAGTAGTAAAATAAGAAGTTACAAAAATTTGCTAATAAATACATAATATATAAAAGATGTAAATTTTGACATCAATAATATGAAACATGGGGAAAGGAAAAAGTAACATGTAAATATATTGTATTAATGCTAGAGGGTATATGCATAGGCATGACAGAAAGAGAGAGAAAACATCCCCCAGTGAGGCCTGATTATGCCTCAATTATTTTTCTTCTATTTCTCCATCCCATTAGAAACCTGGACACATATACACATACACAGTGTGAAGCCAAGAGAGCCAGGACTTGAAGTCTAGTCAGCCATATGGGATCTGGCTTACTCTGTATAGCATATAACTGGTGTGGTACAGAGCTAGTCCCCAAATGTAGAGTTTTTATACAAAGTCAAAAGTAAGTTATCAGTGGGACCGCAGTTAGCGTAATGGCTATGTCGCTGGACTCCCTCCCACATAGTCGACCACGGTTCACGTCCCAGACCTGGTGGCTTAAAACTCACGCCGGGCGTGTGTGTGCGTGCATGCCCAAGATCCCGGGAGGAGAATGGAGGAGAAGGGATTGCGGCGTGGCCATCCCCCCTGGGGGGTGACTTCTCTCTTTCTGTCTCTCTCTCTCTGTCTGTCTGGCGAGCGCAGGCGCCCTATAGCAAAAACCTCTCCAAAATAAAAAGTAAGTTATCAGCCAAAAATAGTTAGTTTTAACTGTAGGATGTTTTATGTAATCTTCATGGTAATTTCAAAGGAAAAAGCATGTAATAACTACTCAAAAGATAAACAGAAATAAATCAGAGCATATCATTACGAAAATAATCAAATCACAAAGAAAGAGGGAAAAAAAAAGGAGTAACAAAACAGTCAAAGAAATAAAAAGATGAATGAAATGGAGTAGTTTATTCCTTACCTAGAAATTATTAAGGTGTAAATGTGTTAAATTCTCCAATAAAAAGTAACGGAGTGACTAAATGGGTTAAAAACAAGATACAACTGTATGCAACCTAATGAATAAAGAAAAAGTGTTACCGAACTCAAATCAGGTTCCCTTGGCCAAGCGCTATAAAACCAAGCCATAGGCACATGGTGTGATGAAGGAAAGTCCAGCTTTAGTGCAAAGCGCAAAGCAAGGAGAGCGGGCAGCTCATGGTAAGACCCGGTCTCCCCGAGACGTTCCCCACAAGCATTTTTAAGGGCAAAATTAGGGGTAGAGGTTCCAGGTGCGCGATTAGTTCAGTGATTGGTTTAAGAGGGGGTGATCATCTCTTCCACATTCTTGATCCGTGAGGCCTTAGATGATCAATGTTCTGTTCTGGGAGGGGGCGATCATCAGGTCTTTGGTGCATTTCAGCCTGGAAGTGATGTGGTCAATCATCATTGTCCTACAAAACATGTTAAGATATGTTACCCCAAACTTCTACATCTTAATTCCTACAGTTAAGAAACTGATTTCTTTGACAAAGAGGAAGTTACAAGATTTTTTTTAGTACATTAAAGTGACAGATAGTTTTTAGATAAAGGTCATCTATTATTACAGGAAGGTGGGGTTTACTGTAAGGGAGGGTATACATTCAAATAATTATCTCAGGGAGGGCATGAGTGTAGTCAGGGTCTAGAGACTTGAATATAACATCTACATTTAAATGGACCTGTCTTGCCAGTCAATCTGGATAGATACTTTTAGTTCTAATCAGTTTTCATTTTGGGAACTTACACTTTCTTCTAAAAAATTATAATAAGAAACTGAAGGTTCACTCCTTTTAGAGGGTCACAGCTCAGTTTCAAAAGAACTACCATTTGATCCAGCAATCCCACTTCTGGGTATTTACCCAAAAGACAAGAGAACGCTCAGTCAGAAAAGTGCTTGCACATCAATGTTTATTGCAGCATTATTCACAATTGCCAAGACATGGAACCAACCTAAATGTCCACAAACTGATGAATGGATTGGAAAAGTGTGGTATATATACTCTATGGAATACTACTCAGCCATAAAAAATAACAAGACCCTGGCATTTGATAGAAAGTGGTCAGATATGGAGGATCTATTGCTGAGTGAAGTAAGCCAGGCTATGAAAGAAAGATATTGTATGTATCCACTCAATATATACTGACTATCAGCACTCTATGATAGAGAGCAAAAAATTGGAGGACATAAAAGCAGTGAAGGTACTTAATGAGAATAGGGCAGTGTGGAATGGGGGAAGTGAAGAGAAGAAGATAGAGAAAGATAACAAGTGAACAATAGAGAGGCAGGACGTTAGTGAGAAACAGATATGGCTTATTAACTGTTGATGTTGACATGTATAGTATTCTCAACTGGATTTGTCTGAGAAGTATTTCATGATTGGCAAAGTATTTGTACAAGCAAAATGAGAAATAGCAATTGACTGTTTTAAGAAATAATTAGAATAATAATAATGATTGGGGAAAACATAGAAAAGATATTGAATGTTGAAGCGGGGAGATTAATGTCTCTGTACTGACTGACATGCATGGCATTCCCTTTTGAAAAAGCAACGTAATACACTGTAAAGTTATATGTAATTCAATGTAATATAAAGAAGAATATGATGATAATAAAAAATTTAAAAAAAAGAAAATATGATAACACATAACAGAATGTTATCGAGCCTTAAAAAGAAAAAAAATCCTGTCGTCTGTAACAATATGAATGTACCTAGAGAATATTATGCTAAGTGAAATATGCCAGGCACAGAAAAGCGTGTATTACATGATATTACTTGTATGTGGAATCTAAAGAAGTTAATCTGGGGGAACAGATGGTGCTACGGCAATAAAACAAGAAGCTCTGTGAGGTAATCTCACATGTGGATGTTCCCAATTCAAGCCAAGAGATCTTCCTAAGTATGTCTAGCACATCCTTGTTCAGGACCTGGGGCTGACTGAAGGCTAGGTTATAGTGCTGAGATCCTGTTGGGGTTACTCTAGCTCTTTCTGTCTCTCTGTCTGTATCTGTCTCTCTCACAAAAGAAAGAAAGAAAGAAATTTTAAAAAAGGATTAAATACTTTGAGTTTATAGAAGCCAACGATGGAATGGTTGTTCCCAGGAGCTGATTGTGTGTGTGGGGGGGGGTGGGGGGAGGGCACAAGAATGGGGAGATGGTCATTGATAGTACAAAATTTCAGTTAGAATGGACAAATTTGGAAGGTCTATTGTGTGGTGTGGTGGTGACTATAGTTAATAATATTAGGTTATCAGGAAAGTCATGATGTATTTTTCTATGTTTTCTATGCAAAAGTGTGTCATGACTTTCTTGATGATCCAATAGCATAATGAATACTTGAAAATGGCTAAGTACAAATCATAAATCTTCTCACCACAAAAATGTAAGTATGTGAGGTGATGAATATGGTAATTAGCTTGGTTTAATCATTTTACAATGTATACCTAAATCAAAGCATCTCATGAACATAAGTTGTATATACATATAATTTTTATTTGTCAATTATGCCTTAATAAAGCTAGAAAAAAATTAAATCCACTGAAACAGTCAAAATATAAAAAAGGTGGGGCGGCAAGTGGCATGGTGGTTAAGGATTCTGGACTCCCATGTGACTGACTACAGTTTGAGTCCTGGACCTGGCAGCTTGCTTGCTTCCTCACTTTCTTTCTTTTCTCTCTCTCTCTCTCTCTCTCTCTCTCTCTCTCTCTCTTTCACTCTGTCCCTCTCTCTGGTCAAATTTAAATAAATAAATAAGGATACTTTAAAAAATATATAAACAAGGCAATTTTTAACTCCAGGAAAATATAATAATGTTAATAAAAGAAAAGGTATACGGATGGTATCACAGCTGCCAATAATATTTACAAAGTAAGAGTATAAAGTCTGAATTTTTATCCAACATTTATACTTATAGATAACTGAGTGAGAAATATAACGTGTGTATTCTGAGATGGGAACAAAAATGAAGACCTAAATCTTCATGTTTTCCTCTGGAAAGTCAAAGACTTTTCCAAACTCTAAAATGAAGTACTGAAAGGGCATATTCAGTACTTCCCAGATGTCTTAGGCATTTTAATGGGAAGGCCACATTCCCAGCTCCTCAGATACCTCTGGCATTTTCTTTTCTTAGGGATCAGTCTTTGGATATTTGTCCCCTATCTTAGACTCTGCTGGAGGAAGGGCATGTTCTCTGGCATCCTTGAGTTCCCTTGGCAGGAGGGAAGGAAGGTGTAAAGGGTTAAACCCTGAAAGCCCAGTCCCAATAGAAGGAGATAGCTCCAACAGGGAATTTCTTGGGATCAGAGGAATATTTACACCTGAAAGGAGCAAAGAGGGCTGCTTAATCTTACTACAGAGGGCTGACTCAGGAAGACCTAACAGAGGAAACAAACCAGGTGTTGTGAAAGGCCACCTGGCATCCTGTCTCAGAACCACCTTAATCACTTTATCCTCAATTTCTTTCCTTTAAAAGTCCTTAGCAGCCACCCTTCAGGGCTGATGCAATTCTTTGCAGCTGTCCCTTTCCTCCCTTGAAAAATGAGTGAATTTTTTCTATTCACCTACTCTTTGGAGTCTGAATTCTTTCACAACCAGTGACACAGATCACCCCAAAAAACACCAGTACATGGACTGGGCTCCATGATTCAGTGGTAATGTGCTGCCAATAAGAAGCCAGAGCCCACTAAGTGACTATGGTTCGAATCCATGGCCTGGTCAGACTGAAACACACTAAGCATACACATAATTGCCCAGGATCCAATAGACTAGGGAACTAGAGAAAAGGTGTAATCCTGTGGAAGATATTCATGTCTCTCCTTCTCTCTCTCTCTCTGTTGCTCACTTGTGCACATGCATGTATTCTATCACGAATAAAGAAAAAAAAAAAAGAAAAATGTGTTCATTAAAAAAAAGTTGAGGGACCAGCAGTTAGCGTAATGGCTATGTCGCTGGACTCCCACGTAGTCGACCGCGGTTCGCGTCCCGGACCTGGTGGCTTAAAACTCACGTCTGGCACGTGTGCGTGTGTGTCCAAGATCCCTAGAGGAGAATGGAGGAGAAGGGATTGCAGCATGGCCATCCCCCCTGGGGGGTGATTTCTCGCTTTCTGTCTCTGTCACTGTCTGTCTGTCTGGTGAGCGCACGCGCCCTATAGCAAAAACCTCTTTAAAAAAAAAAAAAAAAAAAAGTTGATATGGAAGGACCCTGAATTCATGAATAACTCAGGGCTGATAGCTGCCTGAAGTTTCTGCCCTCCAGCAAATTTACTGCCTCTCCCAAGAGCAACAAAGTAAACTGAAAACCTTGAATGGATTAGTAACCTGAATAGATTAGACTTCTTGTTTAGCAGACTCCTCCCTTTGATGCTATGGAGGTCAGGTTCTCAGCCCATTCCCCACCCAGAGACTTCCCCTTCCCCAATTCCCCCATAAAAGGCCATGTCCAACACCCAGTCAGGGCCTGAGAATTCAGAGCGCCAACTCCTTGGCCGCCAACATATTAAACACTTCTCCTAATCTCCCCAAATTCTGGTTTCCACTTATTGGCATCTGGTTTTCTGCAACAAAGTAACAGTGAAGCAGTAACACAGGGGTATAGGGGTGATGAAACCCAGCACTCTCAGTGAGACATGGGATCTTGTCCCATACTCAAAAAAAAAAAAAAAAAAAAGTAAAAAGAATTAGAGACACAGGCATAGAAAGTAGGTTTAGCAAAGCAAGTAGTATATTGAAGGGGAGGTAAGAAAGACTAGAGCTGCCTAGAAGTGACAAGTCCTGGAAAATGAATTGCCAAGGAAGAACTGAGGAGAGAGGTTTTTTTGTTTTGTTTTGTTTTTTGGAGAGGTTTTTGCTATAGGGCACGTGCGCTCACCAGACAGAGAGAGAGATAGAGAGAGACAGAAAGCGAGAAATCACCCCCCAGGGGCGATGGCCATGCCGCAATCCCTTCTCCTCCATTCTCCTCTCGGGATCTTGGGCACACACGCACACGCGCCCGGCCTGAGTTTTAAGCCACCAGGTCCAGGACGCGAACCGTGGTCGACTACGTGGGAGTCCAGCGACATAGCCATTACGCTAACTGCTGGTTCCCAGGAGAGAGGTTTTTATTTTGATCAGGTGGGGCTTTGTCTGGACTTGTTCTAGGTGGGACTTGTGCATTTATTCCCTTCCTGGTGGGGAGTGGCACAGTGATTTTCCTAATTTTGGAGTGGGTATGAAGGTCAGGAAATTCTTTGTCTAGAAGTGTTGTGCTATAAAATCCATTCTTTTATCCTCTTTCTGGAATGTTGTGGGACCTGGAAAAAGCCTTGTTTTAGGTTTAGGTCATACTGTCTAGATCAGTTACCGAGTCACTTCTGCAAGAAGTCTCTCTTGAGCAAGCAGCAGAGCTGTTTTGTCTCTATCTTAAAACTTAGCCATTATGTGAATCCATTTTGGTTCTATACCCTAACTATATTTTTAGGGTCCCTGTTTCCTACCTCAACAGTATACTGTCTTATTTAAGAAACGAAGGTAAACATCAGAAATATCTAAAATAGTTGAAAATGTCTCTGAGGAGATATAAATGGGGGTAGAGTGGGAGAACTATTGCTTTTCTCATTAAATCTCGCCCCCCCCAGAGGTTTTTGCTATAGGGTGCATGAGCTCACCAGAAAGACAGAGACACAGAGAGACAGAAAGTGAGAAATCATCTCCCAGGGGGGATGACCACACCACAATCCCTTCTCCTTCATTCTCCTCTTGGAATCTTGGGTACGCATACACATGTGCCCAGCGTGAGTTTAAGCCACCGGGTCCGAGACTCAAACTGCAGTCGACTATGGAAGTCCAGCGACATAGCCATTACACCAACTGCTGATCCCGCTTTTCTCATTAAGTCTTATAAATCAATTTTGTTTCCTTAAATTATGTGCATATTAAATTTTTATAAACTAAAAAATACAGCAAAGTGTATAATACTTTGTAGTCAGAAGATCTTTTTTCCTCCTAAATATTCTTGAGAGGTGTCAGATTTGTCTTTATGTTTAGGAGATACAGGAAAAATATTGACTTTAGTATGCTTCTCCCAATACCTCGAATAATTGGGATTCATTTTTAGAGAGCTTCTATTTTACATTTTAATATTGACTATTGCAGTAAAGCCACAGGGATTAGTGGAAAGTAGTCAGGACTGGAAGACTGAAGAACATCAACATTGTCATGACTGCTCCATAAAAATTCTATGATTGAAATTCTTTAGTTATGGGACCAGCAATTAGCGTAATGGCTATGTCGCTGGACTCCCATGTAGTCGACCGCGGTTTGAGTCCCAGACCCGGCGGCTTACACTCACGCCGGGTGCGTGTGCGTGGGTGCCCAAGATCCCGAGAGGAGAATTGAGGAGAAAGGATTGCAGCATGGCCATCCCCCCGGGGGGGTGATTTCTCGCTTTCTATCTCTCTGTCTCTCTCTGTCTGGTGAGCGCACACGCCCTATAGCGAAAACCTCTCCAAAAAAAAAAAAGAAATTCTTTAGTTATAAAGTTTTTTAATTATAACATTAATACAATACGTAGGTCTAGTAAATTTGAAGTCCACTCTATTTCTATGATTTTTTCTGGTATTATCATTAATAAGAGAATCAAATATTGCTTTGGTTGAGTAGGTCAGTATAAGCCATTATTATAAAGCAAATACACAGTGAGATTGTCTTGAATAAGTATGAAATGAGCCCTTAATCCTGGACATCTACTCTTTTTACAACAAACTAACTTCTTTAGGACAGTATCTGCAAACTAAGACATCATTTGGATCCATACTTGAGGTTTTCTTATGACAATTTTTGTTTTCTCTTTGTATAACCATAATCACAGAAGCATACATTCAAGATATTGGATAGACAGCTCGGCCATTTATTTCATTCACTTTCATTTATGATCCTGCATATTGAAATTGAGTGGTATTTAGATGATATTTAGCCTGCAAACAAAGGAATACCTAGTCCTACCTTAGCCCAGACCTATTTCATCTTATGAGGTTTCTGAGATAGATAAACGCATAAAAAGACAATTAATGACAAAGGAACATTTAATTGATTGCTTAGGTTTTGATCTTAAAATTAAACATCAAATTCTACTAAATGAGTCTGGATGACATGGGAAGCTCATATTTCCTATTATGTAGGTATAAATAGAAATGAATCAAAAGAAAACCAAATCTTAGTCTCAGAACTCATCACTATGATGGAAGAAAATATTAACTAAGTCCTATCTTCCAGGGTTAGAATAAAAGGATCAAGACAGGCAATGAGTAAAAGGGTGTCCTCTACCCAATGTTTAGTGGCAGAGCTCGGTAAGAAGAAAATGGAGGCAGGGTGGTTAGACAAAAGAAAGTTATGTCACAGGTTATACAAGCAATGTTTCATACCATTTTGAACACATCGTAAGATATCTAAAATGGTCTACTCTACACACATTAGAGATTTCAGTTCCATCGAGAATATTGTTCAGTAGATCAGTGCCTCAGATTACCTAGGACTTGCCTCCATCTGAATTTCTGTGTTTTTCCTATTTTAACTAAGTCATCATTTTTCTACCTTGGGACTAGAATAAAAGGTGGTGACAAAGATGTCTTCCTGTCCTACTTTGGTGTGTGGGAGGGGTATCAGTTTCTATATCTAGAAAAACATCCAATTAGCAAAAGCCACAAATGATCTATGTGAACATTTCCTATTGCCTGGTTAGTCACTTTTTCTGTCACATTAAAATCTTAGGTTTTTTTCCTTTTGCTGTGATCCACCTCCTTGCTATTTTATTTATGGAAGGAAGAAGTCACAATATACAGCCCACACACAGAGTTATTAAGTACCCCTTCTTTGAGGGCAAAGTATCTTCATAAATGATTTAGAATTCTTTTTACATAGGAGATTTGAAATTCTCTCTCCTTTGTTAATTTATTTTATCATATGAATTCATAGAGATTAACTAGACACTTTAAATTCTGATAATACTTTATTTTGTTGTTTAAAGTCCCCTAAATTTGTACATGGAGAGCTCTTTCAGGTGGCTTGTGTATTTCTTTGACATGTGTGTGTGTGTGTGTGGGGGGGGGGGATCCATTCTCTTAATTTTCACACTACAAGATGCTCTAGTCTCATCTGTTTTATTTTCTGCCCCAGACCTAGAATTAGTCACTTCTCCAAAGATCCCCTGTATCTAGTATTAGAAAATGGTATTAAAAA
This sequence comes from Tupaia tana, assembly GCA_026018925.1. Classification (NCBI taxonomy): domain Eukaryota; kingdom Metazoa; phylum Chordata; class Mammalia; order Scandentia; family Tupaiidae; genus Tupaia; species Tupaia tana. The sequence goes on along the minus strand of JAKSZU010000009.1, from coordinate 65,719,139 downwards.
TCATAATCCAGGCACTCTGTGTTGTCACTGGTACTAGAGTGTCATCTTTTAGGCCCTCTAACCTGTTAAAGCATCAAATGTATATCTGTTTACTAACCTTTATATATATATAGGTATCTATAAAATTTCTATATTTCACTGTATTTGTTTTGAGCTAAACATGTGTTCATACTGATGTTTTCTGCTCTCATCCATTGCCATGAAGATAATTCTTGCTTCTTTCTCTTGCTTATTTATAAACTCCCACTCCAACTATTAAAAACAAACAAACAAAAACCTGATTCCCTAAACCTACCATGTACGTAATTGATTAATTTCAGCATATATATATATAGAGAGAGAGAACGAGGGAGAGACATACATACATCCCCAGGGGATGACCATGCCACAATCCCTTCTCCCCCATTCTCCTTTTGGGATCTTGAGCACGCACATGCATGTGCCCATCGTGATTTTCAAGCCACTGGATCTAGGACTTGAACCACGATCAGCCACGTGAGAGTCTTTTACACCATCTGCTGGCCCTTGCCATTATTATTTTAATTTGAAATTTCCCTTAGACGAATGATGATAAACATCTTTTAATATATTTATTTGCTAGCTGTACTTCTCTGGTGAGATATCTGTTCAGATGTTACATTATTTTTGATATGGTTGTTTATTTCTTATCCAGTTTTAAGTGTCTGTACATTTTTGATACCAGTTCTTCAGATATGTGTTTGGCAAATACATTCCTCTAATCTGTGATTTCCCTTTTCATGTACTTTGGAGTGTCTCTGACAGAGTAGAGAATTTTAAAATAAATTCTAATCTGTTTAGTTCTTCATTTATGGATTGTACTTTGGGCATTGTATATAAATACTCAACAACAAAATAGACCGTGTAGATGTTCTCATAGATTTTCTTCAAGAAATTTTCTGTATTGCATTCTATATTTCTGAACATGAACCATTTTGAGTCAGTTCTTGTGAATGTTGTAAGAATTGTGTGTGTAGCTTAATTTTTTTAATTGCTAAAGCCCTCTACACATTTACCACAGAGAGAGACCAAGAGAACACCCCCCAATAGGAGCACCCATCCCCAATTAGGCATAGCACTTAACTGCTGCACTGTGGGGCCAGCCCTAGGTTGATGTTGATGTTTTTTTTTTTTTTTTTTTTTTTTTTTTTTTCATTTGAGTGAGAGATTTTTGCTACAGGGCACATGCTCTCACCAGAGAGACAGAGAGAGACAGAGAGACAGAGAGACAGAAAATGAAAATTCACCCTCCAGAAGGAATGGCCATGCCACAATCCTTTCTCCTCCATTCTCCTCTTGGGATCTTGAGCATGTACGCACACGTGCCTGGTACGTCCTGCACACCGCCGGGTCTGGGACTCGACAGCAGTTGACTATGTGGCAGTCCAGCAATGCAAGCATTACACCATCTGCTGGTCCCCCTAGGTTGATTTCTTAAGACTTTATTTTTAGAGAAGTTTTAGGTTCACAGCAAAATTAAGAGATAGAGAAAGTGCTGCCCCAGCATATTCATAGGCTCCACTGTTATCAACATCCTATACCAGAACAATCCATTTGTACACTTATGGACCTACATTGACACATCATTATCCCTCAAAGTCTATAGTTTATCTCAAGGTTCACTCTTGGGGTTATACATTTTATGGATTTGAACAAAAGTATATTGATAAATATCCACTATTATAGTATTATACAGAGTATTTTCACTGTCCTAAAAATTCTGTGCTCTACCTATTTGTCTTTCCCTCTCCAAATCCTGGCCACTGCTGAATATTTTATAGTCCCTGTAGTTATGACTTTTACAGAGTGTCATATGCTGGGAATCGCACATTATGTTGCATTTCAGGTCAGCTTCTTTCACTTAGTGATACACTTGTAAGTTGCTTTTAAGCGTTTTCATGATATCACCTTGATAGCTGACTTATTTGTACTGAATAATATTCCATTACCTGAATGTACCACACTTTAGTTACTTATTCACGTGTGGAAGCACATGTTAATTGCTTCCAAGTTTTGGCAATTTTGAATAAAACTCTTATGAACATCTGTATGTGGGGTTTTCTGTGGAAACAGGTTTCCAAATCCTTTGAGTAAATACCAAAAAGTGTGATTGCTGAATCATATAGTAAGTTTTATAAAACATTGCCAAACTGTCTTTCGAAGCGACTGTACCATTTTATATTCCCATCAGCAATAAACAGTAATTCTTTTTGTTCCATATCCTTGCCATCATCTAGTACTGTCAGTTTTTTTTTTTTTTTCTTATTATGATAGCCATTCTGATAGGTGTGTAGTGGTTTCTCATTTTTAATTTGCACTTCCCTGATGACATATAATGTGGAGCATCTTTCTATATGCTTACTTGTCTGTATGCCTTCTTCGGTAAGGTGACCCAGGTCATATTTTGTCAGGTTGTTGGTTTTCTTTTTTTTTTTTAATTTATTTTAATTTATTTTATGCATTCAATCACTGTACATCACTTGGTAAGTCGTTCATTTTCTGGATGACTTTTCAGGGTTAGTTGCCAATTATGAATAACTTTCCATTATCAGATATATCTTTTGCAATATCCCCCTAATATGTAGTTCATCACCTCTTTATTCTCTTTACTTTTCTTTCACATGGCAGAAGTGAGAAAGCAAGCCACCAGGTCCAGGACTCAAACCATGGTTGGCCATGTGGGAGTCCAGCATCCCCCCACCACAATGCCACCTGCCGGTCCCCAATGTTTTAAATTTTAATGAGATTCAGTTTATGGATCTTTTCATTCATGGACTTCAACTTTGGTATTCGATCTTAAAAAGTCACTGCTAGGTTCCAGCAGGTGGCGTGGTGGTTAGGGATGCTGGACTCCCACATGGCAGAAAGAGGTTCAAGTCCCAGACCTGGCGGCTTGCTTTCTCTCTTTCTCTTTCTCTATTCCTCTCCAGTCTAATTTAAATAAATAAATAAATAAATAAATAAATAAGAAATAAAGTTAGTTAATTCTTTAAAAAAAAAGTTGCTGCTATACCCAAGGTCATTTAAATTTTCTCTTACTCTATATTCTAGGAATCTTATCATTTTACATTTAGATTTACGTCTATGATCCTTCTGAGTTAATTTTTTGTGAAAGGTAGAAGGGCTGTGTCTAGGTTTATTTTATTTTTCATGCGTATGTCCAGTTCTTCTAGCACCTTTCGTTCAAAAGACTGAATTTGCTGCATTGCATTGCCTCTGCTCCTTTATCAAAGATCAGTTGACTTACATGGGTCAATTTCTGGGTTCTCTGTTGTGTTATATAGATCTATTGGTCTGTTCTTTCATCGATACCAGACTGTCTTGGTTATATAGTTTTAAAGTAAATCTCAAAGTCAAATAGTGTCAGTCTTCATACTTTTTTTTTATCCCTTTCAATATTCTGTTGGCTATTTCAGTCTTTTGCCTGTCCTTATAAACTTTAACAATGATTTGTAGATATCCACAAAATAAATTGCTGGAATGTTGTTTGGGATTGCATTAAATATATAGACCAATTTGGGAAGAACTGATATCTTGACAATTTCGAGTCTTCTTATCGATTAACATGGAATATCCCCCCATTTATTTGGTTCTTTGAGTTTCTTCATCCAAGTTTTGTCATTTTCGATTTAGACCTAAATATTTCTTTATTGAGGGGTATGAATGTAAGTGGTATTTTAACTTTAACTTCAAAATTTGTTTATTACTGGTACAGAAAAGCAGTAAACTTTTGTATATTGACCTAGTGTCCAAACACCTTGCTGGAATTAATTGGGCAAAGAGGTGTGTAGATTGAATATTATTTCTGAGCATGCCTGTGAATGTGTTACTGGATGAGATCATTATTTGAATTGGCAGTTTTGGTAAAGTAAACCCCTCAGTGTGAGTAGAACTCATACTGTCTGCATAAGTTGTGACATAAATGTTCTGCACTTGGGCTGAGATTTACATCATTGGCACCCCCTACTTCTCAGGCTTCAGATTCAGACTTGGAATTAGTCCATTTTATTTAGGTTATCAAATTTGTGGTCAGAAAGTTTCTCATAGTATTCTTTTATTATCCTTTTAATATCCATGCAATTTGTATTGATATCCCTTTTTTCATTTTTTTAAAAAGAATTATTTTATTTAACTTTATTTATTATTATTATCATTTTTAATTTGACCAGAGAGAGGGAAGTGACAAAGCAAACATCCAGGTCCAAGATTCAAACCATGATTGGTCATGTGGGAGTCCAGCACCTTTAACCACCATGCCACTTGCTGGCCCTCCTATTTCATTTCTGATGTTGATAGTTTATGTCTTTCTTTTCTCTTAGTGTGCATAGGCACTATACATTGAGTTCTTTCCCCTCCTGCTACATAGTCCTGTCTTCCTTGAGACCCAGCTGCAGGCCACAGCTGGGGTTCACAAAGATCTTGTGACCATTACCTTCACCTCATGGAATTGGCCTATAATCAATGATTGATCTTAGATTATTCTTTCTTTTTTTCTTTCTTTCCAGAGGCATGCGCACCCCTCCCACATTAACATCACAAGATTAGAGGCAATTAACCCTAAGCATACTCTGTTGATTCTATTAATCAATAATTTCATCTTTGGAATGGTGGATAAGGCTTTGGACTCCCACATAGTCTACTGTGGTTCAAGTCCTGGATCCAGCAGCTTGAAACTCATGCTGGCCACATATGCATGCATGCCTAAAATTCCGAGAGGAGAATGGAGGAGAAGGGATTGTGGCTTAGCCATCCCCACTGTGGGGTGATTTCTCACTTTCTGTTTCTGTCTCTTCAGGGAGCACATGTGCCCTATGGCAAAAATCTCTCTAAATAAATAAATAGATAAAAATAATCTAAGCTTTTATCGTATCCCTCAATGTATGTACAAACCAGTTTCCTGTCTTGGTGACAGGGAATCTGCATTGGTCTTTGATTTATGAACACTTTGTTCTTAATACGTATTACTTACACCTGCGCTTCCTGATGGTATGAACTGCCATTGGCAGAACATCCTGTCCCGCTTATGTAAGTTATTAATAAGCTCATGTCTTCCCATGCTGCACCTCTGGGTGCAATCTTTGGGATCGGTAAACCATTATAGGCAAGCCCTTGCAGATTTTGGAGCTCCCCCAGTACACTTACTTTGCCTGGCTAAAGGCTTATTGATATTCTTAAGGATTTCAAAGAACCAGTCTTTGGTTTCATTGATTTTCTGTCTTGAATTTCTTGTTTTCAATTTCATTGATTTATACTCCAATTTTGATTACTTCTTTTTTTTTTGCTTACTTTCAATTTAATATGCTCTTTTTCCCCCCTACTTTCCTAAGGTGAAAGTTTAGATTATTGATCTTAGACTGTTCTTTTTTTTTTTTCTTTCTTTCTTATATGCAGTCAGTGTTACAAATTTCTCTGTCATCACTGCTTTTTTTCCTGCATCTTATAAGTTATGGAAGTTGTGTTTTATTTTCATTTAGTTCCAAATATTTTGAATGTCTCTAGAGATTTGTCTTTTAATAAATGTCTTACTTAGAAGTGTGTTATTTAAAATCAAGTATTTTGAGAATCTTTAAGTGTTTTTTTCTCATGGATTTCTGATTTATTTCCATTGTGGTTTGAGAGTATACATTGTTATGATTTTTTTTTAATTTTTATAAGTTAAGGTGTGTTATATAGTCTAGAAGTTTATCTTTGTGAATGCTTCATGTGAACTTAGGAAAAACGTGTATTCTGCTCTGGTTGGATGAAGTAGTCTATAGATGTCAATTATGTCCAGTTGATTGATGGAGCTATTGAGTTCAACTATGTCTTTAATGATTTTCTGCCCACTGGATTAATTCACTTAAGAGGTAGGGGTGTTGAAGTCACCCACTATCATACTGGAGTCATCTATTGCTCCTTATACTTTGCTCAATTTTTGCCTCACTTATTCTGTTGTTGCCTCACATGAGCATGTTATATCACATAGTCTGTTGTAGATGTATATACATTAAGGCTTATTAGAACATTGATCCCTTCATGATTATGTAATATCCATCTTTACCCTTGTCAATTTCCCTTGCTCTAAAGTCTGCTCTGTTTAAAAGTAGTATGTGTATTCCAGTGTTCTATTTTTGAAGTTTATTTTTTTTCTGTCATGAGAAAGAGTGCAAGAGGGAACATTGAGCATGTGCATGAGAGAGAGAGAGAGACTCCTAACAGGGTCTGGTCATATTGTCATCCTCTTCTCCCAGTCTTATAGCATGTGCCTAGCATGTTTCAGGTTGACTTAGAATACGAACATTTGATTAGTCACATGGTTTGCAGCACTACAGATCAGTACACTATCACCTCTGCCACAAGGCTGGGCTCCAGCTTTTTAAAACTTAGTGTTAGCAGGGGCTGGCAAGTGGTGTGGTGGTTAAGGGCGCTGGACTCCCACATGGTTGACAGTGATTCGAGTCCTGGACCTGGCAGCTTGCTTTCTCACTTTCTTTTTCGCTCTCTCTCTAACTCTGTTTCTCTCAAATTAAAATAAATAAGTGAATAAATAAAGTTAAATAAAATAATTCCTAGAAAAAATATTTAAAACAAAACAAAGCAAAACTTAGTGTTAGCAGAGTATATCTTTCTCCATCCCTTCCTTTTATGTTTATATGTGTCTTTATATATAACGTGAATTTCTTGTAGGCAGCATATAGTTGGATCTTGTTTTTCAATCCATTTTGTCAATATGTACTTTAGTTATTGTATTTAGACTGCTGGCATTTACAGTAATTTTTTAAAAGAGTTTTTTATTTATTTATGTAATCCCATTTGTTTTTATTATTTTTAAATTTGACCAGAAAGAGAGAGACAGGAAGAAAGGGAAAGCAAGAAAATAAGCTGCCAGGTCTGGGGCTCAAACCATGGTCGACCATGTGGGAATCCAGTGTCTTTAACCACCATGCTACCTGTTGGCCCCTGCAGTAATTATTAATATACTTGGATTAATATATACTAAATATACTATACAGTGTACATATATGTGTATATATCTTATGTATGTTATATATGTAAATATATTGTATATATGAGTGTGCACGTGTGTGTGTGTATGTATGTGTGTGTGTGTGTGTGTGTGTGTATATATATATATATATATATATATTTAGTACAAAATAGACACAAAGAATAAGAACAACTAATAGACATCCATGATGGATTTTGTTTTCCATTCTTTTTCTGCCTTTTCTTTTTTTTATTTTTTAAAGAGTTTTACTATAGTGCACGTGTGCTCACTAGAGAGACACAGAGAAAGTGAGAAATCACCCACCAGGGGGGATGACCACCCTGCAATCCCTTTTCCTCCATTCTCTTCTCAGGATTTGGGCATGCACGCACAGGCTTCCAGGTCCAGGACTCAAACCATAGTTGGCCATGTGGGAGTCCAACCTCTTAACCACTACGTCACTTGCTGGCCCTGCCTTTTCTGGTTTTAATTGAACACTTTATGATTCCATTTTCTCTTTTCTTTTAGAAGTCAGTTCTTTTTTTCTCTATGTAGTGGTTGCCCTAGAGTTTGTCATATAGAGCTAATCCAAATCTACTTTAAATAACATTATACCACTGCACAGCTGGCACAAGTACCTTAAAATAATAAAATATTTTTAATTTTTTCTTTCCATTTTTTTTCCTTTCTGTCACTAATTTTACTTGTACGTTAGCTATAATTACTGAATACATTGATGGTATTAATTGAATTATTTTCTTTAAGAATAAAAAGATAAAAATTGTATTTTACATTTACTTATTCCTTTCCAATGTTCCCAGTTTCTTTATGGAGATTTGAGTTTCTTACCTATGTAAATTTTCTTTTTTGTTTGAGAGGTTTTTGCTATAGGGCTCGTGCGCTCGCTCGCCAGACAGAGAGAGACAGAGAGACAGAAAGTGAGAAATCACCCCCCAGGGGGGATGGCCACAGTGCAATCCCTTCTCCTCCATTCTACTCTTGGGATCTTGGGCACGCACACACTCACGCCTGGAGTGAGTTTTAAGCCAACGGGTCCGGGACGCAAACCGTAGTTGACTACATGGGAGTCCAGCAACATAGCCATTACGCTAACTGCTGGTCCCAATTTTCTTTTCTTTAAAGAATTTTTTTGAACATTTCTTGCAAGTCCGATCTACTGTCAACAAATTGCCTCTTTTTTTGTCTAAGAAAGTCTTGATTTTTTTCCTTTAAGTTTGAAGGATAATTTTACAATCATCCTTCAAAGGTAAGAATACAAAATTTTAGGTTTTTTCTTTTTTCAACACTACTTTTTAAAAATTTTATTTTGGTATAGGATGCATGCACTTGCATGAGAGAGAGAAAGAGAGAGAGAGAGAGAAAGTGAGAAAGTACCCTTCACGGGGTAGCCATGCCACAATCCTCCACCATTTTCTTCTTGGGATTTTGGGCATGCACGCACATATGCCCAGCGTTTTTCAAGCTGAGTCCAGGACTTGAACCACACAGTTAGCTGGGATCCGGTCACCTTAACCACCACACTAATTGGCTGGTCCACCATTAAATATTTTACTGTATTCTCCTTTTCTGTGCATAGTTTCTGTGGAAAAGTTGCATGCAATTCTTATTTTACTTCCTCATCAGTAAGTTCTCTCCACAACCCACCTTCTTTTGCTATCTTTATTTAATCTTCCGTTTTTTTTTCTAGTTTGAATATGATATGCCCAGGCATAGTTTTTTGAGGGCTTTCTCTTACTTTGTGTTCTTTGAGCTTCTTTTATCTGTACTTTGTTATCTTACATTAGTTTAGACAAACTTTTAGACATGATTACTCCAAATATTTCTTTTCTTTCTTTCTCTTTTTGGTATTGTAATTATGTGAATGTTGCACCTTTAAGATTTGTTTCATAGAATTTGTTCCATAATCAATGGATAACCTGGGGTTTTGTTTTGTTATTGTTTTGTTTTCATTTTGGGTTCATTTTTGTTTCTTGGGTGTTTTTTTGTTTGTTTTTGCTATAGGGTATGTGCACTCACTTGAGACAGAGAGAGGGAAAGTGAGAAATCACTTTCATGGGGTTTGACTATGTTGCAATCACTTCTTCATTCTCTCAGGATTTGGGGCATGAACACAATTGCACCAGCCTTATTTTTAAGCCTCCAAGTCTGGAACTGAGCTGTGGTCAAGCATGTGGAAATCTAGCGCTTTAACTACCATGCAATCTGCTGGTTCTGGTATTCTATTTTCTTGTTTATTTGCTTTTGAAAGAGTTTGGATGTTTTTATTGTTTTATCCTCAGGTTCAAGATCTTTTTTTTTTTTTTTTTTTTTGGAGAGATTTTCGCTATAGGGCACGTGCGCTCGCTCGCCAGACAGACAGAGAGAGACAGAGAGACAGAAAGCGAGAAATCACCCCCCAGGGTGATTCAATCCCTTCTCCTCCATTCTCCTCTTGGGATCATGGGCACGCACGCACACGCGCGCGGCATGAGTTTTAAGCCACTGGGTCCAGGACGTGAACCACGGTCGACTACGTGGGAGTCCAGTGACATAGCCATTATGCTAACTGCTGGTTCCCCAAGATCATTTTTTTAAAAACTGTATCTAGTCTACTACTGAGACCATCAAAAGCATTCTGCATTTCTGCTACAGTGTTTCTTATTTATCACTAGCATATTTCATTATTTTGCAGATTTTTTTTAGAATGTACATTGTTTATTACCAGCCAACAGGCTTTACAATGAATATTTCCCAAGCTATGTTTTATAAAGCAATAATTCCCCATAATATATTTTACAAGGAAAAAATGAATATATTTTCTTTTAAAAAAATTTAATTTTAATTTACATTTAATCACATATATATTTATAGTGTACAACATTGTTTTTTCCAGCACGAATACCGTGCATATCAGTCAAGACAAAGACATTACTATATACGTTATCATCAGCAAATATCCTTTTGCTTTATTTTGTAGAAATTTAATCTTTTTGCTTGTTACTTATCTATTATTGCTAGTATCTAATTCTTCCCATTACACCCCTTATGCTATTAACAAGAATTGTTTTAAATTTTCAGTTTGATAATTCCAGTATCCCTGCCATATCTGAGTCTCATTTAAATTCTTATTCTATCTCTTAAAATTGTATTTTTTATTTGTTTGTTTCTTTTCCTTTTAACCTTCTTAACCTTGCCTTGTTATTTTTTGTTGAAAGCTAGGTTAATGGTACTGTGGTAAATGGGCCATTACTGATGTGATAGTAAGATGGGGGGAGAGGGAGACATTTTATAATCCATGATTAGGTCTCTCAGTCTTTTTTTTTTTTCTTTTTTTTTTTTTTTTTGAGAGGTTTTTGCTATAGGGCGTGTGCACTTGCCAGAAAGACAGGGAGAGACAGAGAGACAGAAAACGAGAAATCACCCCCCGGGGGAATGGCCACTCCACAATCCCTTCTCCTCCATTCTCCTCTTGGGATCTTGAGCATGCTCAAACAAGTGCCTGGCATGAGTTTAAGCCACCGGGTCTGGGACTCGAACCGTGGTCGACTACATGGAAGTCCAGCGACATAGCCATTTCGTCAACTGCTGGTCCCAAGGTCTCTCAGTCTTTTAGTGAGCCTGTACCCCTAGACTGTGAGCTTTGCTATTGTTTCTCAGTGTTTGTCCCTCCCTTAAGTGGAATAATACAGCTAAAGAAGACGAGTTGGATATTTTCCTTCCTTCATGTGGAAGGCTACACTGAGTTGGAACTGGGTATTTCTCTTCTCCATGTTAGTTAGGATAAGATAAAGTCCCAGCAGGTTAATTTCTCATTAGTTTCTCTTGAGTGTGGTCCTTTGTAAGAAGAACGGAATGCTCTGGCATATTTTTACATGCTTACTATTTCTGTCCCTTGCTGGCAGCACAAGGGATTTTGAGTTTTGCCTGATCTTCACTTGGGATCTCATCAAGCTTCTGAAGTGTGGGTCCCTCCTATGCCTGCCTGCCTCCCGAATGTATCCCACCTCCATCGGAGATTTTTATTATAAGTCTTATCCACACTGAATCACCAGAATTTGTCAATTACAGTCGAGGTTTTCCTACCTTGATACTGGTTGTTATGGAGGAGGGTCCTAGTAATAGAGATCTTCTCTGGTAAGTCATGATTGTGTGGATCAGCCCATCTCTAGTTTGGGGAGAAGTAGTCTGCCTAGTGCTTTCACTTTTCTTATGGATCTGAGTTGTTGATTTTCAACTTACTCAGCTCTTTACTTATTAGGACAGAATAATAACTTCTTTTTCTTTTTTCTTTTTTTATTTCCCCTCCCCCCACCCCGAGAAACAGTCTTTCTTATTTTTTTTTAGAAAGTATGCCTGCTGGGTTAACACAATCACATCCTCCAATTTGGGCCTACACCTTTGGCCACCACGTGACTGGGCCCCCGAAAAGAGACTGCCCTGAGCCACCACCCACTGTGCTGACATACGAGCTGGTGAGCAAGGGACAGCCACCCAGCTCAGGGCCCATTAGCAGTATAAAAAGGAAGGGAAATTTGGGAACAAAATGGAGAAGTACGACATTTGTGGGACACAGATATGGTTTGTTGCCTTTTGGTGATGTCGTGTATAGTAGTCACAACTGGCCTGCTGTGTGGCATATATCATGTTGGGTAAAATCTCTTTACAAACTAAATTATATATAATGATCGAATGTATACGTAATAATAAAAAAAAATTTAAATAGTAACAAAACTGAATTCATGACTTTCTCTCCCAATCTTTGAAAGGTAGCAGTCCAGGCTATAAACGTCTAGAAGCATTGTATAAGAAGTGTTACGTCTATAGCATACACATCTTGTAAAAACTCAACAAATTGTGGGAACCAGCAGTTAGCGTAATGGCTATGTCGCTGAGTCCCGGACCCAGTGGCTTAAAACTCACACTGGGTGCGTGTGCGTGCGTGCCCAAGATCCCGAGAGGAGAATGGAGGAGAAGGGATTGCGGCGTGACCATCCCCCCTGGGGGGTGATTTCTCGTTTTCTGTCTCTATGTCTCTCTCTGTCTGTCTGGCAAGCACACGCGCCCTATAGCGAAAATCTCTCTCAAAAAAAGAAAAAAAAAACTCAACAAATTGTATATGTAGATATATATAAACTTGTAACATCTAGTAACATCTGAACCTGCACGCAGGGCCAGTCCCTCCCTGGAAAATGCCTCCCTGCCTGGAACATGCAGCAATTAGAATTTGTGTGAAAATACTAGCTTGCTTTAAAATTCAAAATAAATAAATAAATAAATAAACCTCCTAAAGAAAAATCCTATAGAAATCTAATTCCCCTGCAAAAGAAGGCCAAGGGAAATAAAATATCCACACTGGAATCACTTCCAAATATTAATGACCTTTTGGGTCTTAAAGGGAGCTAGCTTCATCCTTGGGGTATACGCTGGACATATATTCCTGCAATCCCTCTAAATGTGACATAAACTTTCTCAGCTAATAAGTTAAAACTTAAGGGACCAGCAGTTAGCGTAATGGCTATGTCACTGGACTCCCATGTAGTCGACCATGGTTCGAGTCCCGGACCCAGTGGCTTATACCCACGCCGGGCATGTGTGCGTGCATGCCCGAGATCCCGAGAGGAGAAAGGAGGAGAAGGGATTGTGGCATGGCCATCCCCCCTGGGGGGTGATTACTCGCTTTCTGTCTCTCTGTCTCTCTGTCTTTCTGGCGAGCACATGCACCCTATAGCAAAAACCTCTCCAAAAAAAAAAAAAAAGTTAAAACTTATAACTGCCATGTGGCTGAATAAACACTAAAAGTGCAGGGGGTGAGGGTAAGAATGAAGGTGATAAATAGCTTTACAAATATACAGGTCCAGATACAATTTTTAAAACAAAACTCCAGTGACAGAAAAGCCCCTTGCTCCTCTGCTTTTTTTTTTTTTTTTTTTTTTTGTTTGCATTTGTGACTTCTAAACTCTTATACACTAAACTAGAAATCGGCACCCAATTTAATTAAATTTTTACTTAAATTTCTAGTTGTAATTCTTACATGGTAGTTTCATATCCTTCTAGATGAAGTGGAATTTAAGCATTTATCCTGTGAATCTTTGGAAAAGATCTTTTACTGATTTCCTTTAAGGAAATAAACAAATATTATCTTGTTCTATGTTCACAGGAATCTCTCAACATATAGGTCTTTATTCATAATTTCATTCATCTTAATGTCTAAGTATAGTACTTTCATCATTCACATAATAGAATATATAATGGAAATAAATATATGAAGTTTACTTTTGTGAAAGTCAATTTTCTATCTGCTTTTTAAGATAAAAAGTAAACACTAAGAAGTAAAATACATAGAAACTTCTTAAAAACTTGAACTGTGATGAACACTCACCTTTATTTCTCATGTTGGAATGTCAGGCTTGCATATACTCAATGAGTATTTGTTGATCTCCTAAATGCTCATTCTATTTTCAGTGGGAAAATGTGCCTACTGATATAAACAATCAAGAACATAAATCAGGCCAAGATATTAGTGAATATAAATCTCAGTACAAATGATCAATGCTATTAAGAGGTAAAAGTACTTCCCTAAATTTGTATATAGCATCCTAGATTCCAGTTCGTGGGTTAACATTCTGCATTCTGTCTTGTTTCTGTTCCAAGGGAAACATGCAGCATCTTACATGCTTTTACTCTTTACAATTTAGAAATTAGTTTAATGTCAATTTTTTTTTTTTGAGAGGTTTTTGCTATAAGGCATGTGCGATTGCCAGAAAGACAAAGAGAGACAGAAAGCAAGACCCCCAGGGGGATGGCCACGCCACAGTCCCTTTTCCTCCATTCTCCTCTAGGGATCTTGGGCACACATGCACATGCGCCCTGCGTGAGTTTAAGGCACCAGGTCCAGGACTCAAACCGCGGTTGACTACATGGGAGTTCAGCGACATAGCCATTACACCAACTGCTGATCCCTAATGTCAGTTTTTTTTTTTTTTTTTAAATTAAAATAATTTTATGAAGACAAATTGAGTTAACCCTAAATGACATATTTGAATAATCCTAATATATTTTAAGTTTACCTAGTAAGCCACATTTGGACATGAAGTAAATGTGTAGTTTTAAAACAAACCTGCTAGGATCAACAGAAGGTGTGGTGGTTAAGACGCTAGATCCTACATGGCCAACTGAATGGTTCAAGTCCCAGACCAGGTGACATGAAAAACACAAGGGGTGCATATTCATGGGTGCCCAAACTCCCAAGAGGAGAATGAATGAGATGGAATTGCAGAGTGACCATTCCTTTGTCTGTCTGTCTCTGTCTCTCCAGTGAACACATGATTCCTATGGCAGAAATCTAAAAATAAATAAATAAAAATAAAATAAACATGCTATATTTATATTATCTATTTGGGTCATATATTCGTATGCTGGGTGAAAAGGGGTTTTTGAGAGAAATTACAGGGTCCAGTGTCTAATGATACTGTCACACCATAAAAAACAGTTTTGTTTTTTTTTTTTTATGATTGTCCAATAGTTGAGGAAAATAAAGGGCAGCTCTATTTTCTCATTTGAATTCCACATGCTCAAATCAGAAACTGAATGCAATTGATAATGCGTTCTTTATCTAGGACAGTGTAGTATACTTTCTGTTTTCCTTAGATCCAATGCTTGGCATACATTGTTGTAAGTACCTACTTCAGGGACTCGTATTCTCCAAGGGAGAGTAATATTGATGATAAGTTAATCACTTCATAGGTACACCAGGAAGAGAGGGATTCAGTCACAGGAATCACGAGTCCTAAAGATTGATGGTGCCATCTGTTTTATTCCTGATGCTATCATCTATGTTCTGTTTATCTGACTTACCAGCTGTTAGATCTGGAATTTATAAAAGGTAACAACTGGAATCAAATTGGCCGTCTCAAATCAACATGTCAGTAGATTCAAAATGGAGAGGAAAGTTTCATTGTGTCATTATCTTTATAAAGTGTACCAATTTTATTTTTTAATAAGACACTTGAGATACAGGATCACTGGGAGTGATTGATACCTTGAGATGGAAATGTTCCTGCTGTGAGTGACCCTAAGTCCTGTTATCTGTTTTCAGATCAGCATTGACCCTACACTGTTACCACTGAGTACCGGGCAGTGACCCACATTAAATGTGATCATGGTGATAGGTTGAGTTTCTGGTGAGTTGGTGACAGCAATACTAAAGAAACCATCTTTTCTGAGTGACACCAGCTCCAGGGAAGTATCTGCAGGGCTTCTGTCTAGTAGCAAAATGACCTGACCCTAACTCAATCATCTCAGTCATAAAAAATCATCCATCAATTTGGGGCTTCAGCGGTGTACTTTACCTAGCTTGTGCCTATTTAGATAATGCATTTTCTAGACTATAGTTTAATATGCTCTTCCTTCCATTAGCATTTCATTAGGGCAATGGCAGTCCAAATCTTATTCACATAAATTTTAAAATAGTTTTAAATATAAGGAATGGTTTGATGTTCATTTTTGTTCTCTTAAGGCATAGAAATCTTGATAGATATATTTTTCAGAAGTTTTGAGTGTTCAAAGATAAACAGCTGCATTGAAGTGCCTCATATACTGGAACAGTAAAGTTTTCTTTTGTCTTTTTTTTTTTTTTTTTTTTTTTTTTTTGAGAGGTTTTTGCTATAGGGCTTGTGTGCATGCCAGAAAGACAGAGAGAGAGACAGAAAACGAGAAATCACCCCCCAGGGACAATGGCCATGTTGCAATCCCTTCTCCTCCATTCTCCTCTCGGGATCTTAGGCACGCACGCACACGTGCCACCGAGTCCAGGACTCGAACCGCAGTGGACTACGTGGGAGTCCAGACACATAGCCATTATGCCAACTGCTGGTCCCCTGGGACAGTAAAGACCATAACTATTGTACTCAACAAAGGGGATGAGCTTTACATGTATGCAAATAATTTTGATTTTATTTTTATTTGTCTCTGTCTGCAAATGTCAGGTATCAAAATCAGGATTTATATTTTAGACCTACATTAATCAGTTCATGGATCACATTTCTTTAAAAAATAACAAGCATGGTTTATTATTTATTTATTCCATTTACTCAGTGTGGAGAATTTTCAGGGTGACTTAGTCAATATAGATGTGAAGGTATGAGAACTTAAACATTTAAGTGTCAATTTAGATAGATTATCTATTTTTCCTGCCCGTTCTTAAGTAAGGAATATTATTCAATCACTTCTCCCTTGAAGAAGCTATGAATTTCAGGTGCCCTAAATGCCATTTCTGTATGCAATGTGCTAAGCTGATACGTTGAATATAAAATGTTCAAATTGTCCCTAAAATAGAATAGAAAAATGTTTAGAAAATAAAAAAGTTTAGTTTTTAAAAATTGAACCTTTCTGATAAGTCTTATTAACAATTCATTATCTTAGTCATGTGGTTAATATTAATAAATATTATCTCATTTAAAGGGTTCTATACTTTTACCAGAGCATAAAAATTAACTCATTTCAGGAGTTCTATACTTTTGTCAGAGGATATGTATTTTAATAGTTATATTAAGGTACAATTTATATACAATTAATTTACCCATTTATTTATTTATTTATTGGAGAGGTTTTTTTTTGCTATAGGGCATGTGCGCTCTCCAGACAGACAGAGAGAGACAAAGAGATAGAAAGCAAGAAATCACCCCCCAGGGAGGATGGCCACACCACAATCCCTTCTCCTCCATTCCCCTCTCGGGATCTTGGGCACGCACACACACGCGCCCGGCATGAGTTTAAGGCACCAGGTCCAGGACTCGAACCGTGGTCGACTACATGGGAGTCCAGCGACATAGCCATTATGCTAACTGCTGGTCCCAATTCACCCATTTAAAGTGAAGAATTTAATTTTTAAAACATATTAATAGAACTGAGCAGCTATGATCACAATAAATCTTAAAACATTTCTTCACCCCAAAATGAAATCCTCTATCATTAAGTAGTCACTCCCCGTTGTCTCCTCCATCTAGCCCCCGGCAAGCACTAATGTATTTTCTGTCTCTATAGATTTTACCATTGGCAACATTTTATATAAATGAAGCCATACAATATGCAGCTTTTGTTATCCGGCTTCTTTCACCTAAAATAAGATTTTCGAAGTTTATTCGTGATATAATATGTATCAATACTGCTCCATTTTTAATGTCAAATAATATTCTATTCCATGAATATTCCATATCTTATCTATCCATTCACTAAATGGCAACTATTTGGATTGCTTTTACTCTTTGGCCATTTGGCCATTATGAATAAGGCTGCTATGAACATTTGTGTACATATTTTGTGTGGACACCTGTTTTTATTACTCTTGAGTATATATCTCGGAAAGGAATTGCTGGGTAATATGGTAACTCTATGTTTAATATTTTGAAAAATTGTCAAAAGGATTTCTAAAAATCTTGCACATTTGGGTCATTTGCTTTTTATCATGCATTCTTAAAAGTTCTTTATACATTATAGATGAAATTACCTCATCATATAATGTGTTGAGAATATATTCTCATCTTCTTTGTATTTTCCTTTCCCATTTTTGGTGGAATTGTTTACAAAACAGAAATTATTAATCTTCATGAAATTCTTTTTTTTTTTTTTTTTCCGATCAATTGTGCTCTTGGTGTGTATCTAAGAAACCATATCTCTAACTCAAGTCCACGAAGATGTATGCTTATGTTCCTTATAAGTAGCTTAGAGTTTTAGCTTTTCCATTAAGTCTGTGACACATTTGAGTTAATTTTGTATGTGGTGTGAAGGGTCTAAATTCCTTCCTTTGTATTTGTGTATCGAGTGTGTTTCTTCCCCCTATTAAATTATCTTGGCACGCTCGTCAAAAATCAGTTGACCATAAATGTCAGGGTTTGTTTCTGTACTTGAAATTATAATCTATTTGTTCTATCTGTATACTCTCATATTAGTTAGGATAAGAAATTAGTAAGGATTGTAGCAGTGTATTTGGTTTTGAAATCAAGAAGTCTAAGACCTCCAATTTTATCCTTTTACAAGATTGTTTTGGCTGTTCTGGCTCCCTTAAATTTCTGTGTAAGTTTTAAAATCATCTTAATTTCTAAAAAGAAGCCAGCTATGATCTTGTGCGGAATTGTATTTAACCTGTAGATCAATGTAACGAGTATTATTGTACAATTTTGTCTTCTGATCCATGAACCAGGCATGACTTTTATTATTTCTTCAGTAGTTTCTAGTATACAAGTTTTGCATTTCCTTTGCTAAGTTTTTACCTAAATACTTTATTCTTTTGATGTTATTGTAAAGGGAGTTATTTTCTTGGGACCAGCAGATGGCATAATGGTTATGTCATTGGACTCTCACATAGTAAACTGCAGTTCAAGTCCCAGACCCAGCAGCTTGAAATTCACACTGGGCACATGTGCATGCATGCCCAAAATCCCGAGAGGAGAATGGAAAATAAGGGATTGCAGCAGGGCCATCTCCCCTGGGGGGGAGATAATTTCTGGTTTTCCATCTCTCTGTCTGGTGAGCACATGAGCCCTAAAGCAAAAATCTTTCTCAAAAAAAAAAAAGAGAGAGAGAGATGAGAGATGTTGTTTTCTTAATTTTACTTTCTGATTACCCAGTCAAAATGTAAGAAAATATAAAAATATAATGAATATTTATATGTTAATTTTGTATCCTGAAAACTTTGTGCATTTGTTATTATTGCTAACAGGTTTTTAGTGAATACCTTAGGATTTTTTATATGCAAGATACTATTATCTGAAAATAGAGATGATTTTAAGTCTTCCTTTCCAATCTGGCTGCCATTTATTTATTTATTTAGTGTTCTTTCTTTATTTATTTATTCCCAAATTCTTCTTGCTAGAACCTCTAAGACAATGTTTAATAAAAGTGGTAAATATGAACATCTATATATTTCTAGTTTTATTTATTTATTTATTTATTTTGGAGAGGTTTTCGCGATAGGGCGCGTGCGCTCGCCAGACAGACACAGAGAGACATAGAGACAGAAAGCGAGAAATCACCCCCCCAGGGGAGATGGTCACGCCGCAATCCCTTCTCCTCCATTCTCCTCTCGGGATCTTGGGCACGCACGCACACGCACCTGGCGTGAGTTTTAAGCCACCGGGTCCGGGACGCAAACCGCGGTCAACTACATGAGAGTCCAGCGACATAGCCATTATACTAACTGCTGGTTCCCAACATCTATATATTTCTTCCTTTGAGTATGAGTTATCGTCTCTACTTCATCTTTAATTCAGTACAGTTTTGCTCCCATCTACCTCCCTGTGTTATTACTGTCACATAAATTGTTTCTATAAGTTATAGGTCCAACAATGAAATAATTTACCTATTCTTTTATATAATTGCTTTTCTAGTCAGTTAAAATAAGAAAGGAGAATATTCACTTATACTGCTTCCTGTAGTTAATGATGTAATTTTCTGTAGCAATGCTTTTTGTTTGATTATTTTTGTTTTGTTTTTTAAATTGGGAATTCAAGTTACTCTATAATTATTATTGTTTTTGATCTGAAGAACTTTCTTAACTATTTTTTTAAGAAAAGTTTTTGTGGGCCAGCAGGTGGCATGGTGGTTGAGGCGTTGGACATTCTCACATGGACGACCTCATTTCAAGTCCTAGACCTGGTGGCTTGCTTTTTCGCTTTCCCTCTCCCTCTCTCTCTCTCTCTCTCTCTGTGTGTGTCTCTCTTTAATCAATTAAGATAAATGAATCGATAAATAAATTTAAATAAATAATTCTTTAAAACAGAAAAAAGAGAGAGAGGTTTTTGCTATAGGGCGTGTATACTTGCTGCAAAGATTGAGAGAGAAAGAGAGACAGAAAGCAAGAAATTACCCCCCACCCCGGAGGGGATGGCCAATCTGCAATCCCTTCTCCTCCACTCTCCTCTCAGGATTTCGGGCATGCACACACACGCATCTGGCATGAGTTGAGCTGCTGGGTCTGGGACTCAATTTGTGGTCGACTACGTGGGAGTTCAGTGAAGTAACCATTATGCCATCTGCTGGTCCCTCTTTACTATTTCTTATAATGCAGATCTGCTAAGAATAAATTATCTCAGTTTTTGCATATCAGAGAAAGACTTTATTTTGCTAGGTGATTCTTGGTTGATTAGTTGAAAACTTTTGTTTTGTTTTTACTTTTAGCACATTGAATATATTGTCCCAATGTGTTTGACTGTTATTATTTCTGCTGAGAAGTCAGATGTTATTGTTTCCTTATATACAATAAATCATTTTTGTCAGACTAATTTAAAATCTTCTTTGTCTTTCAACATTTTTATTATGAAGCATCCACATGTGGATCTCTTTGTGTTTATTCTACTTGGAGTTTATTGAGCTTCTAGAATGTCTGAATTAATGTTTATTATCAAATATGAAAGTTATTTTAGCCATAAATTTCTCAACATTTTTTTATGTACCTTGCTCACTCTTCTCTCCTTATGGTATATCCACCGTGTATATACTCGTGTGCTTAATGCTTCACCATATCTCTCTGACACTGTTTATTTTTCTTTATTATTTTTTTATACTGTTCTTCAAATTCCATAATCTTTTATGATGTATTTTCAAGTTCACTGATTGTTTCTTCTGACAGTTCAAATCTAGTGTTGGGCCCACTAGTGCATTTATATTTTTTTTTTCTCTCTCTCTCTTTTTTTTTGGAGAGGTTTTTGCTATAGGGCACGTGCACTCGCCAGACAGACAGAGAGATACAAAGAGACAGAAAGCGAGAAATCACCCCCCAGGGGGATGACCACACTGCAATCCCTTCTCCTCCATTCTCCTCTCGGGATCTTGGGCACGCACGCACACGCGCCCGGCTTGAGTTTTAAGCCACCTGGTCCGGGACGCAAACCGCGGTAGACTACATGGGAGTCCAGTGACGTAGCCATTATGCTGACTGCTGGTCCCAAGTGCACTTATATTTTTTTGAGAGATTTTTACTATAGAGCACATGTCCTTGCTGGAGATACAGAGAGAGAGACAGAGAGCAAGAAATCACCCTCCATGGGGATGGCCACACTGTAATCCCTTCTCCTCCTCAGGATTTGGGCATACATGCACATGTGCCTGGCGTGAGTTTTGAGTTGCCGGGTCTGGGACTAGAACTGTGGTTGACTACATGGGCGTCTGCACTTTAACCACTGCTTCATCTGCTGGTCCCTCCCTACACACCCAGTGCATTTTTTATTTTTGTTATTGTACTTTTCAACTCTAGCATTTCTATTTGGTTCTTTTAAATAATATTGATTTGTTGATATTTTTTATTTGATGAAACATTGTCATCATACATTACTCCAATTGGTTCAGCCTTTTATTTTCTTTTTGGGTATGCTTATAATAGTTTCTTTGAATACTCTGATAAGTTGCAATATTTGTATTCTTCAAAGGCTATTTATTTTCCCTGGATTTTCTCTGTGTATCAGTCTCATTTTTTTGTTTGTTTCTTTGAATGTTTTATAATTTTTTGTTTAAAACTGGACATTTCAGATAATACAGTTTATCCAGAATCATTATATTGTATTATCTAAAATATCCAGTTTTTAACCAAAGAAATTATGAGACCTTCAAAAGAAGAGGACAGATATGGAAATAATTGTCATTTTCTTCTGTACGTGTATGTGTTTTTTTTTTTATTTTTTTTTTATTTTTATTTTTTATTTATTTGCATTCATTCTCTGAACATCATTACAGCATACAAAATGAGATTTTCCATCCAAATTACACTATATATTGTCTCAATCAAGCACATCAACAAGCATGTTATTGTCAGCAAATGATCTTCCATTTCTTGTCTTCTGTATGTTTTGCTTTTTTCCCCCCATCCTAGATTCTCTATCTCTTACCCTCTGCCATCTCCCACTCTCCTCCCACAGTCTCTGGTATCTATGTTTGCTTTCTATACAGTTTTCTCCTCACATTTTATTGAATCGCCAAAGACCCTAATCAATCCAAATACCCTCATAGCAAACACAGGTGATACCCACATTTCCATGAACACAAGTCTTACTTTAAGCATCCTATAAAGTAGCACCTAGCTGTGGCTACATATCCTACTGCAGTCATTGAATATATATATATTTTTTTCCTGAAACTTTTTTTTTTGTAACTCAATTTACATTCCTTCCCTAAGCTTCATCACAGCATACAAAATGCAATCTCCCATCCAGTACACACTGCATAGTGATACAATCATGAACATTACAAAAAAATTTTCCATTACTAGTTCCTAGAATTACTTCCACCCCTCTTTCTGACCCTCTGTCCCTTCCCACCCTCCTCTCACACCACCTCCGGTGTCTACAATTGTCCTTCATTCCCTTCCCACCCACGTTGCATTGATCACACAATTTCCTACATAATCTAACTACTTTCAATGGTGAGTTCACTCATTACTACTAAGAAAACCAGTTATAACTTAACTCAAAGAAATGCCAAGGAACTTTGCTTAAAGCCAGGAAACAAGTTAGGATTCTGTTCAAATGGAAGGTGCATGAACCTATCAGTCTCATGTACTTTTATCTTCTGTTCTGGTTCAATTTTCCTGATTAAATTCTGGGATATAATATTCAAATTCAGACTTGTCCCTCTGATTAAGTTGGCTACTTTCATAGTTTTTGGACTCTTATTTCCGTGTGTCTGTGTTTAATTTTCTTGATACAGCACACCCTTGAGAACTTCTTGGAGATCTGGTCTGGTGCTGGTAAATTCTTTCAGGTTTTGTTTATCTGAGAATGTTCTTGTCTTTTCTTCCCACCTGAAAGATAATCTTGCCGGGTACAGTATTCTTGGCTGAAATTGCTTCTCTCGTAACACTTTGAATATATTTTCCCATTCTCTCCTCGCTCGCATTGTTTCCGATGAGAGATCTGCTGTTAGCCTGATGGGATGTCCTTTGTAGGTAACTTGATGTTTCTCTCTTGCCAATCTTAGTATCTTGTCTTTGTCTGCGGTTTTGATCAACCTGGCTATAATGTGTCTTGGAGAAGATCTTCTTGGGTTGATTCTATTTGGGGTCCTTTGTATTTCCTGGGACTGGATCTTCGAATGCCTCTCTAGGTTTGGAAAGTTTTCTTGCAGGATTTCATGGAATAGATTATCAATGCCCTTATGGGTCTCTTCACCTTCTGGAATGCCAATTATCCAGATATTTGGACGTTTGATGGTATCCAGTACTTCTCGCATATCATTCTCAAATTTTTGAGCCATTTTCTCAGTCTTCGTGGTGGACTTTTCTAAGCCAGCCATTTTCTCTTCTACATCTGAGATTCTATTTTCTGAATGATCTAGTCTGCTTTTAATACTTTCAAGGGAGATTTTGACTTCTTGTATTATAGACTTGATCTCTAGCAGTTCCGTTTGAGTCTTTTGTAAAGTGTGTAATTCCTCTTTTAGATCTTGCAAGAATTTCCTCATCTCCTGGAACTCGGCAACTTCTTTCTCCTTTCTCTTTAGCAGTTCATTATCTCTCTTTTCTTCCATCTCTGTTAGCTTCGACATTACGAATGCTCTAAATTCCTTATCAGACATTTCCATGACTTTCACCGAACTGCTTGTGGATGAAGGAGAGTTACTCTTTTCCATTGGAGGAGAGGTATTTTCTCATTTTCCCATATTTCTCGTGATCCGACGGTGATTTCTTGTCATCTGATGAATGGCGTGTTTCTTTCAAATTCTTGAAGTTAAGCCTCAATGTTCTGGAGTAAGCAGACAGAGGTGTTCTAGAATCGGATTGCCGTTCTGTAGTGATAGCTGGTGCAGCAGATTCAGTAGATATTGGGTGGAGAGACAAGAAAAAGGAAAATGAAAAAGAGAGAGAGAAACAACAACAAAAAGAGAGAAAAAAGACAAAAAAATAAAAAATTATAATTGCTTTTCTTTTTTTTTTTTTAAAGAAAAAAATCACAAAATAGAAATATCTAGTTCCCAGTATCCATGTGGATTCTTCTCAGAGAATGGCTCAACTCTCCTGCCTGGGAGAAAGGAGCAGAAGGGCTTATTAACAAAACAAAAGATGGAGCTGAGAGCCAGAGAGAAATTCTACCTTTAAAAAAATCGTAGAAAGGAAAAATTACCAAAAAAAAATGAGGAGACAGGAGCAGAGAGACACAGAGACCTCAGAGACACAGGGACAGGGATAGAAGGCCAGAGGGGCTCCCTACCACACTAGCTTTGCTTGCTGGAGGCTGAATTATGAGTAGAAAATCTTCATTTCTCCTGTGCCTGAAATATCTAGTTCCCAGTATCCATGTGGATTCTTCTCAGAGAATGACTCAACTCTCCTGCCACACTAGCTTTGCTTGCTGGAGGCTGAATTATGAGTAGAAAATCTTCATTTCTCCTGTGCCTGAAATATCTAGTTCCCAGTATCCATGTGGATTCTTCTCAGAGAATGGCTCAACTCTCCTGCCACACTAGCTTTGCTTGCTGGAGGCTGAATTATGAGTAGAAAATCTTCATTTCTCCTGTGCCTGAAATATCTAGTTCCCAGTATCCATGTGGATTCTTCTCAGAGAATCCGTGTATGTGTTTTGTTGGTGCTATTTGTTCATTTTTTAATGGTTGGCTAAACTAAATCTGCAAAATCTATTTTCCCTATAGCATGTAACCTCTGATGTTTCTATTGATATTTTCTTCATTTTTAACTTTTAAGAGGTTTTTTCCTACTTTTTTTTTACGTTTTTTTTTTTTTTTATTTTTTTTTAAGAGAGATATTTCTGCTATAGGGGGTGTGTGCTCGCCAGAGAGACAGAAAGAAGAAAGCGAGAAATCACCCCCAGAGAAGATGGTAACGCTGCAATCCCTTCTCCATTCTTCTCTCGGGGTTTTGGGCACACACACACATGAGCCCAGCAAGCCACAGAGTCTGGTACTCAAACCATGGTCGACTACATGGTAGTCAAGCAACATAACCATTCCGCCACTGCTGGTTCCTTGTTTTGTAGTCTTTTTCCTTAGGGCATGTGTGCTCAGTGGAGAGCGAGACAGAGACAGTGAGAGGAAAGTGAGAAATAACCCCTGGGGGGATGGCCACGCAGCAATCTCTTTTCCTCCATTATCCTCCCTGAGACCTTGGTCACTCAGACATATGCACCCTAAGTGATTTTCAAGCCACCAGGTCCAAGAATCACACCGCGGTTGGCTATGTGGGAGTCCAGCAATGACCTGACCACTACACCATCTGCTGGCCCCGATGTTTAACTTTCAATCTGGTTACCTAGTAAATTCACTAGGGTGACTTATGCCACTTATTAGGTTATGCTTAAGCCCTCTTAGTCGGTTCAACTTTTACCTTTAGATGCATGTGGTCTGAAATTTGCTATCAGAATTCAGAAAATATATGTTTTTATTTTAGTTTTTTTTTCCCTATTCATTCAGTAGCTTGAAGTTCTTCTCTTTGATAGTTCTTTAGAGGGTACTCTCTTGGGCAGGAGTGACTATGATATTGCTTTTAAACTTGGCATCTCAGGAGTCTTCCCCAGGTCAGAGTAGCTTTTTGTCTAGCGTTTTGTCAGAAATTGTTTTAAAGCCCCTTGTGCCAATGTGGCTTCCTCAATGTGTTGTTGGGTCTGTGTGTAGCTTGGGGAATCATTTCAATTCTGCACCACATGTTGCTCTGATTGCTCCTCAGTGGGTGCAGTCTAGCGCCTTCTCAACACTCATAATTGACTCTGATCCCAGGAGAGCTCTTCTTGGGTGTCTTTTTTCCTGATTCTCTTTATTAAACTTCTGGCTGCTCTTCCATTTTGCTTTATCACAAACCTATCACCCTCCTTTTAAATGCTCTCCACCAAGAAATCTCTATTGTTTACAACTATGCCATTAAGTTTATCATTCTTCACTCTCTGTTCCAAATAAAACCAGTCTTTCAGGTAGAGGGATTGAACTCTTATCTTTTACGCCCTGCCTCTCCCTCTGGACCGAAGTCCTGCTGTACTATTGGAGTGGGAACCTGCCTTACTTGGAGTATAAGCACATTGCACAAACAAACTCTCAGTAGAAGAGATCTCCTGAGATTTTTGGCTTACCCCCTCCTGTTATGGAACTTCCACCTTTTCAACAGATTCTGGTTGGAACAATTTTGTCCCCTCTGGGCTGGGTAAAAAGGAAAACCAATCCTCTTTGCCATACTTGCCTAGAATAGAGCTTCTACAACACAGCTCTGGAGACTGTGGCAAAAGCTGGCAGCCTCTCTCTCCCAAGATGAAATGGTAGACTCAGACTAGGAGCTAAGGGAGGAGTAATACCCAGTCTTCTTGTCTGTATACTCCTGGAGTAGAACTTTCTTACCCCAAGTTGAGAGCCAGGGTAATAGAAAGAATCATGTCTCCACTACTACAATCTCATGCTGTTCTTAATGATATTTAATAGAGATTCTTAAGTGAATGTTTCTCCATTTGCTGAACGCCCTCAGGACAATTTCCAGATAATTCAAATGATTTTTAAAATAACTTACGGTTAAATTGTTGTTGGGGATGGCAGGGAAGAGTGTTTGCAATCCTCCTTATTCTGCTGTTTCAGAAGTAGCACCTGGTAATTTTTTTTTTTTTTTAAGAGGTTTTTGCGATAGGGCGCGTGTGCTCACCAGACAGACAGAGAGAGAGAGAGAGAGAGAGAGACAGAAAGCGAGAAATCACCCCCCAGGGGGGATGGCCAAGCCGCAATCCCTTCTGCTCCATTCTCCTCTCGGGATCTTGGGCATGCACGCACACACGCCCAGCGTGAGTTTAAGCCACCGGGTCCGGGACTCGAACCACGGTTGACTATATGAGAGTCCAGCGACATAGCCATTACGCTAACTGCTGGTCCCTCACCTGGTAATTTTTGAAAGGGTGTTAAGAGTTCAAAATCTCAAAGTAGAAGAAGATACATAAAAATTTTTAAAAATGATAAATTCTAAATGGTCCATCATAAATTATTGTAGTAAATATTATATAGAATTTTTTTACTAAAACAAACAAACAAAAAAACACTACACTTGAAAGATTGGATTCTGGGACCAGCAGGTGGAGAGATGATTAAGGCGCTGGATTCCCACATGGTCAACCTTGGTTCAAATTCTAGACCTGGTGGCTTGAAAATCATGCCAGGCACATGTGCATGCATGCCTAAAATCTCAGGTGAAAAATGGAGAAGGGACTGCTGTTTGGCTATCGCCCCAGGGAAATATTTTACACACTTTCTCTGTGTTTCTCTAGGGGGTACACACACCCTATGACCAAAACCTAAAAATAAATAAATAAAACTTTATTCCTATTTGAATATTTTTCTCAGAACATCAATTATAGAAAAAAGTTGCCTTTTGTTTTTAATAACTAGTTAACTCTCCCATGCACCCAAAACACCTTTATTTGTATATAACTCCCTAAGTTTCACTCTGAATAGTGAGTTAGAATGTGTGACCTTAAACAGTTTGAATTTTTAAAAATAATTATTTATTTAATTTTATTTATTATCATTATTTAAAATATTTGATCAGAGAGAGAGGGAGTGAGAGTCTAACGCCTTAAACACCATGCCACCTGCTGGCCCCTCAGTTTGAATTTTTAAATTACACTCATTATTAAAGCAAATTTAACTGGTACCTTTGATCTAATGGAGAGCTCTTATCTATTGTAGGTAAAATCATTGGCCTCCATGCCAAAGTACAATGTTGTAAGCCCAGAAGATTTCCACTTTCTGTTGAAAAATAAGATAGAAAGAAATGAAAACTAAAAAAATGTTAGCTTTTTTGTTATCAATTTCTTTTCATATTCGATGCTTATTAAAAGTCAATATTTTTCTTTACTCAAAAAGAAAAGAAGAGAAAAATGCTTATAAAGGACAGGAAATCACTTAGAGAGATATTGCGCATCTGTGTTAATTGTAGCCTTATTCATAATAGCTATGGTGTGGAATCAAACTAAGTGCTCAACAATTGATGAATGCATTAAGGAAATGTGGCACACACAAACAATGGAATACTACTCAGTCAGCAAGGGTAACAGAATCCTGCTGTTTGACACAAAGTGAATGAACCTAGAAGACATAATACGAAGTGACATGTGCCAGACTGTGGAAAAAAATACTGTATGTCCCTACTTAAAATATACCAAATATCTGCATTCTATGCTGAAAGCTGAAGTACTCACTAGTATAGAAGTGGAGAAAGCAATGGTAGAGACCAGAAGCTCCAAGGGGGAGAGTTGGCGGGGGTGGGGGTGAGACTCAAGAGAAAATGATCAACAGACACAAGAATGCATCTTAACAAGTAGAATGCAGTATGGAACTATGTAGCACACACAGCCCAGTAAACGTGCTGCTGACAATGCAATATATAATTCCGGGGGAAAAAAAGGACAACTAATAGAACCATTATCAAATGTGTATAATGTTATGTGATGTTCAATGTTGAAGAAGATGAGCATGTCTATATCATTCATTTGATTATTTCATCTGCATGCATGGTTTGAAACACCATAGTGTACCTCACAAAAATGTACAATGATTATTCGTAAGCCAGGAATCATAATTTAAATTGTTTTTTAAGAGATAAAAGGGACAGCTGGTGGTATGGTGGCTAAAGTGACTGGATCCCAATGCATAGTTTGAGACCAGGAATCAGTGGCTTGAGAGACATGCTGGATGTGTCTGTGTGAATGCCCCAAATCTGTAAGGACAATGAAAGAGAATGGACTATGGCAAGACAATCCCACATGGGGGAGGGGGATACTTGCTCTCTCTCTGTGTCTTCCTGGTGAGCACATGCACCCTCTAGCAAAAATGTAAATAAAGAGAGAAAAATAATCAATACTTCATCATTACCAATATGGTCTTAAAATTAAGAAAAAGATGGGGTCAGCAGGTGGCATGGTGGTTAAAAGCACTGGACTCCCACGTGGCCAACAGTGGTTCGGGTCTAGACCTGGCAGCTTGTTTTCTCACTTGCCTTCTCTCTTGCCTTCTCTCTTGCCTTTCTCTCTTGCCTTTTCGCCCTCTCACACTCTATCCCTCCATGGTCAAACTAAAATAAATAAATAAATGGATAAAGTTAAATAATTTTTTAAAAAATTGAGAAAAAGAAGCAGTTTTTAAAGTTCTCTTGTTATGTTAAGAAAAAACAGAGAGGTTTAGGTAAATAGATACATCATGTTGACATCAAAGAATGAAAACAAACTATTCAGATGTTTGTTAAGGGGAAGGGACCTGACAACTTGTCCTCTGGTCCTTACCCTATACTAGTCACCTGAAGCAGCCGGAGTTATGGCAGCTTCTGCGCGGATGCTGCAGTCGACTGGTATTCCAGCTGAAAATAGATGCAATTACCATGTGGAAAAGAAAAGGCGGTTCTGCAGGATGGTGGTGGCTGCAGGGAAAAGGTTCTGTGCTGAACATGCTGGAGCAGTAGAGGAAGAAAATTCTTGGAATGGAATCCTGTGTCCTTTAGTTTCAAGACACATGGTATATGAAGATCAACTGACAAAGCATTTGAAAAAATGTCACTCAAGAGAGAAGCCAAAACCTGATTTCTCTATTCAAGATATTAACTCAGGCTTAAAAGGTGAAACAGAAATATCTGAACAGTTAGTACCCTTTTCTTCTCTATCTGAAGAGCAGTTAGAAAATTTATTTGGGAAGTTGAAAAAAGCCAGTGAAAGTTTGAATTCTTCACTTAAAGACTGGCAGGTGGCATCGTGGTTAAAGGCATTGGAATCCCACTTGGCCGACCACAGTTCGAGTCCCGGGCCCTGTGGCTTATTCTCCCACTTTCCCTTTCTCTCTCTCTCTGTCTCTGATCAAATTAAAAAATAGAATAATAACAAATGGAATTAAATAAACAAATCAAAAATAATAATAAAAAATATTGTGTTATGTCCCACCCAGCATCACACGATGGACTTCATGACCCTAAGAATGGTGATTCTGTGAACAAGCATCTGAAACAACAGGCTTCTATTTTCGGTAACATTGAAAAATTAAAGTTACTTGGTCCAAGAAGATACTTTGTTGAGTTTGGAGTGGGAAAAGGAACATTACCTCATTGGGTTGATATCGCCTTAAAAGATGCTGAAAATGTTCACTTCCTCTGAGAAGAAAAGGTGACTACAAAATTCAAGGTAGATGGTAAACACAAAGAAAAATTCAGGGTTTGAAAGACTTCAAACTGATATTCAATACTTGTGTTTGAATAATGTTCCTGTACTAAAAAAAGGAAAATTACCTGTGGTATTTGAAAGCATCTGTGTAGTGTGGCAACAAATCTTGCATGATAATGTTTGATTGAAACTTACTCTGCCAATTGTGAGGAAAGGAATGAAGAACCTTTAGCCAAATGTGTAAAGAATGATAAAACAGACACAGAAATTAACTCTTTGGCCAAGAAAGGAATGCAAAAAATGTCCCAGAGAAGTGGACCCCTGTGGCTGGCATTGTTATTGCACTCTGTTGTCACCACAGGTGTGATTGGAGACATGTTGGCAAAGAATATTTTAGGGCTTTAGGTTTTTGAGCATTGGGATTTCACTATTTCCAGGGAATGAGTAGTTGGGCAGCTTGTAGAATGTGGAAAACATCTTTGGAAGCTTCAAATATTTCCACAAAGAGAAATGATCATCAGAACGTTGATAGTGAAGAACATGAAGATGGAGGATACAGAAGCATAGATGACCGCGCTGCTAGTTTGCCTGGGCTTCTTACTATTGAAGAAAAGAAGAAAATAGGGCAACTTTGTA
The DNA here is from genome assembly GCA_026018925.1 of Tupaia tana. Taxonomy (NCBI): domain Eukaryota; kingdom Metazoa; phylum Chordata; class Mammalia; order Scandentia; family Tupaiidae; genus Tupaia; species Tupaia tana. The sequence goes on along the minus strand of JAKSZU010000009.1, from coordinate 65,688,413 downwards.
AACTGCTGATTGATCAAGGCCAAATCCCTTTATAGCGGAAAAGATTCAGTCCTGTTTACAGTACTATACAGACCCTTTGGTACCATTGGAAAATGTGTTGTTAAGTGCTTTACCAAATCATTTTTCATCACCAGAAACAACTGCTTCATGGAAAAGAAATGTAAACATCATCTGTCTTCCACCAAAAAAAAAAATTATTATATTTTTATACTGATGAAAATATAATTTAGCAGATAATAACTTTAAAAATGCCGTGGCCTCATTAAACATTGATAATACCTTTGATATTTTCTTCAGAAATCCAAACGTTTGAAAATTCACCAAATTCTCAAAGTAATTCTTTCTAGCTAGAGATCTTGAATTCTATTATCTAGCAGTATTTGTGGAGGTTGGTAAAGTAGTCGAACTGTTGGCTTGGTGATCTGAAATATGTATACATGTACTTAACATACTCATATTAACTTTCTATTTACATTAATTTTGGGAATTAATTTTCCCTTGGCTTTATTTCATATTGTGTATGCCCTAAATTCATGATGTCATGATCTAGTGACAGTTGGTAATAAGGCCCAGGCTGAATTTGGCCTATGTGTGGATTTTTTTCCATGCAAGTCTGGAGAAGATAATCAATTGTGATTTTCTCAGATGCAAACGAATTCAGAGATGTTCATGATCAACTAATGAAATCACCATCTGATTTCCGAGACATACCTGCACTTATATATTACCAGAATTTGTCTATGACAAACATCAAAAGAATTTTTTTGAAGGAAAAAAAACTAATTTATTTCATTTTTTGATTGAGTAATTCTCTAGTTAGAACTTTCATCAAGATAATAATTCATAATACATAATTGCATACCAAATTTGGCATTTACAAATGACTTCTGAGGTTACTCAGGAATCTGATAGCTTTTATCAGGCCACGTTCTCTCCTGTTTGGGGAAAGAATTTGGAATAAAGTGGAAATTAGAGGATGAACCAAAAACTTTCTCACATTTAGGCCTCCTTTAACTCAAACAATTTTAATGCACAAACAGATAATAAATCAAACATATAGGACTGTTTTTCTCTTTCACATCTGATTTTTCTTTTGTTTCTGCTTTTATTTGTAAAAGTTGTCTTAATCATTTGCCAAGACAAAGATCCAGAACTTTATTGTAATGATATTCTGAGATAACTATTTTTATCCTGGCCCTTTTTAATTCCCGACCTTTCTACTTTAGTATATGTCTTTTCAGACTACCTAGGTTCAAATCCTGACCCTACCACTTATCAGTTATGTGACCTTGGGCAAACTTTGTGCCTCAATTTTCTCTTAAAATGGGGATAACGATAATACCTACCTCACAAATTTGTTGTGAGCATAAAATGAGATAACACAGATAAACTACTTAGAACAGTTCAGAGCACGAAGTACTCAAGATATTAACTAGCAACAGTAGTAGTAGTAATTTATTAATCTAAGTAACATAGTAGGCTTTGATTTTATCATCTAAGTTATTGTCTTTATTCTCTTGCTATAATTTTATGTCAAATATTATTAAGGTAAGGTAGTTTGATTTTTAAAAATTAGCTATTCATGCCCCTCAATCAAGAGAACATAAATGAAGATAATACATGGTTCAATTATGAATCTTTATTGTATAATGCTAATTTGTGTCATAAAATTTGTTTTGCACCATTCAACAATTTATGCCCCAAAATAAAACATATTAAACCACAAAAAAGAAAACAAGCTATTCCAAACTAAGTAGAGAAAAAAATATTTCTGTGCATTCTAAATCTACATCCATGACCCATTAAAATGGAAAAAAATATCATTATATTTGAAACTAGAAAAATCATTAATTACGACTATCATAAATGCTCCTTGCAGAAGTCAGTAACGAATAACTTTAAAAAGTCATGGACAATGGATGTCTTTGCCTCAGTCGTTATACCATTGTTTAATCCCTTCCTCACCTTTTTACTGTAAAAGTAAACATGATATTTTGCCCCATGCCTGCCTTGCTATGGTGTTGGTTAAAATGAACAGGAATTCCTAAAGTATGATGCAGTTCATTCAATTGGTTTGGCAAACTTATATGTGAATAAGTACTTAGGAAGACCTGAGAATTGAAGAGAAGTGGGGGACCAGCAGTTGGCGTAATGGCTACGTCTCTGGACTCCCATGTAGTCGATTATGGTTCAAATCCCGGACCCAGTGGCTGAAACTCACGCCGGGTGCATGTGCGTGCGTGCCCAGGATCCCGAGAAGAGAATGGAGGAGAAGGGATTGCGGCGTGGCCATCCCCCTGGGGGGTGATTTCTCGCTTTCTGTCTCTATTTCTCTCTCTGTCTTTCTGGCGAGCGCATGCGCCCTCTAGCAAAAACCTCTCCAAAAAAAGAAAAAAAAAATTGAAGAGAAGTGGGAAGGAGAAATTGTCCATGGAATTGAAGGAAGCAGGCATAGATACTCTAATAATGAAGAGATAACAATTTGGAGACATTTTGTGTTTTCAGTTAGCAGTTTGCTAATGTCAAGGTTTAAATCACTAGAGCCACTCTTGGGAAATAAGTATCTTACTAATACAAAGTACAAAGTGTCAACCTTTGATAGTGCTTCCATAATAGGGGCTGAATGGATCAAGAACACAGGAGTAAATAGCTTGCAACGTGCTAAAAAAAGAAATAGAAGCCTCTATGTCTTAAGTTATGGGGAGGCAATCAAATGTTTGGTGGTGCTTCTTTTCATACTGAGGCAAGCAAATTGGATGAAGTCTTTGATTGGCCTGCTATAAAATGGCATTTTAGCTAGCAATTTGCTCAGTGTAGGCACAATTACATCTTCTCTCCATTATTAGTAACCTAAGGGAGTATTTAAAGGATAAGTGTTTCTCATTCTTTTTAGAGTAAAAAGAAAAAAAAAAAGTTCACATGCTTTCTTGAGAAAAGCCTGAGAATAAATGAACTCAGGAAAATACAGCTAGTTACAGAAGAAATGTTTCAAGTTAATGTCACTATCTTAATGAAGAAATAAAAAGTAGGGGAAAACTCAGTTTATATTTAATGTTCCACATCTGAGGTAACTAAAAATACATATTCTAGTTGACTGGATCTTCACTCCATTCTAAACATACCTCTTGTTTCCCAATTACAGACCTTTAAGCCAAGCCTTATTTTTTACTTGACTTAAATATTCTTTGATATCATTGAGCGTTAAATTCAATTATATGTAAATACATTCACTTATGTGCTTATTTTTCATGTAATATAGACTGGATTTTGTATCCATTGTATAAACCCAATGGATATGTAATGTATCAACTCAAAATCTTGCTTTTCTTTCATAAGATCAATGCAAATCCCATTTCTTTTAAGAAATTACTGAGATTCATTCTGTAAGAATTAATCATTACTTTACCATTATCCTTCACTATATTTGTATTAATCTCTATTTTGGCATATGAAAAGGGGAGGGTATGCGTGTGTGTGTTTCATCATTAATACTTTCTATAGTACCTATCAAAGTTACTTGTTCAATAAATACTTAATAGATATACTCGTTAAATTGAATTAAAGACTCCAAGAAACAATCAAAATTGAACTAAAGCTAGAGAAATCTTATGTGTCATTTTGGAATCTACATTTCTAAAAGGTATTCTAAAAGCTATTCCTTAAAGGTAGGCACTTTATAACAGGTTTTTACTTCAGCCCCTTTTATTACCTGTTAAATGTTGCCCTTTAATATCAACAGAAACATTTGTTGAAATGGTAACTTCCTTAGCAGAAGATAATGTTTGGATTGAAATTTGATCGCTTATTATAGAGAACAAATATGGGTTTCACTAAACTAATTACTTTTGAAATTTTTATGAGTGAATAACTATATTACTGCTTCTCATCCTTCACGTCAAATTAGAATCTTTTACTGAAACTCTTATTAAAAAATGAAATGCCCTAGGGAACCAGCAGTTAGTGTAATGGCTATGTCGCTGGACTCCCACGTAGTCGACCGCGGTTCGCGTCCCAGACCCGGTGGCTTAAAACTCACGCCGGGCGCGTGTGCGTACATGCCCAAGATCCCAAGAGGAGAATGGAGGAGAAGTAATTGCAGCGTGACCATCACCCCTGGGGGGTGATTTCTCGCTTTCTGTCTCTATGTCTCTCTCTGTCTGTCTGGCAAGTGCACGCGCCCTACAGCAAAAACCTCTCCAAAAAAAAAAAAAAAAAAAAAAATGAAATGCCCAACCCCCATGAAATATATAAAACCATCTTGCTATTCCCAGAACACTTATTTGAGGCACAGGGAGCAAAAGGGGATGTGTAGGAAAAGATGCAACAAATTTTTATTTTTGCCCACTCAACATTCCTTTCCCCCTCATGCACCCTATAGCAAAAAAAAAAAAAAAAGTTCCTTTCCCCCTTAGCTAGTATCAACACCTGCATTTTCTTCTGAGGATTTCCATTCTGCCTCAATGCACAGAGCTCTGGTTGAATTATCAATCCTCATCCACCATTCTTCTAAGTTCTAAGGATGATCTAATAACAGCTTTGTGACCAAAAATAGCACTTTATTTCCTCAATCAGTGATTGGTTAAAAAATGTGCAAAGGGGTGCCGACAGGTGGCGTGATGTTTAAGGGCACTGAACTCCCACATGGCTGACTGTGGTTTGAGTCTTGGACCTGGTGGCTTGCTTTCTCACTTTCTCTCTCTTTCTTGCTTTCTTCTCTGGTCAAATTAAAATAAGTAAATAAGTAAAGTTAAGTAAAATAATTCTTTAAAAAAATATGTGAAGGAACTAAGCATATCAAATGTCCTCTCTCAGATTTTTGTTGTAGCGCACTAGAAATAGAAATTGGCTGCAGGAATTGGTAAGTTATAATAGAATAAAAAGATTTTGTCAACATATGGGGAAAACCTTCCTGAAAATGATACCAACACAGAGGAGAGGAAAACCAAGAGATTGAAAGAGAATACTGGTAACGTGTGATCTCTTGAATCCAGTCATATACAAAATTAGACAGACTCTGTGCAGAACATCTTCAATTTTCCCCTTTGGGGAATTCTTTTTCCACTCTACTTTATGCCATGATAGAATGATCAGTATGCGTTGCATTAAAGTGCATTCACCTTCTGGCTTCCATTTGAGTTTGGCTACTGGAATCAGACACAGAAAATTGAAAGTAGGATTAGGTTGAAGTCATTTCCCCAAATTCATTAACTGTTAGGTTGTACTTATCCTTTAACTTCACCCTTCTACCAAAGACCACGATTTCTGTCAATAAACTCCTCTCCACAGCTATTCCCAGTGACTCTCAGAAACTCTTCACTTCTATGAATCTTGAGGTCTCATAGTAATACTGCAACTACTATGGTATAATACACTGTCCTGTATTGGTTCCTCTCAATCTTACTCTTGTCTTTGAAAGTTCATTATGAAGTTGTCCTCTACAAATTAAAAATAAATAAATAAAAACAAAGACACCAATAACAGTTGTTTCTTTGGAAAATATTTGACTCCAGAGCTTTAGCCCAGTATCATGGTATGCCTTAATTATTTTGATCTTGCTATAGAAAGACATCATATTTAAGCTTTTAAGAGTTTTTTTCTGATTGTTTCTTGAGCTGTTGTATCAAACTTTATTTATTTATTTATTTTTATTGCCACAGAGCACTTGCTCTTGCCAAAGAGAGAGAAGAAGGGGAGGGGGGAGAGAGAAAGCACCCTCCAATGGGGCATGGTCATGCTGCAGTCCTTTTTCCTCTAAATCTTCATGCTACCAGCACTTCAGGCATGCACAAGCATGGGTCCAGTGTATTTCCAAGGTCAGCCCTACGGGATGTGGTTCCCAATGCACAGCACATAACCACTGCACTGCAGAGACAGTTCCAAATAAGGTATTTTAATAGTCAAAGAAATAGCAGGCATTTACCAAGAAAAGCAAATTAATGATCAGTATTCATATGTATTAATTCAATGGTCTATTCCATGTATGAAAAACAAAATAAAGCAAACCAAAAAACCCTTTGACTAGATGTAGGTAACCATTATAAATAGGGCGTGTGCAGTCTCCAGAGACAGGGAGACAGAAAGTGAGAAATCATTCCCGGGGGGATGGCCACACTGCAATCCCTTCTCCTCTACTCTCCTCTCGAGATCTTGGGTGCACATGCACAGGTGCCTAGCATGAGTTTCAAGCCACAGAGTCCAGAATTTGAAGTGTACATCATGTGGGAGTCCAGCGACATAACCATTATGCCAGCTGCTGGTCCCCACCACTGGTAGGTGTTAAAAGAATGTTATATTCTTAGTAAGCCTAGGCATATGTTAGTTCAGAATCAATGGCTTCAAATCTTTTGACTTTCTTGCCAAAAATATTTTTAATCTTGACGAACATTTTGGGAAGAAGTCCTGCAAATAATTACCAATGCTCAAATACATTTTATGTGTGCTAGTAGAAATACTTTTCCTTTAGTGTAACCAGGCTTGCCATTGAAATCAAAATCATTTTCACAAGACTTTGCAACATCATAACTTTTGTCTAATATGCTAAGAATTAATTGCTATTTGCTTTCCTGTGAGAAGAGAAAGAGGATTTATTAACCAACTATTAATAAGCTATTTGGAAAATCTAAGATTGTAGAATTGGCTATATTATTATTATTTTTTTAGAGGTTTTTGCTATAGGGCGCATGCGCTCGCCAGACAGAGAGAGAGAGAGACAGAGAGATAGAAAGCGAGAAATCAACCCCCCAGGGGGGATGGCCACGCCGCAATCCCTTCTCCTCCATTCTCCTCTCACGATCTTGGGCACGCACACACACGTGCCCGGCGTGAGTTTAATCCACCAGGTCCGGGACGCGAACCGCGGTCAACTATGTGGGAGTCCAGCGACATAGCCATTACGCCAACTGCTGGTCCCCAGAATTGGCTATATTATAGCTTAAATGTTATCTCTCATATTTCTCATCTATTATAAATTAACATAAAATTAATTTTACTTGATTGCTTATAGAAAGAAATTATTACATTTAACATTGATATTAAAACAAAGATAATTAAGAGAAGTTTTCAGACTTAATTAGAAATATATATATATATGTATATATATATATATATTTTAAATTACTCATGAATACAAAGTATTATGAAGTGCTTAGATTTCTGGATATAATAAAACTATTTAGGTACTCAAGTCATTTTGTGTGTGTGCTATAGTCACTATCTTTCCTTTTTCATAAACCTTTGTAGGCATCTGTTCCCGAAACTTTTATAGATATTTCAATTCCAACACTCCATTAGTGGCCAACATATTGTACAAAGATTATCAATTAATAGGTTCAGTAACATTTGTTCTTTTCTCTGCTATTTTAAAAATGTTTCAGACCAACAAGTGGTGTGGTGATTAAGGCAGCTAGATCCCACATGTCGGACTCTGCAGTTAGAGTCTCAGACCTAGTGGCTTAGAAATCACGTCTGGTGTGAGTTTAAGCTGCATGGTCCAGGACTCGAACCACAGTAGACTATGTGGGAATCCAAGGACGTAATTGTTATACCATCTGCCAGCCCCATATATTTTTTGATATTTTTATTATTTTAACAAATATTTATCTTTTGTTTATTATATAATTTAGTTTTCTCTGTATTTTACAATGTACTCAAATAGAATTATAAAGTATATATTTTGCGTCTCACATTTTGCAAAATATACACTGTGTAATTCTTTATGTTGCATTCTTGCAACATTTTGTTTTTTTATTAATTGCCAGAGGGTGCATATGCTTGCCAAAGACAGTGGGGAAACAGTGAGAAAGGGAGAGGGAAGAGGAACAAAGGGAGGGGAAAAGCAGCCCAATAGAGTATGGTCACACCACAATCCTTCCTCCATTGTGGTGGGGTTTAGAGAATGCACACATAAACATTCCTGGCATGTTTTTCAAGCCACTGTGGTCAGGACTGAAACTACAGTCAGCCATGTGTGCTCCAGCTCCATAAGTCACTAGGCTAAGAGCATGCATTCTTTTAACATTTTATATGCTATATCTGTGCATGTTTTTGCTTGTAAGTATAGAATTTTTTTGCATGAATATACCACAATTTACCTGTTGATGGATATCTTGGTGTGTTTTTTCCCCCAATGCAGAGCTATTATTTCATTTATTATTATTGTTATTATTTTGGTTTTTGCCATAATGCATGTGTGCTCACCAGAAAGAGACAGAGAGAGGGAAAGTAAGAAATTTCCTCCTAGGGGGGATGGTCACTCTAAAATCCCTTCTCCTCCATTCTTCTCTCTGAATCTGGACATGCACACATGCACACCCAGTGTGATTTTCAAGCCATTAGGTCTGGAACTCAAACCATGATCTACCATGTGGGAATCCAGTACTTTAATCACTATGCCACCTGCTGGCCCCAATGTGGAGCTATTATTAAAGTTACTAAAAGCATTGTAGTACACATGCTTTTATGCATATTGGAATTTCTAGGCTATACTTTATGCATATTGTAGAAGCTAACAGACAATGTCAAAATATTTTCTAATATAGTTGGACCAATTTAAACTCTTACTACAAGATATGAGAGTTCTCTTTGTTCTACACTTCCCATACTTCATATAGTTCATTTAAAAAATGTTAGCTATTAAAGTAAGTGGGTAGCCATATCTCAATGTGGTTATATTTTGCATTTCTCTAATGAAAATGAAGTTTATAATGCTTCACATGTTTATTGGTCACTTGTAAACATTTGGCATTTCACTTATGATTATTTTTCAAAAAAACAAAATTCCATGCTTTCTTTGTATTTCAGAAGTTTTTTCCTAATGTCTTTATTGTGTTCCAGAACATCATCCAGGGTATCACAATACTTTTAGTTGTTATTTGTTTTTAATGATCATGAATAATGTTGAAGTCCGCTGGGCAGGTATTTACAAAAATGGAAAATTGTCTGTTAATAATGTGTATTATAATACCTTTAACTGGAAAAATATATAGTGTATTCATTCTGGGAAAATTCATTTTATAAGCTGTAATGATATATGGTGATTGAGTGTATAAAAATAAATCATAAAAAGATAGAAAAAAAATATCTAATATAATGTTCGCCTGATGTTTTTATCATGCTTAGACAAGAGTTACGGTTGTTTGGAAGGAACACTACAGATGTAAATTGCCTTTTGTATTATGTTATATTAAGGGCATATGCTTATCAACATGACTTATCACTGTGTTAAGTTTGATAAGTTATCTGAGGAAGTGTTTACAAGCTTTCTCCTGTACTTCATTCCCCTCCGTTTCCCATGTTGTACTTTTGCAAGTAAATTACTGAAATCAACCCATACTCAAGAGGTGGGAGTTACACTGCACTCCTTGAGCATCTAGTATCTATTTAAATTATATTGGAAGGAACTGGCAGGTGGCGTGGTGGTTAAGGGCGCTGGACTCCCACATGGCTGATTGCAGTTCAAGTTCCAGACCTGATGGCTTGCTTTCTCTCTCTCTCTCATTCTTTCACTCTGTCCCTCTCTGGTCAAATTAAAACATAAATAAACATGGACCAGTAGTTAGCGTAATGGCTATGTCACTGGACTCCCATGTGGTCGACTGCGATTCGAGTCCTGGACCTGGTGGCTTAGATTCATACCGGGCGCATGTGCATTGCGTGCCCAAGATCCCGAGAGGAGAATGGAGGAGAAGGGATTGTGATGTGGCCATCCCCTCAGGGAGTGATTTCTCGCTTTCTGTCTCTCTGTCTTTCTCTGTCTTTCTGGTGTGCCCTATAGCAAAAACTTCTAAAATAAATAAATAAATAAAGTTAAATAAAATCTTAAAAAATAAATAAATTACATAGGATTATTATCTATGGGAATTTGTGTGTTATTTAAATTTATTCAGTTATTTATTTATAAGCAATATGAACTCATGGATATTTACTTTATATTTAAGTTATAATTCAATACTATGCTACTTATTTTGTTCTTCAAATTGTTCCAGCTTTGGCCAGTGGGAACACTCAGTTGTTTCCTGTGTCCTTTTGATATATTTGCAAACTTTTCTTTTTTCCTTGAGAGGTTTTTGCTATAGGGCGCATGGTCTCGCCAGACAGACAGAGAGAGACAGACAGAAAGCGGGAAATCACTCCCCAGTGGGATGGCCACACCGCAGTCCCTTCTCTTCCATTCTTCACTCGGGATCTTGGGCACGCACACACACACACGTGCCTCTGGCATGAATTTAAGCCATCGGGTCCGGGACTCGAACCACAGTCGACTACATGAGAGTCCAGTGACACAGCCATTATGCCAACTGCTGGTCCCTATATTCGCCAACTTTTAAGACCTATTTTTTTTCTCACTAAGCATGACACCCTTAAGTTATATGCAAGTTGTGCATATATGACTATTTCATCTCTTTTTATTACTGAGTAGTATTCTATTGTATGGATATACCAGAGTTCATTTAGCCATTCACTCATGAAAGGAGACTTATGTTGTTTCCAACTTTTGGCTCATATTCTTATAGCAACCATGAAGATTTGTGAACAGGCTTGTAGATATTTGTGTGTGTGTATGATTTGCTGTAATTACTCTCAATTGGATCATTTGGTAAGTGCATTTTTGTTTAATATCAAATTCTGAACATTTTCCAGAGTGTCTTTATTTTTTATATTCCCATCAATTATGTAGAGGGGATTAAGTTACTCTGCACATAATCAACTAATTTGTTATCACTATTTGTTTTTAAAATGGAAAAAGAAATAGCAGTTTCCATAACAGTTTGGTTGTACTTCATTGTGGTTTTAACTTGCAATTCCCTACTGACTAACGGTGAACATCTTTTCATCCATTTATTTGCCATCTGTTTATTTAGTAAAATGCCTTTCATATTTTTTGTCATTTTCTAATTAAATTTTTTATTGTTAAGTTTTGAAAATTATGTATACATACAAAAATAATAGCCTTTTGTCAGTTTTGTGATTAACAATTATTTTCTCATAGTTGGTAGGGTTTTTTTTTTTTTTTTTGCTGTTGTTATCCACTTTAGAGTCTATTACAGAGAAGACTTTTTTTTTAATCTGATGAAGTCACACTCACTCATTTCTTTATTCTTTCTTTCTGTGTGGATCATGCCTTTAATGTCATATCTAAGAATTCCTTACATAGTGCTATATCTTAAAGATTTTTTTTAAAGAGTTATTTTATGTAACTTTATTTATTATTATTTTGTTATTATTTTTCAGTTTGATCAGAGAGAGAGAGAGAGGAAGTGAGAAAGCAAGCCACCAGGTCCAAGACTTGAACCGTGGTCAGCCATGTGGGAGTCCAGCGCCTTTAACCACCATGCCACTTGCCGGCCCCATCTTAAAGATTTTCTCCTATGTTTTCTTCTAAAGTTTTAGAGCTTTGCGTTTTAATGAAAAATCCATGATCCCTTTTGAATTAATTTTGATATAAGGTATAGTTTTAGGGTAAGATTTTTGTTTTATTTTGCCTATCAATGTCCAATTTCTCCAACAGTATCTGTTGAAAATACTACTCTTCCACTATTGATTTATTTTGCAACTCTGTCAAAAGTAAACTGAGCTTATTTATGTGTTTCTATGTCCAGGTTCTCTTCTCGGTATCATTAATTTATGTGTCTATTATCATCCTGTCTTGATTAGTATAATTATATAGTAGTTCTTAGCGATAAATAGAATGATTACTCCTACTTTATGTTTTAAAATTGTTTTAGCCATACTAGATCTTTGTTCTTTCCATTTGAATTTGAGAGTTCAACTTACGTCTGTCTACAAAAACTTTGGATTTTAAGAAGAATTGGATGACACACATAGGTCCATTTGTAGAGAACTAACATCATTACAATTGTGAATCTCTCTTTCTGTTAACACAGGATGCCTCTCCATTCATTGCACTCTTTTAAATTCTTCCCTCAGTATTTCATAACTTTCAGCATGTCATTCTGATAACTATATATCAATGTATTTTTTTTGAAAAAATGAAAATAACTTTTTAAACTCTCTTTTCTTCATACTTGTTGCTAGTATATGGAAATGTAATAGATCTTTGTAAGTTGATATTGTACACTGTAACCTTACCAAACATACTTATAGTTCTAGGTGTTATACGGTTTATTCCTTGGGGCTTTCTAAATAGAAAATCATGTCATCTACAAATATAGACATTTTTTACTTTTTTTCCCAATCTTTATGCCATTTATTTCCTTTTCTTGTTTTATTCTTCTAAGAAATGCCAGTATTATATTGAATACTATGGTAAAAGTTGATACCCATAACTCATTTCTGATCTTAATGGGAAAGAATTTAGCTTTTTACTATTATATATGAGATTATGTATAGGTATACATAGATACCCTTCATCATGTTGAGGAATTTCTATATTCCTAATTTGCTGTAACTTTTATCACAAATGAGTGCTGGAGTGTGTTAAATATTTTTCCTGTTATAATTGATATAATCATAGTAAATCTTTTTAAATTTTGTTCCTTATGTTCAATTGCACTAATTACATTTTTTTTTTTTTTTTTTTTTTTGGAGAGGTTTTTGCTATAGGGGTCAAGCTCTCACCAAAAAGACAGAGAGAGTCAGAGAGATAAAAGGTGAGAAATCACCCCCTCCTCCCCCCAGAGGACATGGCCAGGCCACAATCCCTTCTCCTCTCGGGATCTTTTTTTTTTTTTTTGGAGAGGTTTTTTGCTATAGGGCGCGTGCGCTCGCCAGACAGACAGAGAGAGACATAGAGACAGAAAGCGAGAAATCACCCCCCAGGGGGGATAGTCACGCCGCAATCCCTTCTCCTCCATTCTCCTCTCGGGATCTTGGGCACGCACGCACACGCGCCCGGCGTGAGTTGTAAGCCACCGGGTCCGGGACGCGAACCGCGGTTGACTACGTGGGAGTCCAGCGACATAGCCATTACGCTAACTGCTGGTTCCCTCCTCTCGGGATCTTGGGAATGCACGCATACACACCTGGCGTGAGTTTAAGCCACTGGGTCTGGGACTCGAACCATGGTTGACTACGTGGGAGTCCAGCGACATAGCCATTATGCCATCTGCTGGTCCCTGCATTAATTATATTTTAAATGTGGACCATGCTTTGCATAACTAAAATAATCCCAATCTTGATTGTGTGATATAGTTTTTTATACATTGCTGAATTAATTTTGCTATTATTTTTTCTAAATTTATGAGACTTATTGAACTAGTTTCATTGCTATTGTTGCTGTTGTTTTGTACTGTCTTTGATGGTAGTATTATCAAGGTAATACTGGTCTCATAAAATAAGTTTGGGAGTTAAGATGATGATTAAGTTTATGTGTTACCATGACTGGGCCACAGGGTGTCCTGACACTTGGTCAAACATTATTCTAGATGTGTCTGTGAGAATATTGCAGGAAGAGATTATCATTTGAATTGCTAGACTGAAAAAAGCAGATCTTTATGCCTAATATAGACAGACTCATTCTGTCAATCAAAGATTTGAGTAGGGAAAAAAGCATGCGTAAGAGGAAATGCCTCTTACGTAATTTTCTGGGTTGGGACATTGGTCTTTTCTAGCATTTGGACTTGTACTGAAACATTGGCTCTTTTTGAGTCTGGAGCTTGTCAAGGTTTGGACTGGAATTTACAACACTGTCTATCCTGATTTTCAGGTCTTTGGACTCAGACTATAAAACCACGTCTGTTCCCCTGAGCTTGCTGAGTGCAGATCTTGGAGTTTGTCAGCTGCTATTAACTTTCTCTCTCTCTCTCTCGCTCTCTCTCTATATATATTTATACATACACACACACATGACTGCACACAGAGTGTATATGTGCATATCATGTTATTTTTGATTCTCCGGAGAACTATAGTACCGATTTTGCTGCCAAGAATGTTCTAGAGGAATGGAGTTTTAGAGACAAATTTTTTTTTTTTTTTTTTTTTTTTTGGAGAGGTTTTCGCTATAGGGCGCGTGTGCTCGCCAGACAGAGAGAGAGACATAGAGACAGAAAGCGAGAAATCACCCCCCAGGGGGGATGGTCACGCCGCAATCCCTTCTCCTCCATTCTCCTCTCGGGATCTTGGGCACACACGCACACGCGCCCGGCGTGAGTTTTAAGCCACCGGGTCCAGGACGCGAACCGCTGTTGACTACGTGGGAGTCCAGCGACATAGCCATTACGCTAACTGCTGGTTCCCAAGACAAATTTTTGTTTGTTCATTTTGTTTTTGTATTTTGCCAGAGGGCATGTGCACTCACCAGAGAGAGACAGGGAGAGAGAAGGTGAAAGTGAGACCATGGGAACCCATGGGAAATGGACATACCATAATCCTTTCTCTTTTGTCTCTCCCTCCTTTTGGGATTTTGGATATGCACACATATGTACCCCACATGTTTTACAAATGGTTGGACCCAGGGCTTGAATAGCACTGTTAGCCATGTGGAATCTAGTTTCCTTAACCACCACATTATGGGCTGTCCCTAAAAATGCATTTTTTTTTAAATTTGTTCTGGAGTTTCTGTAATTGGCTCTCTGATCTTCAAGAGAACAGACAGTCCATGGCACAATCGGACTATAGATATATGAATAATTTCACAATTGGACAGTCTTCATTATGGAATTATAAGAAGCCAGGATCTGGTTGATTATAAACATGAGATTTAAAAACTTTTTTTTTTTTTTTTTTTTGCAAGCAAACCAATATTTAGATAGTTGCTGCTGTTGTTACTAGACAAAATAGTATAAGGAAAGGATGAGCACAGGGATTTGAATTCTCAGCTCAAATACCACTATAGCCTCAGGGCTGAGATTGCTTAAAATTAAATTAAGACTTTCATTCTGTGACTGGCTGAATTACAGCACGGTTTAACCCTTGGCCTCACAGGGTGTCCACTGTTAATGTGAGGGTACTGAGCAGAAAGAAAGAAGATCCCAAAAGTGGAAATGAAGACATATGGAAAGACCTTGATGAAGCTGGAGACAATGAGCCTCTGAACTCTGATGTCTTCTTTGCTTCTAGAAGGCATCCGTATCCCCATTCCCAGTGGGAACAGCTCTTTTACCTCGAGTGAAAGAGGCCTTTCTACTTGCCATGGAAGCCGTCCCTCGGTCTCTGTCTGCGAGATTAGTCATGCATTGCCTGAGGAAATCTGACAGCTTCTCTGAGACAGTTGCCATGCCAAACATTTCTGAATCTCCTCAGGACTCACCCTATCACTCGCCTTTGCTTTTAGACCTATAACTAGACACAACTCCAGCGACTCTTAAAGGTTAAGTAAAAAGTACCACCCATGAGGAGTTGTGCCACACTGCTAATGAACTAGTTGAGGTCGCTAATTATGTAGACAGAAATTCAGGAGACATGTGTGGAAATGTATATCCAGACTGTGGGATAGGTCCAGGGACAGTGATACAGGTGAGAGGCTGGGTTTGTGCCCACCCCAAGCTAAAATCAACTAGACAAGCTAGACATACCTGTTGTCCTAACAGAGGCTGGGGCAGGAGGACCACAATATGGTGAGACCCTGTCAAAATTACCTCCCTCTCTCACGCACCCTTCCCTGCTTTCTCTCTTTCCACAATAACAACAACAACAAGGGTGTGGGATAATAGTAGAAGAACATAAAGTTGAGTCAAGTTTAATTTATTGATGAGGGCTCACTACCAAAAGATTCAGCATTTAATGTTACAGCTTGGGGAGTTAGAAAACCTCTAACAATTTGCCATTTGGTGGGATGAAACATGGATCAAAACATGGCCCACAGTGAGTGAATTGAAAGTGATTGACTTGCCTTATTTCAGTACAGTGAAAGGGATTTGAAGGTTTAGAGACTGAAATGTTACAGTGGATTTGTCATTTTGGTCCTACTCTCCCTCCCAAACAGGGAGAGTCCAGAAGCTATGTATCCATTCATCTTATTGGTTCTTCTCTGGAGAACACTGGCTAACACATTGATATTCTCTACTTGGTGAGATAGTTTTACTGTGCTTTAATTCTTTAGACATGGTTTCCTTAGGTTTTCAATCATAGTTACAATAACCTACTTAGTCTTTGTTTACTAGATGAAGAATGTAGCCTGCCCCCATCACAATTCTATTGTCTGTTGTCTGCTTTTTTCCCCTTGTGTATGTGGCATACTTTTGTGTCTTGCTACATGTCTTCTAATTTTTTGGTGGAGGGGTGGACATTTTAGACTATGTATTTAGAAGTTCTGGTATCAGACCCCTCTATCTCTCAAGATTTGTGAGGGTTGATAGCCTTGCTGTTGCTGTTGTTGTTGTCTCTTGTTCTTGCTTATTTGTTTAGTAGTTTTCCAGAATAATTCTATAAATTCTATCCTCCCTGCAGTGTATGCCCTTGAAGTTCCTTTTTAGGTTTTATTTAAGTTTTTATTTTTATTTTTAAGCCTGACTTATAGAAATAACACGTTGGTCATTATAATTGGTCATTTGTTCAGTTGATGAGTAGCTAGAATATCTTTTTAAATGGATTGAATTTTATTTTTACTAAAATATTTCTTAAACGTCTTACCTGTAAAACTTCTACCCTTTGCCTAAGCATCTGTAAGAAGGCATAACTTCAAATTTCACGCAGTTTACAAGGCAGCTTTAGCCTTTTATTTGTTGCTGTGGAAAGACACAGGGGCAGCCAAAGATCAGTGACTTGTTCCTTATCTTTTCTCAAGGCTTCCCTGGGCATGGATATCCCTTCCCTGGGCATGGATATCCCCTCGTGCACATGAGTAGATGTGTATATCCCCAAGAATATCTTGGAGCTTTTCAAATTTCCTATAGCCATTTAGTTACTGAAAGTTATTTTAAAAGTATTCTCTAGGCTCTTATTTGTCCAAACTGCTTTAGGCTACTGAGGTGTTTCTAGCAGTTTGTATTTTTCCAGTAATGTCCCTAAGGTAGTTTTCTTTCTTTCTCTCTCTTTCTCTCTTTCTTTCTTTCTCTCTCTCTTTCTTTCTTTCTTTCTTTTTTCTTTCTTTCTTTCTTTCTTTCTTTCTTTTTCTTTCTTTCTTTCCTTCCTTCCTTTCTCCTTCCTTCTTTTCTTTTCTTTTCTTTTCTTTTCTTTTCTTTTCTTTTCTTTTCTTTTCTTTTCTTTTCTCTTTTCTTTTCTTTCTTTCTTTCTTTCTTTCTTTCTTTCTTTCTTTCTTTCTTTCTTTCTTTCTTTCTTTCTTCCTTCCTTCCTTCCTTCCTTCCTTCCTTCCTTCCTTCCTTTCTTTTTCTTTTCTTTTTTACTGAACCAAGCTCTAAATCAAAACAAAGAGCCACAACATTCAGAATAGAGATTTCCCATGGAGCTACAAATTCAAACTTTTTTTTGAGAGGTTTTTTTTTTTGGGGGGGGGGGGGTATAGGGTGTGTGCACTTGCCAGAGAGACTCAGAGAGACAGAGAGACAGAAAGCAAGAAATCAGCCCCCAGGAGAGAAGGCCACATTGCAATCCCTTCTCCTCCATTCTCTTCTTGGGATCTCAGGCGCATGTGAGTTTAAGCCACCAGGTCCAGGACTCAAATTGTGGCCAACTACAGGGGAGCCCAGTGA
Source organism: Tupaia tana (assembly GCA_026018925.1). Classification (NCBI taxonomy): domain Eukaryota; kingdom Metazoa; phylum Chordata; class Mammalia; order Scandentia; family Tupaiidae; genus Tupaia; species Tupaia tana. The sequence continues at coordinate 65,670,867 of JAKSZU010000009.1, read as the reverse complement.
CATAGCCATTACGCCAACTGCTAGTTCCCTATTTATGTTTTGTTTTATTGTTTAAAAGCTAGAGGACATATGTGTTCATGAGGGAGAGAGGCAGAGATAGAGAGAAAGAGAGGGAGAGAGAGAAAGCAACCCCCAGTGGGGTGTGGTCATGCTGTAATCTCTTCTCCTCCATTTCTCTATCCTGTAGGGATCTGGGACACACACACAGATGTACCACATATGTTTTTCAAAGCACGAGGGCTTGGATTCAAACTACAGTCAGCGATGTGAGATCTAGTTTCCTTAACCACTAAGCCATGGAACCAGTCCTCAGACAAACTATTGATTTCTTTGAGAATGGTGATTTCACAGCTTAAAAAAAGGAGTCCTGGGACTAGCAATTGCATAATGCTTATGTCACTGGATGCCCACATAGTCGACTGCAGTTTGAGTCATAGACCTGATGACTTAAAACTCATACCAGGCGCATGTGCGTGCATGCCCAAGATCCCAAGAGGAGAATGGAGAAGGGATTGCAGCGTGGTCATCCACCCGGGGAGTGATTTCTCACTTTCTTTCTCTCTTTCTGCCAAGTACATGCACCCTATAGCGAAAATCTCTAAGAAAACAAAAACAAAATAAACAAACAAACAAAAACCCTATTTATCTTAATATTTTTCTGTAAATTCGTTAAGCACCAAATCTGGTAGTGTTGCAATTCTTGCTTTAACCTTCAGTGATTACTTAAAAACTCATGAGAAGTATAATCTATTATGTTTAACCCTATTTTTATCCATTCCATTGTTGTTTCTTTTAAAACTGCTTTTTAAGTTTATTTCTTCCATAAGCAAGATACACACACACGCATGAGACAGCACTCCTAACAGGGTCTTGGTGCATTCTTAGCCTTCAGTCAGCCCCGAATCATGGGCAAACGCATGCGTAGCATTAAGAAGGAAGGCCTCTGGACTTGGACAGGTAGACTTTCCATGTAGAATTACCTCACAAAGCAGAATGTCATGTCTTATTACTGTACTACCACCTGGTCCCCTCTTCTCAATTTTTAAACCTCTTTTTGTTATAATTTCTTTTTGGTTGGGACCAGCAGTTAGTGTAATGGCTATGTCACTGGACTCTCACGTAGTCGACCGTGGTTCGCGTCCCGGACCTGGTGGCTTAAACTCACGCCGGGCACATGTGCGTGCGTGCCCAAGATCCCGAGAGGAGAAGGGATTGCGGCATGGCCCTCCCCCCTGAAGGGTGATTTCTCGCTTTCTGTCTCTCTGTCTCTCTCTGTCTTTCTGGCGAGCGCACGTGCCCTATAGGAAACCCCCCGCAAAATAAATAAATAAATAAATGATTTCTTTTTGGTGTGTAGTATATATATCTTCCAGAGACAAATTATCTTATTTTTTCTATATTTGAGAATATGTTTATTTCCCCATAATTCATGAATTATCTTCCCTAGATATAGAATTGTGGGTTTATGATTATTTGCAATTATCTTTTGAAATACTTGAAAAAACTTATGCCATGTCCTTCTAATCTCCATGATTTCAGATGGGAGGTCTGCTGTTATTTGAAACATTATTCCTCTATAAGTAATATGTTGTTTCTGTCTATATGCTTTTAGTAACTATGTCTTTGTCTTTCATTTTTATCAGTTACATTACAGTACCTCTTGGTAAGAGGTTTATTTTGTTTGGAGTTTACTAAATTTTTTATATTTATAGGCTTATATATTTTAGTTACTTAATTTTTTTTCAGCCCCATAATCTTTTTCCTGTCCTGGGTTTCTTTTTTTATGTTTTGTTTGCTATAGAATTCATTGGGGAGAGAGAGAGAGAGAGAGAGAGAGAGAGAGAATGAATGAGAAATCATCCCCCCAGGGAGGATGGCCATGCCCCAGTTCCTTTTTCTCCATTCTCCTCTTGGGATATTGGGCACGCGCGCACACACACACAGTCATGCCCAGTGTGCTTTTCAAAGCTTCTGGGTCTCAGATTCATATACTGTTAACCATGTGGAATCCAGCTGCCTTAACCACTACACCACTGACTAACCCACTGTGCTGGGTTTCTAATGACAGAAATGTTATATCTTTTTAAAATTTTTTCTTGGTCTCTGAGGTTCTTTCCCTTACTTTTTTAACTTCTATGTTTCTCTCAGTCATTCATATGGGGTAAATTGTATTTGTCTGTCTTCCAGTTCACTGACTCTGTCATCTCCAATCTACCACTGAGTTCATACAGTGATTTTTTTTTTTCAATGAATGTATTTCTATAGAGTAATTATATAACTTCCACTGGCTATATTTTATATCTTCTATCTTTTAGCCAAGATTTTTTTTAATGTTTTAATTTTTTCAAAGAACAATTACAAATGCACATTGAAATAATTTTATGATTGAAAATATTTGTCAAATAATTCCACTATCAGAATTATCTCCATGTTGGCCTCAGTTCACTGTGTTTTCTCACTCAAGTAACAATATTTATGTTTTTTGATAGGATAAGTGATTTTTAAATTTTGTTCTGGATATTCTGGGTGTTATTTTACAAGACTAGATTATATCTAAGTCTTCTATTTTTAGCAGGACTGTACCTTACTTAGTTTTAGAGTAAAAATCCTAACCTACTTATCTGAATTTTAGTTCGAATGACAATTTAGTATCCAGAGTCCTTACAGTCTTATTTTATTTGCTTATTCTTTGAATGTCAGTTTGAAAATCTGAGTGAATTTTCATGTTGTATTTCAGTTTTCAAACATTTCTGTATGTTGACACTGCACTGTGCTTCCTACACAGCTGTAAAGAATCCCTTTCTTGGGACCAGCAGTTGGCATAATGGCTATGTCGCTGGACTCCCATGTAGTTGACGGCGGTTTGAGTCCCAGACCCAGTGGCTTAAATTCACATTGGGCGCATGTGCATACGTGCCCAAGATCCTGAGAGGAGAACGGAGGAGAAGGGATTGTGGAGTGGCCATACCCCCTGGGGAGTGATTTCTCGCTTTCTGTCTCTCTGTTTCTCTCTTTCTGGTGAGTGCACATGCCCTATAGCAAAAACTCTCCCTCCCCCACCCCCCAAAAAAAGAATCTCTTTCTTCAGTTCTCTGTTTGAAAGTATTCTTCCTTTACTTTCTATTTTAGAGACAAAAAGACACTATCTGACACCACTGGGAAAGGCATGTAAGACCACATTTCCAAATATTACTGTACCAACATGAGAATGTAGACCTATTTTGAATCCGCTGCTGCAGCTGGTTGGGGTTAGAAGTCCAGATTGCTTGCTTAGTTTCTGCTGATGCTGCCACTGGGGAAGAAAAATGCCTTTATCTGCTTCTACCATGAAACTAGTCCGTGCCGATGTTGCAACCATGGGGGTAGACAAGAAGCTCCTTGGATTTTCTGTGGCCATAAGGTTAGATTCAAAAGGCTGTACTATCTGCTTAATCCTGAGGGAGAAGGGAACAACTCCCTAGACCATCCAACACTGCAAGAAGTGGAGAAAACTACCGGCCATTGCCTCTAGTTGCTTCTGGCTGGAATGTTTAGAAATCAGTCTGGAACAACTTGGAATGAAAAATTCTACTTGGGGTGAAGGAGGTGTGTGCAGGGGTTTGTGGACTACCCTCCATGTGGGGGGGCAGGCAGGAACTGTCTGCTAGGCCATTACAAACACTTCAAGTGCATTAGTAAATCAATTAAATGGGAGGGGATAAGGCATAGAGAGTAACCATGGATACCAGAGACAATGTGGGAGGAGGGTGGGACACGGCAAAGGGTGAGAGATAGGGAATCAAGGATGGCAAAAAAAAAAAAAAAAAAAAAAAAAAAGCAAAATATACAAGACATAAGAAATGGAAAATTATTTGTTGATAACACATATGTTGATGTGCTTGATTGAGCCAATGTACAGTGTATTCTGGATGGAAAAAAAAAGAATGAAATAAAAAGAGAAAAACAAAACAAAAAAACAAAACAAAAACAAAAACAAATACTTCTGATGGAGAGACAAAAGCACTTCCCTGGGCTGTCTGCTTCTACCTCAGGCATGGAATGGTATCTGTTCTCCACTTGGTTTTCTTCAACACCAACACTACTGGTTGGTTGGGGTGGGAGGTGATCATCCATGGTATTATTAAGCAGGTATTGTTAAAAAGGTTTCTGTATTGCCACTATTGCTATCTCAGTCCTTTGTCTAGAGAAAACAGGCTTTTCTTGGAGCTCATTTTTGTCTACACCTGTTATCGATCCAGACTGCGGGATTCTACAACTCCCAATTCAGGATATATGGAAGATAAAATGTGAGACTAGGGAACTCGATCCTACAAGTCCTTTGGTCCCCAGCTAGCTTTCATTTCTTTTTTAAGCTGTCAGTATGTTTTATGATTATGGTCTATGTCAGATTTTTAGTGATATGAGCACAGAATGATGAGAGATAACTGAGCTTACGTCACTTTTTATCTTTTTAAGGTTTTTGCCATAGGCTGTGTGCACTCACCAGAGAGAGACATAGTGAGAGGAACAGAGAGAAATCACCCCACAGGGAGGATGGCCACACAGCAATCCCTTCTCCGCCATATTCCTCCTGGGATTTGGGGCACACATGCACACACATCCAGTGTGATTTTCAAGCTACAGTCAGCCACTTGGGAGTCCGGCACCTTAATCACTATAACACCTGATGGCCACAAGCTTATGTCATTTTTGCTACTTCCAGAACTGTAAGTGACTACCTTATTATTTTAGGTCTTAACCTTTTAAGTGAATGTGTTTTTTTTAAAGAATTATTTTATTTAACTTTATTTATTTACTTTGTACATTTTTGACCAGAGTGAGGCAGAGCGAGAGTGAGAGAGAGAGAGAGAAAGTAAGAAAGCAAGCCACCAGGTCCAGGCCTCAAACCATGGTCTACGATGTGGGAGTCCAGGGCCCTTAACCACCATGTCACGTACTAGCCCTTTAAGTGAATTTTAAAAAAAAATTACTTCCCAGTGTACTTTATATGCCTGTTTAAGCAAAAGTATTAACTGTGTTATGGAGCCGAGCATTACTGAAAATTTTCCTTTGGTTTTCTTTTTTCATTTTTTGAAGCTATATTTGGTTGTGTTTCAAATATATTTGTTCATTTTTTTATATTTTCATAAACTTTTATTTTCTATCCTTGTCATTTTTTTATTTAAATATGTTTAACCTACTTATTTTGTATTTTACAACTTCTAAATTATTTCAATATCTGATTTAACTATTTTTTTTAATTTTACTTTATTCTGCTGGTTCTTACTTATAGTGCCTTTTTGCCTTTGTGTATTTTGTAATTTTTGACAGTATATACACATTTATTTGGTCTTTAAATATTGGAAATATTTGATAACTGTGATAAAATTTAATTAGTGTTTGGCTTTATTTACTTCGCACCACTTAATTCATTTAAGAAGATTTAAAAATAAATAATTTATTCATTATTTTAAGTTATTTTAATTAGGAAGGTTGGTTAATGTACATAGAACACCATATGGCTAAAAATTGAGTCATATTTTTTTTAAATCATACTAAATATGTATCATCTTAAGAAATGTAGTGGAAATTAATATGCATATTCAAGATAACAGATTCCAAAGTTGCTACATATCTTGTTTTCCCTCCTAGAATACACAAGGCTCTTAGAACTCTATAAATCCAATCATTGTTTCAATTTTTACTGTTATGTATACTTGCTAATTGCTTTTATAATGCAGTAGGCAGAATAACACCACCATTGAAAGGTGTCTATGTTGTTATCTGTTGAACCTGTGACAATGTTATCTTACATGACAAAAGAAATGTTGCAGATGCAATTAAGGTTAAGAATCTATTTTTAAAATTTTATTAATAATTCATTTATTTTATTTTGACCAGAGAGAGACAGAAAGAGAAAGAGAGAGAGAGAGAAAGTGAGAAAGCAAGCCACCACGTCCGGGACTCAAACCATGGTCGGCCATGTGGGAGTATCCAACACCTTAACCACCATGCTGCTTGCTGGTCCCCGAAGTTAAGAATCTTTAAAGAGAAAATTGTCCTGAATTATCAGTTTAAAGTCCCAATCTAAGTATATAATTTTTTAAAAACACAAGATCTTTGCTATCGTGGTCAGAAATAAATGTGATAATACAAGAAGGGTTAGAGTGAGATTTAATGTTGCTGACTATGAAGATGGAAGAAGAGGGATATGGGTTTCTAGAAACTGGAAAAGGCAGTGAATGAGCTTTCTCCTAGAGCCTCCAGAGAAGAACACAACCCTGTCCATGCCTTGATTTTAGCACAGTGAGACCCATGTCAAACTTCTGAGCTACAGGACAATAATACAACAGATTCGTATTATTTCAGATACTAGCCTTGTGATATTTTGTGAGAGCAACAGTAGAAAATTAATACACATAAGCTCATATATTTATCATTTCTATACTGACCTAATAGTTACTCCTGGATAGATTGTTCTTGGATTTTTTTTTTTCCATTATTATAATACCTAGCCAATCAAAAGGCCTATATTTTCTGTTTGTAACAAATTAAATCAGTTTTATGGTTTGAAAATGATTCCATACTGATTGTTGAATTAAAAATAATAACTGTATATAAAAACCTGGACTTAATTGTGACGGGTATGTCAACCAAAGAAGGAAGACTAAGATAGAGTAAATAAAGCAAAAGATTTTATTTAGGCCTGGGTTAGGATGATCACCCAGACATCACAATGTCCTAAATAATGTGTGCCCAGGTCTTACAGATTGCAGGGTGATTTTAAAGGGAAAAGTCATGAATGGGGTGGGGGATTACACTGTAAGACTGAATCCAGCATTGTTTGATGCTATAGCAAGGAATCTTGTGCAGTAATGGTTGTCTAAATTCTGTAAGAGAAGTAGAATGATCTGATACACATTTGCAGTCACCATGCGAGTTGATGAGTCTGGCACTTGTAAAATAGTTTTAAGGGGAAAAATGGGTTCAAAGTTTAGACAACGATGAGCAAATAATTCTGTTCGGGAAGTGGATTAGGAGACTGGCAATAGCTCTTTCTGTAGTTTGGACTTTGCATTGAAATCTTTCATCTATTTTGAGCTCATTTTTGTTAATAGTATAAGACTCTAGTGTCATTTTTATCTGCCAATTTCCCAGGACCATTTGTTGAACTGTTTTATTTTTATTCATGTTGTTGCTGTTGTTGTTTTTAGAGAGATTTTTGTTATAGGGTACGTGCACTCAGAGAGAGACAGAGACAGAAAATGTGAGAAATCACCCTCCCAGTAGGGATGGCCATGACTCAATCTCTTCTCCATTCTCCTTTCTGGATTTGGGACACACATGCACAAGCGCCTGAAGTGATTTTCAAGACACTGGGTCTGGGACTTGGATTGCAGTCATCCAAGGGAGTCTAGTGCCTTAACCATTATGCCACCTGCTGGCCCCAAGCTGATTTATTATTTATTGCTAAATATTATATCATGGTATGGATGTATCACCATTGGTTTATTTATTAACCTATTACATGGTTTCTTGATTAGTTCGTTTTGCCAATTATTAATGACCTTTCAATCAATATTTATGTGTAGGTAGTTGTGTAGACATAAATTAAATTACTTCACTATATAATCAAGGAGTATTAATGCTAGATATATGTTAAAATAATATTTAGTGTGGTAAGAAATCACCAAATTGTCATCCATAGTAGTTATACAATTTTGTATTTCCACCAGCCATGAATAAGAGTTCCTGTTGCTCCTCTGCTTTACAACATTTGGTATTATCAGTGTTTTGGACTTTGACCATTCTAATTTTTCTGTAGTGGTATTTCATTGTTGTTTTTATTTGCAAATCCCTAATGACATATGATGTGGAGCAACTTTTCATGTTCAATTTTATCTGCATATCTTTTTTTGGTGAGCTGTATATTCAGATCTTTTGTCTATTAAAAAAAAACTGGGTTGTATATTTTCTTAACGTTGAGTCTTACAGATTCTTTATATATTTTGAATACCTACTCTTGATCAGTTAGGTGTTTTTCAATGATATTCTTCCAGTATGTGATTCATATTTTAATTCTCTAAGCAATGAAATACTCAGAGCAACAGATTTTAAGTTTCATGATGTGCAATGAGTTAATTTTTCTTTCAGTGTGTTGTGTCTAAAGTCTCCATCAAACTCAAGATCACTTAGATTTTTTTCTATGCTATCATTGAGGATTTGTGTAGTTTTGTAGGTTGCACTTAAGTCTATGATGCATTTTGAGTTAATTTTTTGAAAGGTGTAAGGTCTATGTCTAGCTTTATTTTTTGGCTGTGTATATTTAGTTGTTACAACATTATTTTTGAACAAGTTTATCCTTTCTTTATTGAATTGCCTTTGGTGCTTTGTCAAAGATTAATTGAGTATATTTCTGCAGGTTTATTTCTTTGTTCCCTATTCTATTCATTGATATATTTATTTTTTCACCATACCGCACTGTACTGATTGCATAACTTTACAACAAGTTTTAAAAATAAAAGTGTCAGGACCAGCAGATGACATAATAGTTACATTGCTGGACTCCCATGTAGTTGACTGTGGTTTGAGTCCTGGGCCCAGAGACTTTGTGCGCCCAAAATTCTAACATGAGAATGGAGGAGAAGGGATCATGGTCTGGCCATCCTCCATAGGGGGTGATTTCTCACTTTCTGTATGTCTCTCTCTGTCTCTCAGATGAGCGGACAAAAAAAATGTGTCGGGGACCAGCAGGTGGTGTGGTGGTTAAGACGCTAGACACTCCCATCCGGCCAACCACAGTTCAAATTCTGGGCCTGGTGGCTTGCTTTCTTACTTTCTCTCTCTCTCTCTCTCTCTCTCTCTCTCTCTGTCTCGCTCTCTCTCTCTCTCTCTGGTCAAATTAAAATAAGTGGATGAATAAATAAATTAAATAATTCTTTTAAAAAAGTGTCACTTTAACTTTTTTCCTTCAGTGTCATGTTTGTTAATCTCAGTCTTTTGCCTTTTCATATAAACTTTAAAATTATTTCTTTTTGATGTCCATAAAAGAGACTGCCAGAATTTTTATTGCAATTCCTTTGAACTTATAGATCAAGTTGGGAAGTACTGATCTCTTGGTAACACTGAACCTTCCTGTGCATGAATGTGCAATATCTCTCTACTTTCGTAGTTATTTGATTTTTTGCATGGTTTTGCCATTTTTCCTCATTTAGTTCTTATACTTCTTGGATTTTATTTTTTTCTTCATGTTTTTATGTTTTTCCTCACATAGCTCTGGTACACATTTTGTTAGATTTATATCAAAGTATTTTATTTTTTGATATTAATATAAATAATTTTTTGTTTTCCATTTAAATTCCAATTATTCATGCTTTGGTGTATAAAAAAGCAATTGCCTTTTGTATATTATCCTCATATAAAAGTACATGATGAGAACAAAAGACATTTTTTTGCCCATGACTACTGTTATCACTAATTTATTCTCAGGACTGTTTTTACTGTTTTTAATTCTTTAGGATTTTCTGCATAGAAAATTCTGTCCTTGGTGAACACAGAGAATTTCATTTTCTCCTTTCCACTCTGTATGCCTTTTTATTTCTTATCTTATTGCATTACCTTGGACTCCAAGTATGATGTTGACTAGGAGTAGCAAAAGCAGACAACTTTGCCTTTATTCCAAATCTTAAAAGAAAAGCATGTAGTTTCTCACCATTAAGTTTGATATTACCTGTAGGTTCTTTGAAGATGTTCTTTATCAAGTTACAAAACTTCCTCTCATTTCTGAGTTTGTTAAAGTTTTCGTTTTTCTTTTCTTTCTTTTTTTTTTTTTTTTTTTTTTTTTTTTTTTTTTTTTTTTTTTTTTTTTTTTTTTTACCATGAATGTATGCTGGATTTTGTCAAGTGCTTTTTCTGCATCTACTTATATGATTGTATGATTTTTCTTCTTTAGCCTATTGATATAATATTTTAATTAACTAGTTAATTTTTTAAAGAATTATTTTATTCAGCTTTATTTATTTATACATTTATTTACTTATTTGTTTAAATCTGACCAGAATGACAGAGTGAGAGAGAGACAGAGAGAGGGAGAGGGAAAGTGAGAAAGCAAGCTACCAGATCTGGGATTCGAACTGCAGTTGGCCATGTGGGAGTCCAGTTCCCTTAACCAACACACTACCTACTGACCCCAATTAGCTAATTTTTGAATGTTTAACTAGCCTTGAACACTTGGAATGAATTCTCCTCATTCATGGTCTATAATTATAATCATGTTTTAAAATATTTTTATTGATTGATATTTGTTTGAGGGTCTCTGTAACTCTGTATCCATGCTTTTGAGATATATTGGTCTGTAGTTTTCTTTTTTTCTCCCCTGTGATGTCTTTGACTTTGGTATTAGAGTAATGCTGGTCTAACAGAAGGAGTTAGAAAGTATAGCTTCTGCTTCTATTTTTTGAACGACATTACAGAGAACTGGCAAAGATTTCTTTTTAAACGTTTGATAGAATTCATTAGTGAAACCATCTGGGCTTCGTGTGTCCTTCTTTGGAAGGTTATTAATTATTGATTCCATTTTTAATAGATATATGCTTAATTAAATTATTTCTCCTTAAGTGAATTTTTTTCTTCTTCTTTTTACTTGTATGCTTAAAAATTACACATGGTTTTATTCATAACATTGCAAACATAATTTTTAGTCTATTGCTAAACTTAGCACAAAATTTTTCTGTAAGATTTTGTAGAGTGTTCTGATTATGTATTAGCAATAAGGAATAACTTTTTTATTTTGTAAACCCAATTTTTTTATGTTCTGTCTTGAAGGAATTGGTCCAAAGATTGTCCAATATTAGGGTATAGAATTTGATGCAATATTCTTTTATTATCCTTCAATATTCATAGGATTAGTAGTAGGGATGACCCTTATTTCATTTCTGGTATTAGCAATCTTTTCTCTTTTTTTTCTTTCTTTAATATTTTTTTAGTTAACTCAAGCAGAGATTTATTACTTCTATTAATTATTTTTAAAGAAAAAACTTTTGGTTGCTTTGATATTCTCTATTGATTTTCCATTTTCAATTTTATTGATTTTTACTCTATTATGTATTATTTTTTCTCCTCCTTACTTTGAATTTCATCTTCTTTTTGTAGTTCCCTGAAGTAGAAGCTTAGATGATTGATACTACAGTTTTATTCTTTTCTAATATCTGCATCCAAATAAAAATTTTTTTCTAAGCACTACTTTTTCCACATTGCACAGATTTTGATAGGTTGTATTTTTATTTAAATTGATTTTACATTTTTTTATGATATTTGACTCCTCTGACTGTTTAGAGGTATGCTGCTTTCTGTTTGTTTATTTGTTTAAGAGATTTTTGCTATAGGGTGTATGTACTCACAGAGAGACAGAAAGGGAGAAATCATCCCCTGGGGGGAAGGCCAAACTGCAATCCCTTCTCCTCCATTCTGCTCTCAGGATTTTGGGTACGCATGTACATGTGCCCAGCATGAGTTTTAAGCTACCAGGTTTAGGACTCAAACCGTGGTCGACTACATTGGAGTCCAGCAATGTAACCATTATGCCAGCTGCTAATCCCAGAGGTATGCTGTTTAAGCTCCATACTTTGAGGTTTTCCAGCTATCTTTCTGTTATTAATTTCCAGTTTAATTCTGCTGTGACCTATAAGCATTCATTGCATGGTATATCATTTTAAATTTGTTAAGATGTAATTTATGGCCTAACACGTGGTTTACTTAGTGATTGATTTTTTTTTTTTTTTTAGAGTGTTTTTTTTTTTGCTATAGGGTGCATGTGCTCGCCAGAAAGACAGAAAGACATAGACAGAGAGACAGAAAGTGAGAAATCACCCCCTGGGGGGTGATGGCCACTGCGCAATCCCTTCTCTTCCATTCTCCTCTTGGGATCTTGGGCATGCACGCACATGTGCCCGGTGTTAGTTTAAGCCACCAGGTCTGGGACTCGAACCACAGTCAACTACATGGGAATCCAGTGACATAGCCATTATTCCAACTGCTGGTCCCAATAGTCTCTTGTTTCTTAATAAAATTCTAATTCCTTTATCTTTTTAAACATGTTGATAATGTAATTTTATATATTTTATCATTATAATATTTATATATAGTCTTTGTAACTATGGTTTTAAAGTTTGGATTTTTTAGTTGTCTACAGTTATGAGAAAATTAATTTTTTGTTGCATAAGTTACTCAGTGTGTGGTAACTTTTTATGGTAGCCCTAACACACTAATACAGATTTTGGTATCTGAAAATGAAGTGATACTATAACAACTAAAAATACAGAAACAGTTTTGGAACTTCATAGTGATTAGAGTTAGAGTTTTGAGGTGCATGTTAGAAAAAGCCTGCATTTCTCTTAAGAGACTTTTGGTAGAAATGTGGACTTTAAAAGAAATTTTGGTGAGCGCTCAGAAAGAGAAAAAGGAGGACCATAGAGAAAGCTTGTATTGTCTTAGAGAATACACATACTACAATGAAGAGAATGTTGGTAGAAATATGCGTGTCAAAGATGCTTTTGGGCTAGCCCTGTAGCCTAGTCGTTGAAGGAGTTGGATCCCATGTTGCTAACCACAATTTGAATCCCATCCCTGGTGGCCTGAGAAAAAACACTGGGCACATGTGAGTGCATGTCTCAAATCCTGACAGGATGGAAAAATGGAGGAGAGGGGATATGGCTTGATCACACCTCACTGGATGGTGCTTTTTCCCTCTCCCTCTCTCTCTGTCTCTCTTCCTGTCTCTCTCTCTCTCTCTCTGGTGAGTGTATGCACCCTCTGGCATTTAGACTTGCAAGATTCTACAAGGTGGACCAATAGAGTTATCTGGGTGTAAACATGTATTATCCTTCAAGAATAGGCTCAAAAGCAGTTCTGAAGTCAGCAGGACTTCAACTACCACCAGTGCCTCATAAGACACAGGCCTGGAGAGTGGAACTGTCTCTTCCTTAGTTGCAGAAAGTAAAGTCACCTCACAGGTTTCAAAGTGTGGGGCCACCTTCTTCATTTCAGAGAACCAAATCAGGGGCTAAGGGGGCAGAGCCATCAACTGGTGGATCCAAAAGACGGAGCCAGTGTACTAGGCATGGAGAACAGAAAACTGAGCCAAAGATGATTACTGTTTTTCTGTAAAATGAGTGATATTTTCCCTGCCAGGTTTTGAAATTCCTTAGCAGTTTTCTTCTTTCCAGTTTCTTCCTTTGGAAATAGGAATGTCTATCTTATACTTATCTCACCATTGTATTGTAGAAGCAGATAACTTGTCTAGTTTCTCAGATTAATATCTAGAGAGTGTACCTTAGGATGAATTATACCTTGAGTTTTGCATGTATCTGATTTTAGATGACATTTTGGACTTAGAGTTGATGCTAGAATGGATTAAGACTTTTAGGACTGCTGGAATGGGATAAATGCAATTTTCATCTGATGAAGGTATGTATTTTGGGAGAGTCAGGGATAACTGAATTGTGTCCTACACACACACACACACAAATTTAAGATCCTAACTGCCAGTACCTTATAATGTAATTGTATTTGGAGACAGAGTCTTTAAAGAGATAATTAAGTTAAAATATGATCAATATGGTGGGCCCTATAATATGGAATATGACTTGATTTAATTATAAAAATAGGATATTTGGATATAGTAACAGGAAAAATCTATGTAAAGACACATGGAGAAGGTTAACATTGAAAAGTAAAGAGTCCACAGATGACACCAACCCTGCTGTTGACTTAATCTCAAACCTTTAGCTTTTAGAATTGTGAGAAAGTTGATTTCCATCAGTTAAATCACAAAGTCTGATACCTTGTAATTGCAGCCTTACCAAACTAACACAAACATACAGTAGAGAAATTTTAACAAATACATATACAACAACTAAAATAAAAAAATATATGATGCAAAATTTAACAAAGTTGAAAGGAGAAACAGATAGTTCTACAGTCCTCAATACTCCCTTTAAACAATACATAGAACATGGGGTCAGCAGATGGCATTGTGGTTATGTTGCTGGACTCCCACATTGCCAAGTGCAGTTCAAGTCCCAGACTTAGTGACTTAAGACTCATGCCAGGTGCACGTGCATGTGTGCCTAAGATCCCAAGAGGAGGATAGAGAAGAGACTGTGTAGTATGGCCATCCCTCCTGGAGAGGGTGATTTCTCACTTTCCCTCTCACTGTCTTTGTCTCTCTCTCTCTGCCAAATGCATGCACTCAAAAGCAAAAACCTCTACCAAAAAAAAAAGGGGGGGGGGCAGCAGTCGGTGTAATGGCTATGTCACTGGACTCCCATGTAGTCCACCGCAGTTTGAGTCCCAAACCCGGTGGCTTAAACTCACTCCAAGCGCGTGTGCGTGCGTGCCGAAGATCCTAAGAGGAGAATGGAGGAGAGGGGATTGCAGCACGGCTATCCTCCCGAGGGGTGATTTCTCACTTTCTGTCTCTCTGTCTCTCTCTGTCTTTCTGGTGAGAGTATGCACCTGTAGCGAAAACTTCTCCAAAAGAAAAGAAAAGGGAAAAAAAAAAAAAAGAATACATAGAACATTAACGAAAAAGAACAATAAAGAAATAGAGGAGTTGGACAGCTTAAATGTCCATCAAGAGTTAAGTAAATAAAATGAGTAAACCAATGTGGTACATCCATACAACTGAATATCATTCAATCATAAAAGAACATATAGAACAAATGGATATCCATATATAAAAGAAAAAAATGTTGGACATGTTTCTTAAAGCATATAAAAAGTTAATACAAGATGGATCAAAGACCTACTAGAGCTAAGCCCATGAAAGTATCAGAAGAAAACATAGCTCAAAATGTCATGACATTAGATTTAGTAATAAATTCCTAAATATGACATCAAAAGCATAAGAAAAACTGAACTTTATCAAATTAAAAAGCTTTTATGGACCAAAGCATACTATCAAGAAAGTGCAAAGAAAATCCACAGAAGAGAAGAAAATATTTTCTATCACATCTGATCAAATTCTATTATATAAAAGATAAAAAGCTCACAACTGACTAACAAAGAAACAACCTAATTATAAAGTATTGGGGAAGATGTGGAAATGTTGGAACTATTGTGTAATACAAGGAGAAATATAAAATGGTACAGCATCTGTGAAAACGTCCATGGTTATTCATAAGTTAAACAGAATTTTCATATAATCTAGTAATTCCAGTCATGAGTATTGTTATACTGAACTGGGCACTCCCAAAATTCATATATTGGAGTTTTAACTCACATTGTGACTATATTTGGAGACAAGACTTTAAAGGAGATAATTAAGGTTAAATGAGGCTATATGGGTGGACTCTAATTTACTAAGACCAATAGTCTTACAAGCACAAAAGAGACACCAGGCATGCGCATACATAGATGAAAGGTCATGTGAGGACATGGCAAGAAGACAGCCCTCTGTGAGCCAAGGAGACAGGCCTCAAGAGAAACCAATCTTGACTGCACCTTAACTTTGGACTTAAATCCCCTAGAACTGTGAGGAAAGATATTTCTGTTGTTTAAAGCCCCCCAGTCTGTGGTATTTTACTATGGCAGCCTTTGAAAACTAATACAGGATATACCCTAAAGAAATAAAAACAATTGTTCAAACAATAATTTGAACATCAATATTCCTGACAGCATAAGCCAAAGATGGAAACAACTTAAATGTCCAACAACAGATGAACAGATAACATGAATAAACAAATGTGATATATCCATGCAATTAAATATACAACCACGAAAAGAATGAACTGTTGACACATGCCATTACACAGAAGAATCTTAAAAACAAGCTAAGTGAAATAATCCAGACACAAAGGGTCTTGTATTGTATGATTTTATGTATATCAAATATCCAGAATAGGCAAATCTGTATAGGCAGCAGATTGTTGGTCCCCGGGGAATGGAAAAAAAAAGAAAAATGGGAAATGACTATTTAATGTGTATGAGGTTTCCTTTTGGGATGATGAAAATTTTCTGAAACTAGATAGTGTTGATGGTAGCATAACATCGTGAAGGTACTAAATGTCATTAATACTAAGGAAGTTTAAACAAATAAATGGCTGCCGTGAACAGATAATGCCAGCTTGCCTCACCAGTCAAATAAGAATTTCCCTATCCCATAGTGGTCTTCTTCTCTTTATAAACATTTTTCCACCCTCTACCCCACTTTTACTCTGGAGGAACCTGAGGCATTCTAGTGAGGGGTATAGTATAAATAGAAGCTTTACGAAGTAGAAGGATAGGAAGAAAGACACTCTTCTCATTATAAACTTCAATCAAGAAGTATATCTGGGACCAGCAGTTAGCGTAATGGCTATGTTGCTGGGCTCCCATGTAGTCGACCGCGGTTCGAGTCCTGGACCCGGCGGCTTAAACTCACGCCGGGCGCGTGTGCTTGTGTGCCCAAGATCCCGAGAGGAGAATGGAGGAGAAGGGATTGCGGCGTGGCCATCCCCCCTGGGGGGTGATTTCTCGCTTTCTGTCTCTCTGTCTCTCTGGCGAGTGCACACACCCTATAGCAAAAACCTCTCCACAAAAAAAAAGAAGTATAGAATTCAGAATTTTCTAATATTATAGAGAATAAGAAAATTTCATATACTGAAACAAAAATCTTGCACATTATCTGAAGGGTTTTCATAACATTCTGAGATATTATCTGAGAGGTGTTGAGGAACAGGGTTCATTGACCAGTTTTGGATGGCCAGCAGAGTGAGTGGGCACAAAGTTATTTGATGTAATAGTAACAATTATTTGGTTGAGACAAGAACATGATGCTTCTGATTGTTTTTAATCAGGGATTATTTCTGGGTCATAAAACATGATCATTATTGCTAAAGAATTTAATGATTAAAAAAAAAAAAACAAGCAATTTCTTCTGCTCTATTCATTCCTAGACAACTGAAAAGACAATTATCTTCCTTCTTTGCCCATGCTTGAGAAAAATCAACATTTTCTTCTCTCAAATCCTTGCAATTATGACTCAAAAAAGCCTCTAGGTCTTTATTCTGGGTAATTTGAGGTTTGTTGGCAAGAGCAATTTTAAGCACTGTTTTTGAATAGATGTGATGGTGTCGGTGTTACAATACTGTGCTTGAATCCACAATAAAGAAGTCTATCACCTGCCCTGAAGGAGCTAACAAGTAAACTGAGAAACTATGAGGACAGACACATATCATATCGTAAACAACTGAGAACAAAAAAGAGAAATAATGATAAAGGCATATTAATCATGTAAACTCTGTTTGGAATATACATAAGATAGAGTGATCAGAGTGGTGCAGACCTTGTCAAGCTTTGTGAGGTCCTTTGTGAGTTAGAGCTGGAATAAAATATTCTGCACGTCCTCCATCGGAAGCTGTACTGTGCCACCGTAATCATCAATATTATCATCATTAGTGTTATCATTTATTGAGTGCCAGCTGTCAACTGATACTGAATTGTATTCT
Organism: Tupaia tana; assembly: GCA_026018925.1. Taxonomy (NCBI): domain Eukaryota; kingdom Metazoa; phylum Chordata; class Mammalia; order Scandentia; family Tupaiidae; genus Tupaia; species Tupaia tana. The sequence goes on along the minus strand of JAKSZU010000009.1, from coordinate 65,653,402 downwards.
AAATCATATATTATCTGGTTTAAAACCCACACGAACCCTGTAAGATAGGCAACAAAACAGTCTCAATTTTTCATGTGAAGAAATAGCTCAGAAGAGTTGAGGAGTGATGGCTCACGGTCATTCCACTAATAACAACCTATTTCAAATCTGAGTACTCTATGACACCCATGCGTTTAAGCTCTATTTAATATTGCTTTGTAATACAGCTAAAAACAATGCAATCTCTGGGAACTAAGCACACAGCCACAAGAGTAAAGGAGGAATTGCATGTGGCCCAGTTGAAGGTGTCACAAGTTGCTTTGTTTTTGTATTTTATTTACACATATAATTTTACACACATAGATGTTTCCAGCTTTACAGATTACCTATAATATGACATCTCCGGGACCAGCAGTTAGCGTAATGGCTATGTTGCTGGACTCCCATGTAGTCGACAGTGGTTCAAGTCCCGGATCCGGTGGCTTAAACTCACGCCAGGTGCGTGTGCATACGTGCCCAGAATCCTGAGAGGAGAATGGAGGAGAAGGGATTGTGGTGTGGCCATCCCCCCCTTGGGGGTGCTCGCTTTCTGTCTCTCTGTCTCTCTCTGTCTGTCCGGCGAGCACACGCGCCCTATAGCACAAACCTCTCCAAAAAAAGAAAATAAAATGACATCCCCAAAAGTTTTTATATTAAGTATGCTACATTCCAATTTTCAAGGCATGAAGGAAACTTATGCTACCACTGTGCTTATTTACAAATTGTATGCATCAGTTTGAAACATCATGATGGAGATATGAGTGTTTTATTTTTAAAATCCACATTTTTCCAAATAGGCATTTTGTTCATGAAAACTTTGTTAGTATATTCATTCAAGAGTTAAAAAGTAACTGGGAGATGTTGCAGGGGTTTTTGTGTCTGTTTGTCCTTTCGCCCTATATTTCTTTCCAGTAAAATTATTTTAAAAATATGTTTAAGAATGTAAATAAACATTTTTTATATCTCTTTAAATAAAGTCCATGGTTAGCTTTGTTGCTTCTGCTTGATTTTCCCAGTTATTGTGATATTTTGTTCTTTCAGTTTGCTACAACATAAATGGACTAAGTCATCAAATGCAGTGTAAAATAGTAGAAGAATAAGCAGATCATAAAAAATTGAATGTACAATTTATTTGCATCCATAATAAAAGAAGTTTATTTTAAAATAAAAACAAATTCAGTTATTCAATAGTAATTTACAATGGAAATGGTTGGACACTGATGAAATGTGAAAACAGATACAGTAAGAAAAAGGATCTTTCTTTTTTAAAAAAATTAAAATTTATTTTCTAGAGGGTGCACGTGCTTGCCAGAGGGAAAGAGAGAGAAAGTGAGAAAGCACTGCCCATAGGATGATCATGTTGCAATCCCTTCTCCATTTCACTCTCTGGGGATTTTAGGCAGGCATGCACATGTGCTCATCATATTTTTCAAGTTGCCAGGTCCAGGACTCAAATCACATAATCGACTATTTGGGATCCAGCCTCCCTAACCACCATGCCACTAGCTAGCCCCCCAAATGTTCTTTCTTATGAGGATTTCCTTTCTTACTCTTGCCCCTGCCCTTTATCTTACCTATACTATCTCATGTTATATAAAATATTAGTTTCAGTTGTTCAAATGATTATTAAGTTATTATTTTAACTCTGAGTAATGGCTTTAATTTTTTTCTAAGAATATACATGTGTGTGTATATCTATATATCTTATATATATATATATGTGTGTGTGTGTGTGTGTGTGTGTGTGTGTGTGTATACATATATTTGTATTTTTTCCTTCAGAAATCTTATGCTTTTATCTGTATGGGCATTAAAACATGTAAACTTCTCTCTGTCTACAATATGTAATTTAGTATCCAAAAAGAAACTTCAAGTTCATATAAAAGAAACAACATGGAGACCAGCAGTTGGCATAATGGCTATGTCGCTGAACTCCCATGAAGTCGACTGCGTTTCGAGTTCCAGACCCTGTGGCTTAAACTCATGCCGGGTGTGTGTGCATGCGTACCCAAGATCCGGAGAGGAGAATGGAGGAGACGGGATTGTAGTGCAGTCATCCCCCTAGGGGGCAATTTCTTGCTTTCTGTCTTTCTGGCGAGAGCACGTGCCCTATAGCAAAAACCTCTCCCACTACAAAAAAATTTTTAAAAATACACACAAATCTTGTAGATGACTTTTCTTTCAAGTCAGTTGGAGCTAATATAGAGCCATAGATTTCATTCAATACAAATATCAAGAACTATAACTTCACGGACAATGTATTGCCTGTTGCAACCTTCCACTGAATAGGACTGTGTGGCAGACATAGATCTATATGACTTTTCTAATACTACTTTGTGTATTTTAAGTTTACATTACATATACCTATGTAATTTTAGGTTTTCATTTCGTTATCTGTAATTGTATCAACATATATCTTTGTTATATGGTAATCCTATGTAGAGCGGTCTTATGTATTTATTCACTCTACAGTGAGTTTTATTTTTTTAAGAATTATTTATTTAACTTTATTTATCCATTCATTTATTTTAATTTGATCAGAGACAGACACACGGGAGGGAGAGTGAGAAAGCAAGCCACTAGGTCCAGGACTCGAACCATGGTCAGCCATGTAGGGGTGTCCAGCACATTAACCACCATGCCACCTGCTGGTCCCCTGAGTAGCTGAGTTTTAAGACATCTGAGAGAATAATATTTAAAGGCCTCTTACATTTTTTATTTCACATATTTTTAATATCTTTCTTAAATATAAGATGCATTTTCATACTTATCCAAAAATACACTGTATATTTTATGGTAAAATGCATATTAGATTAAAAGTCCAACTATACATTTATACTTGCATGGTGTCACAGCCATGCACTTGCAGTAAAAAAAGTGCTTTTCATTCCCAAATTTGTAAGAATTTCAACTTATACATTCTCACAACTCCACTCTGACTCCCTGAAGAATCTTCAAATTTTCCTATATGTGAAGAGCTACACCTGCTTTCATTTGTCCTGCTTATTGAAACTGAAGCTCAGACAACACATGTGTTCTGGGACAGAAGAATTTCATGATTTTGACCAAAAATGGATTGTTTTTAATTGATCATTGTACTGAAAGGGAAGTGTTTCTGTTGTTGAGTGACTCTTGCAAGAACTCTCCATATTCACTCTTCCTCTACTTCCAAATGAATATCAGTGTTAAAAAAGCATAATTTCTACCAAAGAAATTCTGTCCTGAAGGTTTACAGAACGTTGGTCTTGCCCTTCAATTCAGAAATAAGTACAATTTTGCCCTGGCTTTTGAGAAATTTCATCCCTCATGGTGTTATCACAAAGGGACTCTTTGCTTGGACCAAAAAGTATATAATGTTTAGGTCCTTTAGTTTCTTTCTTTCTTGGAGAGGTTTTTATTATAGGGCATGTGTGCTCACCAGAAAGACAGAGAGAGACAGAGAGACAGAAAGTGAGAGCTCATTCCCCCAGGGGGGATGGCCACCCTGCAATCCCTTCTCCTCCATTCTCCTCTCGGGATCTTGGGCATGCACAAACATGCGCCCAGCGTGAGTTTAAGCCACTGGGTGTGGGACTCGAACTGCGGTCAATTACGTGGGAGTCCAGCGACATCGTCATTACACCAACTGCTGGTTCCAAGGTCCTTTAGTTTCAATTCACAAGGACTGCTTTGTGTCCAGAATCTATCTCAGCACTCACTGTGTCTGTGATATATCAGTCTCATAACGTTCCAGTGACAACAATACATACCCTGGTATTGAGGGTAGGTCACCAAGCCAATCTCCTTGTTCTTTCTTGGTGAATTTCCCTTTGTGAGACTTTTTTTAAAATTTATTTTTCATCATCAAACTTCACATTGGGCCACCTAAATGCTTCAAGGTATTTCTAAATAAATATGTAGTCATCCTTGACTCTTTTTTTCTTTGGAGAGGTTTTCGCTATAGGATGTGTGCGCTCGCCAGAAAGACAGAGGGAGACAGAGAGATATAAAGCGAGAAGTCACCCCCCAGGGGTGATGGCCACACAGTAATACCTTCTCCTCCGTTCTCCTCTCAGGATCTTGGGCACGCACGCACATGCACCCGGCGTAAGATTAAGCTACTGGCTCCGGGACTCGAACCACAGTCGACTACATGGGTGTCCAGCGACATAGCCATTATGCCAACTGCTGGTCTCTCTGATTCTTTTCATACTCTGTTTCTAATGTATCAGGATAGTTTGTTGACTATACCTTGAAAATATATCCAGAACCTGACTTAGAACCACTTTTCTTTTTTCTTATAAGCCACCATCACATTTTCACCTGGATTATTGTAACGTGCACTGAACTAGTTTCCCTCTCTCTTTTTTTTTAACTATCTTCTGTTTATTTGCAACACATAGGATTTTCTTACAATTCTTTCAAAATCTAGGTCAAATAATTATTTATTTATTCTGTTTTTTTTTTTTTTTTTTTTTTTTTTTTTTTGCATAAAAGTCTCCAGTGACTTCCCATGTGAGTGGAAGGATTTAGTAATTTTGGTCACATGTTACCTTCCCTATCATATCTCCTACTGGTTTCTCTTCTTCACTCACACTAGTCTAATTAAGGATCCTTGAATACATCAAAAACACTCCCATCTCAGGGCCTTTTCATTGACAGTTTCCTCTATGGCAAATGCACTGCTTTTTCTAAGACATCTAAATGACTCAGACCCTTACCACTTCCTTTTTATTCCTTTGTTTCTTTTTTTATTTTTGTTTTTGCTAAATAGCATGTGCACTTGCTAAAGAGAGAGGAGAGAGAGAGGACAAGTAAGAAATCCCCCCCAGCGGGAAGGGCCATGCCACAATCCCTTCTCTTCTACTCCTCCATTCTCCTCTAAGGATTTTGGAGACACACACTCACATTGAGTGATTTTCAAGCTGCCAGGTCAGGGACTCAAATCACAGAGTTGACCATGTGCGATTCAGTTGTTTTAACTTCCATACTACCTACTGGCTCCCAGACTCTTACCTCTTTTAAAGGAGGTATACCTAATGACACTACTAAAATTCAGTTCTCTCTCACCTTTTTTACCACTTCCAGAAGAATACACCTTCCTAATCTCACACTCCCAATCCAATGCCATCACTTTAGTTTTTGCCATAACCTTTATTTCTAATTATCTATGTATCAATCAATTTTTAAATTGTATTTACAGTTTTCTGTATTGTATGTCTCCCTCACTAGAATGAAAACTCCACTCAGTTAAGAATTGTTTTTTGCCAAACCAGCAGATGGTGTAATGGTTATACTGCTGGACTCCCACATAGTTGACCCGGGTACGAATTCCAAACCCAGTGACTTAAAAACACTCATGCCAGGCACATGTGTATACATGCGCAAGATCCCAAGACAAGAATGAAGAGGAAGATACTGTGGCATGGCCATTCCCCAAGGAGTGATTTCTGGCTTTCTGTCTCTCTGTCTCTTTGGAAATTGCACGTGCCCTATAGCAAAAATCTGTCTAAAAACAATAATTGTATTTTGATTTTCATAGGTATTTCACTCAAGAACATAGCACATAGTAGATGCTCTATAAATAATTTAATAAATAAGTACACTTTAAAAGAGAAAGATCTATAATACCAATGTCTATCTTTTATTTGTGAAATGAGTTTTTTATTTTCTTGTGAGTTTTTTGTTCTTTCTGAAGTACATACAGAGACATATAGTAGAATTTGCAAACATACCCCCCATACACATGTGTGTTTCCTGACACAAACTTACATCTAGTTTATGCCATGATTACTGACTTGCTGAATATTTAATTACTGGGAAACAAGCATTTTCCCTCAAATGTAACTTGTGTTTCTACCTCTATACTAGTAATGTTTTTATTATTATGACATTTATTTTATTTTTAGTTGTTATTTATGATTTACATATAATCATTATACATATTTGTAGGGTACAGTATGGCTTTTAACAGTATAGTGTGTAATAAATATATAACTTTATGTTGTGAACATTTAGGAATTCACTCTACTGATCATTTTGGAAGTATATATTAAATTATCAAAGATGTTCTTTATTGTGAAATATATTTCTGAAGAAAAGCAAAGTAATTTACAATCAGACAACAAAGTGTCTCATAAATTATTAAGGATGGATTTTTGAAAACAAAGGCAATCTTAACATAGCCAATGAGAAAATAATTTATAATTTCCATGTAGACGATTGTAGGACTTAAGAGTATATTTTGAAAAGATCTGTGATATCAATCATTGGTCCAATTAAAGACTGGTAAAATCGTACATAACAATAGCTACTTAGAAAGAGATATTGGGTTGTCAGGACAGTCATGACACATTTTTGCATAGAAAAACATAGAAAAATACATCATGACTTTTCAATGACCTAGTAGGAAAACAGAACAAAACTTTCCACTCTTTGTGAGTTCTTGTAAAACCACAGTACTGTACTGTGCATAAAGAAATAAGTCTTCAGGACCAGCAGATGGCATAATGGTTACATCGCTATAGTCCGACATAGTCAATCACGGTTTGAGTCCCAGACCCAGTAGCTTGGAACTGGGCACGTGTGTGCCCTAGATCCCAAGAGGAAAATGGAAGAGCAGGGATTGTGGCATGACCATCCCCCAGAGGGTGATTTATTGTTTTTTATCTCTCTCCTTGTCTCTCTGGCGAGCACACACGCCCTACAGCAAAAATCTCTCTCTAAAAGAAAAAAGAAAAAAATAAGAAAAGAAGTCCTTAAAAAAGCAAAAGAAAAAACAAATTTGAAAAGAGATGTTTAAAAGTGAAGACATGGTAAAAACAGTGATTTATTGATTTACAAGCTTTACAAAGTTCTTGATTTTAGCCTTCTTTAAATTTATTCCAAAGAAAGACTTAGATACCTGTAACATTTTGCACTTTTCCTCTGTTATCTAGTTTTATAAAATGAATAATGGTTAGAATAATAAATATATAAATGTATTATGAAACACGTTGAGACAACTGTCTATCAAACAATTGTGAATTTCTACTTAAAGTTGTTTGTGTGTAAAATAGTTGAGTCTTGGGAACCAGCAGTTAGCGTAATGGCTGTGTCGCTGGACTCCCACGTAGTCGACCGCGGTTCGCGTCCCGGACCCGGTGGCTTAAAACTCACGCCGGGCGTGTGTGCGTGCATGCCCAAGATCCCAAGAGGAGAATGTAGGAGAAGGGATTGCGGCTTGACCATCCCCCCTGGGGGGTGATTTCCTGCTTTCTATCTCTCTGTCTCTCTCTGTCTGTCTGGAAGCGCATGTGCCCTATAGCAAAAAACTCTCAAAAAAAAAAATAGTTGAGTCTTAATTTTAAGCATGTAGACACTTTCATTTACAAAGCTCTCATGTTCTTTTCTTTTTGTTTGTTTTGTTTTTGTTTTTTTTTTAGATAATCTTATTTTACTTTATTTATTATTATTATTATTTTAATTTGATCAGAGAGATAGAGAGAGGGAAAGCGAGAAAGCAAGCTATCAGGTCTGGGACTTGAATCGTGGTCAGCCATGCGGGAGTCCAACACCCTTAATCACCACGCCATCTTCAGGCCCCTGCTTTTGTTTTTTAAAACCATATTTATGGTACCAGCAGTTGGCATAATGGCTATGTCACT